>OW240921.1:114573795-114606579 GCA_933207985.1 Pelobates cultripes
GTCATAACATCTGAAGCCCCAGGTTACACACACATACTAGAAAAACATAAATGAAAAGGTGCTCAGAGCAAAGTGCTCAAGAGAGTATTTAAAAACACAAAAGAACCCGACGTACGTTTCGGCGTGACCACACGCCGTCCTCAGGGGTATCAGCAGTGAGCAAAAAGACTGTCCGGGTGGTAAATTTATACCTTAAGCTCATAAGCTTTATTGTAATCACTCTGTGATTGTGTCTAAATTGCCCGTCCTCCCGCGTATCGGGGTTGTGGGGGTGGGTGTAAATACCACCATAGTGTCAGCCTACACGGCGTCAGAGGTAGCCAGAACAGAAATCAGGTGAAAGGAATTAACCCTTTGGCGCCCCGCCTGAACAGATATAAATGGATACTTACTTATATCTGCGCTGCGGCATCCATAGCTAACAGTTAACCCTGAATGTCCAAATTGTAATTGCTATAGGTCGTGGGTGGATTGATTCTTGCGGCTGTATTGTGTAGCTTTAGTACAATTAAAGAAACAACTTATAAATCGCTGTGAACCAGTGGGCGGGATAAGGCATAATGTGGCTATATGGGCAGTCATACACAGAAGCCGACAATTCTTTTATTGCCACTGTAAATAGTAACCCATTAGTTTATGCAACACAAAACAGACCCCTAAACTCTTAGACCTATAATACAGATAAAATTAATGGACATATGAACACCAAATATAATAGAAATAAATAAAGAATATATACATATATACAGGCATAACTTAAGATACCATTTATTATCAGAATTATTGCAGTACTTTAAATAAACGGGGAATATGAAAACCCTTCATTTAGCCCCAGGGGAGATGGCGTTTTGAGATGGTAAATGCAAAACGCCTCTCTTTGTCTTAGTTTTAGGTCCCAGTTTCCTTTCCTAGGAGGCTGTGGTACATGTTCAAGACCCATGAACCGGATGCCTGCCGAGGAATGATTGTGATGTAGATGTAAATGCCTTGAGACGGGTGTTTCCAAACGTCTCTTGACAGAATTTACATGTTCACGTATCCTTAGCCTGAAGTGGCGAAAAGTCTTGCCTACATATTTTAGGCCACAGGAGCAAGACAGTAGGTAAACTACTCCTGTTGTGTTACAATTAAAGAAGGAACGTGGTTTGAAATTCATTAATCCCTTGCTGTCAGAGGCCCTCTTGGTAATAAACGGGCATGCACTGCAGTGACCACATTGGAAAGAACCCATTGGTAGGTATTTTTGAAAATAACCTGACAGGGACGTAGTTGAGAGGTGACTAGGTGCTAGGATATCTCTCAAGTTTTTGCCCCTCCGTGCTGTAATTGAAGGGAGTGATGGCAGAATTTCCTTCAGATGCTTATCTGATTGGAGGATAGGCCAGAATTTTTGAAAGACATTCAGCATAGTGTCCCATCCTGCATCGTATGTACCTATGCAGCGTATTTTATTTTCCTCAGTCTTACGACCCCCATCTGTAATTAGGGTTTCCCGTTCAGTGTGGATTGTCCTCAGATAGGCTCTTTTTAGAACCCTATTTGGGTAACCTTTGGCCTTAAACATGTGACGCAGCTCATTTGCTTTTAATTTGAACTCCTCCATCGTGGAGCAGTTTCGTCGAAGTCTCAAATATTGGCCTATTGGGATACCGGATTTGAGTGATATGGGGTGATGACTAGACCAGCATAGCAGGTTATTTGAGGCTGTCTTCTTTCTGTACAAGGTTGTTTCAATTTTGCCTTCTTTAGATACCTGTAGTGCTAGATCTAGAAAGCAAAGGTTTTGACCCCCTACTTCACTAGTGAATCGTAAGTTAAAATCGTTGCTGTTCAGCAGACATACAAATTCTTTGAATCTCTCTGATGTATCAAGCCAAATCAAAAACACATCATCTATGTATCTTTTCCAATAGAAGATCTGATTAGTGTATGATTTCAGCTTAGGATCTGCCCTAATACACCTTTCCCACCAGCCTAGATGGAGATTGGCATATGAGGGCGCACAAGACGTCCCCATAGCTGTACCAGTGGTCTGGTGGAAGATTTTGCCATTGAACAGAAAGATATTACGAGTCAAAATGAATTCAAGTAATTCCATCACAAAATTCACATAATGTTCAGGTAGGTCAGTTTCAAGATTTAATAGTTGACGGGTATGTTTAATACCTAGGTTATGAGGAATTGAGCTGTAAAGAGCCTCCACGTCAAGGCTACACAGGATAGCGTTTGGAGGTAAAGTAAGGTTGGTCAATAAATGCAACATTTGTTTAGTATCTCTAAGGAAAGATGGTAGCTTCTGTACTACTGGGGAAAGAATTTTATCCACATAAATGCTTACATTCTGAGTTAGATTATCACAACCAGAAACTATCGGCCTACCGGTCGGATCGGTTAGTGATTTGTGCACTTTAGGCAAACAATAAAAAGTAGATAGACATAGTTGTTTGGTGCACATAAATTCAAACTCATCCTGATTAATGAGTTGATGATTCACAGCCTTAGTAAGCATAGTTTTTAACTCAGCTTGGAACGCTTTTGTAGGATCTTTTGCTAGTATGCGGTAAGTATTTTTATCGGATAAAAGTCTTTCAGCTATACGAATGTAGTGGTCTCTGTCAAGTATCACCACATTGCCCCCTTTATCAGAGGGTTTGAAAATCAAATTTGTATAGCTCTGTAGTTTTTTCAGGGCTATTAGTTCCTGAGTATTAAGGTTGCCATTAGGGGATAAATAAAAATCATCAATTTTTGTCTTATCTATTTCCCTAGTAACCATTTCCAAAAATACCTCCAAATTTTTATAGTCCTGAAAATGAGGGGTAAACTTACTCTTGGGTTTCAAATTAGTATGTGGTATATCAGATTGTATAGTACCATCTCCAGAGTTAAGTAATTCCACCAGAGTGTCTAAGCACTCCAAGTCATTTGGTAATAGACCCAAGCTTTGGGCCTTAGTTTCTTTATGTACTGCATGGTATTTATACAAGGCAAGCTTTCTCACAAAAAGGTTTACATCCTTAGTCCAGTTGAACTTGCTGAATGTTGGAATGGGTACGAATGAAAGACCCTTCTCCAATACGCTAAGTTCGGTCTGACCAAGGATGGTATCAGAGAGATTAATAATACGCAGAGAGGATGCTATCATTCCCTGCGTCGTCTCTGACTTCTGCCCCTGTATCTGGTGTGCGGACCCTGAGTTAGATCCGCTTGTCTTAATCCTAAAAAATCCACCCCCTTTTTTAGAATACTTTTAGTTGGATTCCTAGGAGTAGGGGTTTGAGGTTTTTCAGTTTCAGTATCGGTTGATTCGTACTCAGATGTACTGAATTGGTCAGAGTCTACTTTAGATCTCTTTTTAAAAGAACGGTAAATTCTACCTTGTTCAAAGTCCTTTGTATCTCTCATATACTTCTGGTGTTTCCTCACTTTTATAATGTGAGAGAATTTGTCCAGATTGGATTTGAGTTTTAACTCTAGTGATTCAAATTGTGGTTCTACTTTAAAACCCTGGACCACCTCAATCTCTTTATCCAGTTCTAGTTGGACATTGGATAGTTTAATAGACTCATATTTACAAATAATACTCATGAACGTATTTGAGCATTTAGTAGCTGCCTCATCCCATTCTTTATAGAAGTCTTCCATCTCGACTTGTCTTGATGGAGAGGTCTGAACTCTTAGCCCTCTAGGGATGATATTTTTAGAGATGTATTTCTCGAGAGTGGAGACTTCCCAGCTTATCTTAATTTGTTGTTTAAAGAGTTTAGTAAGCTTATTAAAGCTGGTGTGAATATTAGGGGGAGACAGTGTATCTAGTGTACTTTCAGTACTGAACACAGAATCAGCGTCCGCACACCATGTACTTGCGCTGGGTTTTTTAGACAGAAAGCCTGCCATTGTAGTTTGGAAAAAAGGTTATAAAAACTGATAATAGTAATGGTGGTGACCACACGGTGAGTAACACCAATATAATTAAATAACAAGAAAAAGGAAACTCAAAAGGCTGGAAAGTGGGAGGGGAGGAAAAGACACTCCCGTATCCCACTGCCGAGCCTCCAGAGTATAGAGGTCACCTGGACTGGTAAAAGGGGGTAACCCTGGAAATTGTAGAAAAAAGGAAGAAAAAAACCCAAAAAGGGATGTCTTATATAAAGACCGCCCAGAGGGTAAATACCCAGTCCAATCTCAACAGTAGTGTAGTTGCCAAAAATAAAAAAGCCTTTATTGAAATCTATTAAAAAACCTGGGTAATCAGTGATGGACAGAATAATATAGGGAGAAATATGTATGGTAGGAACAAGGCTAATCAAGAGCCAACCCTCACAAGAAACGGAGAGGGGATAGAAGGCAATATGTACCCCCATACATAACTCAGGTAACAAAGCAGTAGGAAAGAACAGGGAAAGGGAGAAACACACACTCCCAACCAAACAGTAGTGCTATGCTAATACCCTATCTCCTATAAAACACCTTCGTGGGTGTTCTAATCTAAATGCTGTCATAACATCTGAAGCCCCAGGTTACACACACATACTAGAAAAACATAAATGAAAAGGTGCTCAGAGCAAAGTGCTCAAGAGAGTATTTAAAAACACAGAAGAACCCGACGTACGTTTCGGCGTGACCACACGCCGTCCTCAGGGGTATCAGCAGTGAGCAAAAAGACTGTCCGGGTGGTAAATTTATACCTTAAGCTCATAAGCTTTATTGTAATCACCTGTGATTGTGTCTAAATTGCTCCGGTCCTCCTGCGAATGGGGCTGTGGGGGTGTGGTGTAACACACCATAGTGTCAGCCCACATTTCTATGTCAGAGGTAGCCAGAACAGAAATCAGGTGAAAGGGAATTAACCCTTTAAGTGCCCCGCCCGGAACAGATATAAATGGATACTTACTATATCTAAAAGGCAGTATCCATAGCTTAACAGTTAACCATTGGAATGTCCAAATTGTATCATATAGGTCAAGTGTGTGGATTGATTCTTATGGCTGTATTGTGTAGCTTTAGTACAATTAAAGAAACAACTTATAACCGTTGTGAACCAGTAAGGGATAAGTACAATGGCTATATGGGCAGTCATACACAGAAGCTGACAATTCTTTTATTGCCACTGTAAATAGTAACCCATTAGTTTATGCAACACAAAACAGACCCCTAAACTCTTAGACCTATAATACAGGTAAAATTAATGGACATATGAACACCAAATATAATAGAAATAATTAAAGAATATATACATATATACAGGCATAACTTAAGATACCATTTATTATCAGAATTATTTTAATAGATTTCAATAAAGGCTTTTTTATTTTTTGGCAACTACACTACTGTTGAGATTGGACTGGGTATTTACCCTCTGGGCGGTCTTTATATAAGACTTCCCTTTTTGGGGTTTTTTCTTCCTTTTTTCTATCCTTGAATGTTTGGCCTTGTTAGACACACAAAGTGACACACACAGGTTAAAATGGTAATTAAAGGTTAATTTTGCACACCTGTGGATTTTTAAATTGCAATTAGTGTCTGTGTATAAATAGTCAATGAGTTTGCTAGCTCTCACATGGATGCACTGAGCAGGCTAGATAATGATCCACGGGGAGCAGAAAAGATGTGTCAGAAGACCTCCATAACAAGGTAATGGAACTTTATAAAGATGGAAAAGGATATAATAAGATATCCAAAGGCTAAAAATGCCAGTCAGTACCATTCAATAACTATTTAAGAAGTGGAAAATGTGGGGATCTCTTGATACTAAGCCAAGGTCAGGTAGACTAAGAAAGATTTTAGCAACAACTGCCAGAAGAAAAACCCACAGGTAACATCAGTAGAAATACAGGCTGATCTGGAAAAAAAACAAACAGTTTGGTTGTTTCAAGGAGCACAATACGACGAAAGTTAAACAAAAATGGTCGCATTGCATGTTCTAGTTGCCAGAAAGTAGTCTTTACTGCGACAATGCCATGCCTGACAACACTTTGACACACCTCACAGCTTCTGGCACACTGTAATTTGGAGTGACAAGACTGAAATAGAGGGGACATTAAGGCCTATAATGACAAGAATACCATCTCCACTATGAAGCATTATGGTGGCTCCCTGATGTTTTGAGGGGTGTGAAATCTAAAGACTTGAGGAATCTTGTGAATATTAATGGCGAGATGAATGCAGCATGTTATCAGAAAACACTGGCAGTAAATACCTCTAATGGCTGGGCAGGCTGGCAGCAACTAAAATGACACTACTCTCCAAAGTCCAGTACCTCCGACGCACAATCCCCATTAGATTGCCCGGATCATACTTGGCCACAATCCAGAAGGTGTTTGTACGCTTTATATGGGCAAACCGTAAAATACGGGTAACCACCAGACTCCTACAACGACCGATAAGAGACAGGTGGACTGGGGTTGCCCAACGTCAAAACATACCATAGAGCCACGCTGCTAGCAGCCATAGTGGCATCCCACTCAGTAGAAGAACCCCCCCAATGGGTTTATATAGAATCACACTGGACCTGCAAACAGGGGCTAATACACCTCTACTGGTTGCCACACGCACTACGCCCGAAATATACAGACATGCTGCCGCCGACGGCGCTGATGCGCAAAACATGGGAGACGATCAGGGCTTCACTGGGAATGGTTGGACCAAACATGAGGAATATGCCATTAACAAATGTCTCAGTGGGCATTCCAACCTTTGACCATACCCCATGGGTAGCAGGGGGCTGTACACACCTACAGCAGGTGTGCCGGGGGGCAAAATACTGCCATTCCCAGTGTTACAATCTAAATTCACCTTATCCGCCAGACAAATCTTCCCATACCTCCAGTTAAAATCCTTTGTATCCACCCACCCTATGGACACAAGCCCTGAACCACCATAATCAGCTCCGTAGAACAGATATGCCTATCAGACAGCATACCCAGGAAAATCATGTCCAGACTTTATGCACTTTTGATAACACCAACTGTAGACACTCATGCGGACTTCCGAGAGGCCTGGCAGGCAGACATAGGACGTACGATTGAAGAGGGAGACTGGAAACAAGCTTTCCAGGCGCACAAAGGCCATACCACATGTGCCACACACTTAGAGATAATGAGGAAAATTCTATACTGATGGTACATGGTGGAGGAGGTAATCACCAATATGCTAGGCTAACCATACAAATTGACACCAGAACAGGGTTTCCTTTTCATGCACCTCACTCCCTGGCACAAAGTAGAGAGACAATTAATATTTCAAGTGCTTATAGCAGCAGTAACACTGATTGCCAGAGGCTGGAAACAACCCCATCTACCAACTAAACAAGCCCAAATAAACCAAATCTCCCTAAACTGGGATTATGAAAGTATCGCTAGCAAATGCCTAAAATCAAACCACACGGTTATGGAGGCAAAAAAAGAGATGGATGGCATACGTAGAGGGAAATGCACATCTACCTTAACCCTCACCTAGAAGGCACACAGTGGGGAAACTAGGAGCTCACAGCCTGAGCAGTGTCCTCGAGGTCGAACAAGGTCAACCGAAAAACAGCCAACACAACAAAAAAGCGCAAAGGCGGTCGTAATCCTACAGCACCCCCACCCGAATGCAAGGTTTCTAGCGACACAAAAGAAGTGCTGTACACAGCTGGCCTGGTTCAAAATATCACACAGGGCAGTATATTTGTAACTTCTTAAGTTTCAGTTTACTTCTATTTTGTTTCCTTCCCTTTGGCACATCCAGGGTCGCTTGCCCCACAAGCTCAGGTTTAGCTTCAAACCCAGCGAGTATAAAGCCCAAGCAAAAATGGCTACCAAGAGAGAGGAGTGAATACCCCACCCTCTCTCACCCCTCCTCTCCCCCGCTAGACAGAAAAGCCGCAAATCCCCATACCAGGGGGCAGCGAGGCCGCTTAAGACTAAACATTAGGGAGGTGGTGGGAGAAATGTACATATTGCAATGCATATTTCCAATGTACTCGTAGAAACTCGCTGTATAGACCTAACTGACCCAATGTAATCTATGTATAAGCTGTATAACACCTGAACCCCATAACTCCCCTTTTTTCCTTCTGTACCCTTCTTGTTGCGACAAAATAAAAATGGTCATATTGAAAATAAATAAATAAATAAATAAATATTGGCAGACAATTTGCATTCTTCTGCACGAAGGCTGCGCATGAAACTCTCTTGGACTTTTCAGCATAACAACGACCATAAGCACAAGGCCAAGTTGACACTCCGTGGTTACAGCAGAAAACGTTGAAGGTTCTGGATTGGCCATTACATCAGTGGCTATTAAGGTCTCCTGACCTTAATATCTTCTTGCCACTCTAGGGAGATCTCACATATGCGGTTCATGCAAAATGACCAAAGGCTTTTCATGACCAGGAAGCATTTTGCCAAGATGAATGAACAGCAATACCATCTGCAAGAATTAGGGGCCTCAACTATCACAAAAGACTGTAAGCTTTCATTGATGAAAAAGGGGCAATACACAGTATGAACTAAGAGGATGCATATTTTTTTAAAGGGGGTAATTTCATTTTTTTCTTTGTTCTCATGTTTTGTTTTATGATTGTGCCATTCTGTTATAACATACAGTTAAATATGGATCCCATAAAAAAATAAAAGAAACATGTTTTGCCTGCTCACTTATGTTTTCTTTAAAAAATAAGTTCTATATACATCAAGTGGAGCCTCACAAAATTGTATTTTCACAATGTATTATATAAAATCTTTTGAAGTTAAAGTAAACAATAATTTAGTTGCATACATAAATAAAAAAAACATCTAAAACTAATTAAAAATGATAGAAACCGCTGATTTACTAAAATAGTATACAAAAGTAATTAAATAGGGGTGTGGATAAACATGGAGATGGATGGATGCACGCTAGTATAGCTCCAGTCATACTGGGCACAAAATCTGTTTCATCTGAGGTGAATTATAGCAATGGGGAACCCCAAAAAATACCAAGGTTCCCATAATACACATGGGAAGATGGCAGTGGGAAAATCTGGTTACATTAAAAGTTTATTGAAGACTCAGCCGACCACATGTCAGATCATGCCGATTCAAACATGGCCCTACTGGCCTTGCAGAAGCAGGGCTGCCATGAGAATTTTTGGAGCCCCTAACACAGAAAGATAGAAACATAAAATGTGACGGCAGATAAGAACCATTTGGCCCATCTAGTCTGCCCAATTTTCTAAATACTTTTATTAGTCCTTGGCCTTATCTTATGGCTAGGATAGCCTTATGCCTATCTTATGCATGCTTAAACTCCTTTACAGTGTTAACCTCTACCATTTAAGCTGGACGGCTATTCCATGCATCCACTACCCTCTCGGTAAAGTAATACTTCCTGATATTATTTTTAAACCTTTGCCCCTCTAATTTAAGACTATGTCCTCTTGTTGTGATAGTTTGTCTTCTTTTCAATAAAGTCTCCTCCTTTACTGTGTCGATTCCCTTTATGTATTTAAATGTTTCTATCATATCCCCCATGTCTCATCTTTCCTCCAAGCTATACATGTCAAGGTCCTTTAATCTTTCCTTGTAAGTTTTATCCTGCAATCCATGAACCATTTTAGTAGCCCTTCTCTGAACTCTCTCTAATGTATCAATATCCTTTTAGAGATACGGTCTCTAGTACTGCGTACAATACTCCAGTTAAATATGGATCCCATAAAAAAATAAAAGAAACATGTTTTACCTGCTCACTTATGTTTTAAAAAAAAAAAAAAAAAAGTTCTATATACCAGTGTTCTGTACCATGGCATGGGCACTTCCACTTTCTGCTGCTAATACCTCTCCCTATACAACCAATCATTCTGCTAGCATTTCCTGCTGCTCTTTTACATGGTCTGCCAACCTTTAAGTCATCAGAAATAATTACACCTAAATCCCTTTCCTCTGATGTTAGGACTCTATCAAATATTCTTTACTCTGCCCTTGGGGTTTTATGTCCAAGATGCATTATCTTGCACTTATCCACATTAAATGTCAGTTGCCACAACTCTGACCATTTTTTTAGTTTACTTAAATCATTTGCCATTTGGCTTATCCCTCCTGGAACATCAACCCTGTTACATATCTTAGTATTATCAGCAAAAAGACATACCTTACCATCAAGACTTTCAGCAATATCACTAATAAAATTATTAAAGAGAATAGGTCCAAGTACAGATCCCTGAGGTACCCTACTGGTGACAAGCCCATGCTTCAAATATACTCCATTGACTACAACCCTCTGTTGCCTGTCACTCAGCCACTGCCTTACCCATTCAAAACATTTTAAAAGTAACCACAAATTTAAGTGCTCTTTTCAGATGGCCGACGTTCGTATAACCGTAGGACAAGTCCTCTGGTAAATGGTGGACATCTTGTCTCCCTAATGCAGGCAACGGTACTTGGTTGTCGAGTGTCTGGAACTCCAATCCAGACACTGAAACTCATGAACACTGGTAACTTTGTACCGCCGTCTGCTTCTGTTCCCGACAAGCCAGGAGAACACTGTTCAGTGGAAAGGTACGCACGAACAAGACAAACAATCGCTATCTATGAACCAGGGAAACCGTTTGGTATTTTATTCATTTAGGAGCTCCCAAAAGTGACCGACCGATGCCACTTTTCTTATGGAACTTATTTGGGCAGACGCCACGTGTGCGGTCTGTCAAAACTTTACCCTGGTGATGATTTGGCTGTATTTGTGGGATCTGAGCACTATTTGGGCACATTGGGCGCTCAGATCCATGCTGGACGTGTTTTACCCATGTTTCTGCTGGAGACCCCATGCTCGGGTCTGTGTATAAAAGTGGGCCATCTGGCTATAATAAAACATTCCTGTTGTACCCTTCATCAAGTCTCGACTGATATTTGGGTATGCGAATGACTGAGAGATATAATTCACACGACGTTGCGGGATTTCAGGAGATTGCGAACGAATGTACAATACAAAGTACATGAGGTTTGTTACAATCAATCAAACATATATATATATAATTCCTTTACTGGCGTTCTAAAGTATCAGTAAACATTTGAATGGAGGCTGGATCTTTTATGCATTATCACCTGTATGACTTTGATACAAAGATCCCTTTGGCTACTTATGTGTCACCAAATCTGATGATGAAATGATTAAAAAGATTGTAGTATTTCCATTTGAAAAACTAATCCTCATTTAAGCTAATTGTTTAATACTATTCCCCTATTGTGGTATACATTTAACATAAATTTTTACTATTTAAAAGTATCACAAGCATTACAATACAGTCATCAGTTGCATACTATAATAATTATTTTTTTGTATACTATGACTTATTACAAATACAATAAATTATAAAAGATACAATGACAATGATAAGCTAAATATATTATAAATAAAAACTACACAATAATTACACAATAATGTATCAACACTTTCTAGATTTTCAGACTTAAAATCAGAACAAAAACATGTAAATGGCAATTCAATTCAATTCAAAATACAACACCAATAACACCAATAATTGTGCACATGCTGCTCCTCACAAATGGTGTTCTCATACTTACATCTCCACCTTACAGTAAAACCAAATTAACAAAAGATTATTGAAAAAGTGCATAAATATAAATATTACATTACCGCTAAATAAATGTACATTTTAGGTACAATAGATGTAATATAAATACTTTCCAATAACAATAGTGTGTAACCACTTGTAGTAAAAAAAAAATTGGAAGTTGGCAAAGACAAACTACATAAAAGAAAAAAGAAAAATACAGAGAGTGATCATAAAATAACACATTAAATAATATAAGGCTGGGGGCGGGGCCTGATAGCCGAACAGGCCAGACGTGCCTACCGAGTGCTCTGGCAAAACCGAGCTTAATCAAGGCTTTTAAAGGCCTAAACGTGACTCCTGCAGCTCCACACAAATGTGGCTAACAGAGGAATTGAGTGGGAGCCCGTGGAAACTTGAACCAAGTCTCACTGTAGAGATTTACCACACTCCGCATTTGAGGCCTAGCATGGAAGGCGGCCTCGTGGCCGGGAGAGGCGGCCGATTTCCCAGCACGGGGACCGCATCGAGCAGCGACGAGCATGAGACCCCGCAACCCCCCCCTCTGGACCGGTGGGGGTCATCCCGGTCCACGCTGGGCAAGGTTGCTCACCCGCAACAGACAAATCTTCTGCCAGAATTAAGAGCGCGAAACGAGGTTAAAATGGCCGCCGAGCCACAACTACCACAGCCTAAAGAGGACCTGACAATCCAAGCGTGGAGAGAACGCTTCGAGGCGCGGTTCGACCAGATCTGCGAGAAGTTCTGGCAGCGCCTAGAACACAGACCTCTCCTGCACGCCTTACCTGCTAAACAGGAGAAAGCGGCCGAATTAGAGGGCCACAGACCCGACTCTGGAACGGGCGCACACGGAAAAGCACGTCCCTCATGGCCCCAGAGTGGCTGGAAGTATGCCCAGCTAACGAACCGCACAGGGACTCGGGCCCAAATCAAGCGGAAAACAAAGACCCTTCGGGGCGGGAGACAGGCTCCCCTTCACTCCCGTGAGCGAAGTGATAACTCCGACTGGCGGTTTTGTGGCTCCGGTAGATCATGGGCTAAGAAAACAACCAGAACCAAGCCTGAACACAAATGGGCCATATGGAGCCTCATGGAGGGACAGCAACCACAAGTTTATCATGGACACAGCAAGTATTTACTAATGATACCTGAAACAGGCATAGGCTGACAGTCCCCCTACATGCAATTCATAGCCCTCAGTCGGTTTGCATTATTTCCTCTTATTTGCTTTAATTTGTATTCACTCTGGCGACATCAACATACCTGTCTCTTATCTTACCACCCAGTGGACTCTTGTCTCATGTAACACCAACCATAGTACCCAGCGGCTACCCTGCTGACAAATTAACTACAGTTTAGCGTGTTCCCTTATCTTGATATATTATACTCGACTACGTTATTGTCAATCCATATAGTATATCTCAAACAATTCTTTTCTTGTTAAGCAACACTATATGCATCACTATGTTTATCTTTAAAAATGTGCAGTACTACTACATGCCACAGTTTAACGCCTCTTGAAATGTCTGTATTTACTGTTGTCGCATGGCAAGCCTGTCTGTCAAACTTTTGCACAACAAAAATAAAGAATTAAAAAAAAAAAATAATATAAGGCTGGGAATATTCCAAATGATATAGATATCCACTCACATGATATAGAGCCATGACCAGACCCTCTGTAAAGTTCTCTTAGGTGCCCCATCATTGAGATGTCACAATTGACAGACAAAGAAGCAGGGAATTCACAATAGGATGTATAAAAGTTAATAATATTTTATTAAAAATGTATAAAATAAAATAAAACAAAAAAAGCAAATACACACTTCAAGAAAGCTACTATGTGGACTTATTTGGAACATTCCCAGTGTTATATTATTTATTGTGCTGTACTTTGAGCGCTCTCTATATGTTTATTTTTTTCTTTTATCCAGTTATCTCGTTGCCAACTTGCTGGGAAGTATATATATTACCTTTATTATGCATATGATTTATATGTTATTTTGAGGTGGTTTAATATTTATATTTATGCACTTTTTGTTCACTCTTTTGTTTATTAGATTTTTTGACTTGCCAATGTGCTAAAATAGCAAAAGCCATTCTCTTTCCCACATAAGTAAGAATCCAATGTGAATTCAAAGTGAATTTCAGATTTAAGGTCACAGTAGCCAATCTGGAAAAAAACGAGTCAGCTATGCTTTCCATTCTACTACTCTGGCCTCGACTTTAAAATCCCATTGAATCACCTTGAATTCTCCTTTTAGTAAATAACCCTGTAAGTAAAGGTTTAATATTAAACATACTATGTAATAACTGGGAATATAGTAGTAGCAGTGGTAGTAGCATCTATTATGCTAACATTTTCAGGGGTGCTACACCAATCAACATATACTAATAAATAATGTCAAATGAGTTTGGCATTCAGGGTGAACATCCTGCTCAAATATGCTTTTAGTCTAAAGCAGAGATGGACAAATGCTAGGGAGGTCTTGCAAAGGCTGCAGACAAGAGAATGGCAGCTTTTGCAAGCTGTTATTAGATATAACCCTAATGAGAAACACATAATGAAATGCATAGGGGTATATATGCTCAGATTTTTGTTTTTGGGGGCAGTGATATTTCCCTTTAAATAAGTCATGTAAGCAGGAAATGAAGGTTGAAATTATTACACAATATGGACAAAAAATTAATTGTCTGGCTGTTTGGAAATGAAACCTAGTAACAGAGTAGAAGTGTTGGATACGTTGCAGGGGTTGACCAGAATTCCAATTAAATGTTAAAGCACACTCTTTTTATGATTCTTGCGGTATTTTATTTTGCAGTTATAAGTGGGAAGAAAATGACAAAGCTTTGAAAAAAAAATTAAAAAGATTTTGAAATGTGATTTAACCAAAGATAACCCAACAGACCCAATTTCATTGGTAAAAGCAGACTGTTTGCTGAGATTGAAAAAAAACAAAGGAGCATATAAGAGAATTGTAACATGTTAAGCAATGTATACATAAGTCATACAAGATGAGAAAGCTGAGCTTAAGCACTAATCACTGCATGCATTTTAAAGTAGAAAGACAAGCTCGATAATCCATGCAAGAATGATAATTTATGCAATTATTCACGTTGGAAAAGTTCTACAGGTGGCCATTGACTTTTTGATCACTTTGATGTGTTTTTTTTTTATTTAGAAATATAGGAAGATTTCAAGAGAATTGTAGAAAATGATAATATGTTATGTAATGTTTGCACAAGACACATTATATGATATAGTTGACCTCAAGCACAACCACTTTATGTAGCTTAAAGCAAGACAATAATCACGAGAACCCACTCAAGCGATAATTCTTGAAATTTTGCACGCTGAAAAAGCTTTATAAGTGGCATTTTTTTTCTGGCTCTCTCCTAAATTTAAGTTTTTAGAGTTCTCAATGATTATCTGTTACACTCTCTCCGATACAGTTAACACAGCATCATGATTGATCACTAAATATGATTGTGGTGGAAGGCCCAATGAGGTGGGACAAATCATTGGGGATCCTGTCTTTGTATTATTGTTCTTTCCTCGTGTAAAATTTAATCAACAAGTGTTGTGTTGGATAACTGAGTCAGGAACCCCTGTGGTGGTTCTATTCTTTTCTTATGATGTTATGATTTCAAACAGAAGGCACCTGTGCCCCAAATATGGGACAATAGTTGACATTGTAAGGATAGAATTACATATGTTTAAATATGGGGTTTACAAAATTAAATATTTTAATGGCTAAATATTGTTTCCATTAATACTCAAGGGCTTAATTCACCACAAAAAAAGGAAAGTTTTAGTTGATCGCATGAAAAAAGAAAATGTCTATATTGTATGTATTCAAGAAACTCACTGGTGACAAGCAGATTAAAAAAAATATAAGTTTAAAGATTTTCCTCTCTCCATTCAGTCATCTTTTAAGGAGAAACAGAAAAGAGGAGTAGCCATTTTATTTTCAGTAAAGCTGAATGTTTGTATGAAACATCAATAGACAGATAAAATGGGCAGATGGATTATAACGATCTGTAATATAGATGAGAAATTGCACACATTAGCTAATATTTATGTCCCAAATTCTGCTCAAATACAGTATATACAAAAATTTGTTTCAAAGCAAGATCCTTTTGAACAAGGATCAGTGATAGTAATGGGAGACTTTAATTGTGTATTTGACTCTAAACTTAGACATCGTCCAGATTGGAGATTAGATTATAAATCACATATCTAAAGTTAATAGAGACCACATTGCAATGGCAATTGATCTTTATTGGCTGGATAATGGTGACAATGAAGTTTCGCCTATGATGAAATGATGTGCCTTTAAAAGTGTTATTAGAGGTCATGTAATCGGTTTAGGAGCACATGCAAAGTTAACCAGAGAAAAGTCTTTGTCAGATTTATATATCGAACTTGATGAATGTAGTAAATCAAATACATTGTCTCCTTCCAGAACTGTATCAAATCAAATAAAAATTCTTGAAAATAAAATTAATGACATGTTAATATGCAAAGTAAATAGAAACATGCAATTTATAAAAAAACAATTATTACTACAGGGGGAATAAAGCGGACAAATTCCTCACTAATAAAGTTACATCACAGTAAAATAATAAATGAATAAATAAAAAAAGACAAGGCAAAGAAGTAATACTAGATCCCCAAAAATTGCCACTGTTTTTAAAGAATATTACTGTAATCTACATAATTTGCCTGTAACACCCTCTCAAAATTCTATAGATAGATATTTATCTGATAAGGATCTTCCCTGTTTAAATAATTATTAGTTAGAGCAATTGAATGAAAGAATAACCCTTCATTAAATTGCAGAAGCTATTAATGCAATGAAAAGAAATAAGGCGCCTGTTCCGGATGGCTTTGTCGATTCTTTTTATTAAATATATAAGGATTTGCTCCTACAGAGACTTGCCGATTGATTTAATTCAGCTATGGGAGAGATGCCAAAAGAGATGTTGTAGCTTATATTGTTCCTATGCTCAAACAAAAAAAAAACAAACCAGAAGGAATAGCCAGTTATAGACCAATTGCATCGCTAAACACCGACTATAAAATCTATGCCTCCGTTTTATCTAAATAAATAAAAAGTATCAATTTCAGAAGATAAAGTGGGTTTCATTCCGGGGAGAACGTCATCCAATCCTATCAGGAAAATTTTAAACATATATGTGAAAGTCCATGTTACGAAAACCCCTTTTCTCACTATGGCTCTAGATGGACAGATAGCTGGGATTTTATGAAAACAACTTTAGAGGCTTTTGTTTTTTTCGGGACAGATCCTCTCGGCAATTATGGCCCTTTATTTCTCTGCATCAAGCAGAATAGTGGAAGTAGGAATCACGTCTGAACGGTTTGATATCTCAAACGGCACCCACCAAGGTAGTCCACTTTCTCCACTTCTTTATCTCTTAATAGCCGAACCATTAGCACATGAAATTTGTTAAAATTCAAAAATAAAGGGCTTTCAAATAAATGATAAAGAATTTAAGATCAACCAATATGCGGACGACACTATTAAATCTTGCGAATCCTATTTCTTCAGTCCCAGAAGTAATGAATATAATAGAGCAATATAGCCTTCTTACACATTACAAAATCAATGTTTCAAAAACTGTGGTTTTACCTATGTATATAAAAGAAAAGGATTATCTTTTTTTGAATAATAATTATGCCTTGAAATGGGAAAAAAAGGGCTTTAAATACCTTGGCATAAACATTTTTTATATGACCCCCTCTAATATAAAGCCAACTTAATTCCATTAATAAGAGAAATCACTCACCTTTTTTCTCAATTTGACAATTTTTATTGGGACATGCAGGCAAGTTTTTTATACAACAGGTTAATTAGCGCCTTCATCATACAATGTATACAGTGATAGTTCAAAGTTGTTGTAGCGGAGTAGAAGTATAAACTGCAATATCTTCGCTGGTAGACGTAATCAGCATTCAAATAAAGGGTAGCATAGTAATTCCAATCCTATTCCCCAACAACTGGACGAAACACAGTCAACTGAACTTTTATTGAACCACAGCCGGCTTTATACAAATCTCCATGCAAGGGGAATGACATTCCAGGTTTTTTTTCCCCTAGTGGACCTAGTGGAAGACTGGAAACATTAAGTTACATTTCCTGTTACATAAGCTGGGTAGTCGTGTGTCTGAAGGTGGGTGATTTCATTTAGTTGAACGCCGCTCTAATTGGATGAACGGAAGTACATGTACGAACGAGATGGAAGTCCAGCGGTGTTCGTGAGGTCGAGTGTCCGATTTTAGTTCCATGCACTCAATGACGAAACACCACTGGGCGTTCATGCGCTAAGATGGCAGCCACCACGTGTTCGTTCATACGAACGGCGACCACCCATCCGACCATTATGATTTTGCGATTGCACATGTTGCAACTTTTTAATTAGAGACACACGACTCCCCTGTGTGGTCTCTCATTTGGTAGTTTGTTCGACTTCACAAACTATGTCCATGTTCTGTTCGTGAAGTCAAATAGACAAGAAGCCGCTAGTTTTGCCACAATGCTCCCCCAGAACCACAAGCCGGCATACACAGTCTGATCCCAACGGATTGGCTTGGGGATTTCCGGAGGAGTACCCACAGATCACTTTTCAAGTTCAGTTTGTCTGGCTAACTGTCAGCAATGCCATTTAGTTTTCCAGGGCGGTAGTGGATGGTAAAGTCTAAAGGCTGCAGCGCTAAACTCCAGTGAAGTAGCCTGACATTGTCTCCTACTTCCCTGTTAAGCCACACTAACTTGTTGTGATCTGTGAGCAAGGAAAAGGGTTGCCCATGCAAGTAGGGCTGTAGCTGTTTAAGGGCCCACATCACGGCCATGCATTCTTTTTCAATTGCAGCGTAGCTTACTTCTTGTGGTAGTAAGTTTCTGCTTAAGTAAGCCACCTGATGTTCGCCACCATCTTCTTCGACTTGACTCAGTACTGCTCCCAATCCAAACATAGAAGCGTCTGTGTGAACAAGAAAGCGTTTAGTTGGATCAGGAGCAGCAAGTACAGGTGCGTTAATTAGAGCCAATTTCAGTTGCTGGAAGGCCTGTTCACACTTTGGGGCCCAGACTACCTGCTTAGGGAGGTTTTATGGGTCAAATCTGTAAGGGGTTTGACCAGGGTACTGTAATCAGGTACGAATTTATGGTTATATCCTCCAGTTCCTAGGAATGGTAGAACTTGGGTTGGGGTTGGCCACTTGGCTACGGCCTCTATCTTGACTAGTTCTGGCTTTTGTTGGCCGCTCCCTACTCGGTGGCCAAGATATTGTACCTCGGCCATCCCTATGTGACATTTGCTGGGTTTAAGTGTTAGCCCTGCCTCCCTGATACGGTCTAGTATGGCTCCTATGTGAGTCAAATGGTCAGTCCAGGAGTGGCTATAAATAGCTATATCGTCCAGGTAGGCAGGGCCGGTGTAAGAATTTTTGCCGCCCAAGGCAAAAGTAAAGTTTTCCGCCCCCCCCCATGCGACATCACAATGCCCCACCCATATGATCTGCCATGTTAACTAACGCCAGTGCTGCAGTGCCGCCGTATTTACATTAAAAGGCCTGCAGGGACAGGCTATGGACACCAGAACCACTACATTAAGCTGAAGTGGTTCTGGGGACTAGAGATTAGTGCCACGAACAATATACTAGATTGCCTTCTTACAACCAGATGAGGCTGATGATGGGCTCTAGCTGCAGTCTGGCTCCACTGGTCTGGTGTAGAACAGGCTCCCTGGAGGCTGTTTGTAACTGTGGTCACAAAAATCAATGTTCTGGGAGAATGGGAAGCAGCTCCATTTTTTTAAGGCCCTTTACACAGCTCAAGGTCTGGGTCCCAGGGTCCACTTTCATGTTCCACCAATGAGTTTGTTCACAGGGGGTGGAGTAGGGGGATGTCCGGATATGTGTGTAAGGAATGCATTGTGTGAATCTGTGTTTGTATGTGTAAGGGCTGCAAGGTGTGTTTCTGTGTATGTACGGGATGCATTGAGTGTGTGCATCTTTAAGGTGTGCATTGAGTGTGTGTAAGGAATGCATTGTGTGTTTCTGTGTGTGTAAGGGATGCATTGTGTGTAAGGGTTGCATTGCTTGTGTGTGTGTGTCTGTGTGTGTAATGCATTGTGTGTTTTTCTGTGTGCATCATTCCACTTTATATTATTTAGTTTACGTATGATATTTATTGTGTTTCTCAGGTATCATCTCACTTTTTTGACATATGGTTGTAGTATGATGTCTACATACTCTGAGAGATTAGATAAACTAAACCCAATACCAGAGACAATTGGTCTCCCAGGAGGGTTATTAATGTCTTTGCGTATTTTCGGTAAGAAATAAATAACAGGTATCTTAGGATATACAATATTTAAATTAAATTCTTGCAAGTACATAAGCATATTCCAAGAGAAGGGAATTAACCCATAGCGATAACAATGACATCCGACATGCTTAAGGAGACATTTATTAATGAAATAAATAAACGCACAGGGACTAGTGAGGTCGCGAACATAAAATTTTTCGGTTCGCGAACGGCGAACGCGAACTTCCGCAAATGTTCGCAACTGGGCGAACCGGGCGAACCGCCATAGACTTCAATAGGCAGGCGGATTTTAAAACCCACAGGGACTCTTTCTAGCCACAATAGTGATGGAAAAGTTGTTTCAAGTGGACTAACACCTGGACTGTGGCATGCCGGAGGGGGATCCATGGCAAAACTCCCATGGAAAATTACATAGTGGATGCAGAGTCTGGTTTTAATCCATAAAGGGCATAAATCACCTAACATTCCTAAATTGTTTGGAATAACGTGCTTTAAAACATCAGGTATGATGTTGTATTGATCAGGTAGTGTAAGGGTTACGCCCGCTTCACAGTGACAGACCAAACACCCCGTTTAACACACCGCAAACAACCGCAAACAGTCCATTTGCACAACCGCAAACTCCCCATTTGCACAAGGTTGGATACCAAGCTAGCCATGTCCTGTTCCTTGTCATCACTGATGTCATCGAAGGTCTCTTCCTCCACCCAGCCACGTACAACACCAAGGGTCCCCAAAAGGTGACAACAAGCCCCCTGGGACGCCTGCTGTGTTTGGTCTTCCACCTCCTCAAAGCCACCTTCGTCCTCTGACTCCTCTTCTTCAGACTCCTCTCTCTGCATTGCATTATTATAAGGTGTGTTAAGTAGTACTATTCCTATCAGTTTAATCCCTGTTACATCCCCTATCAGGCATCTATTTTAGGAACCGGGAGATGGAAAAAGATGCTTGGTCGGTCCTCCTACTTCAAATTTGGGGCACTGCACGTGCAATCTAATGTGCCACCAGATAGGAGTGGTGTGTTAAGTAGTACTATTCTTATCAGTTTAATCCCAATGTCACAACTACTAGTGTGGTCCAGCACGCAGAAACTATGTAAACATATACATAGGCAAGAAAAGGAAAATAAAAGGACAGAGCATAAACCGGACCTTAGAATGGCCGGACTAATACGCTAGAGACAGAGAATGGTCAAAGGGAAAGCTGAGGTCAAGGAAGCCAGAAAATACACAATACCGTTTACACAAGCCAAGTCAGGGAAAACAGAATTCAGAATAACCAGGGAAAAGCCAAGGTGCGTCAAGGTTCCGAGCGGAAGCTGTAGAAGATTGGATGTCCTGTGTTAGCCAGTCAACTATGTCCTCAGAACTTTTCGAGTTCAGGGTACGTGGCCTCTGAACACTGGGCATTATTCTAGGGCCAAAGGGAATCATAGCACCACGACCACGACGGCCCCTGCGGGGTGGCCTGCCTCTGCCTGTAATTTTTTTTCTGCTGAGGGTGGTGAGGGGTGAGGGTGGGGGTGGTGATGCTGAGGGTGGTGGGGGGGAGGCTGAGGGTGGTGGGGGCTGGTGATGCTGAGGGTGGTGGGGGGGAAGCTGAGGGTGGTTGGCGATGGTGATGCTGAGGGTGGTGATGCTGAGGGTGGTGTGGGGGGTAGTGAGGCTGGGGGTGGTGGCCGGACTAAAACGCTACACTCTGCATTATATACACACACTCTGCATTATATACACACACTCTGTATTATATACACACACACTGCGTTATATACACACACACTCATACAAACATACACTCTGCATTATATACACACATACTCATACAAACACACACTCTGCATTATATACACACACTGCATTCATACAAATACACATTGCATTCATTATATACACACACTACAGTCACACAAACACACACATTCTGCATTCATTATAT
The DNA here is from genome assembly GCA_933207985.1 of Pelobates cultripes. Taxonomy (NCBI): domain Eukaryota; kingdom Metazoa; phylum Chordata; class Amphibia; order Anura; family Pelobatidae; genus Pelobates; species Pelobates cultripes. The sequence continues at coordinate 114,595,633 of OW240921.1, forward strand.
ACACACACTACACACAAACACACACACACTGCATTCATTATATACACACACTACACACAAACATACACACACACACACTGGAAATAAATATTCAATTAATGTAATTTTATTGGGATCTAATTTTATTTAGAAATTTACCAGTAGCTGCTGCATTTCCTACCCTAGTCTTATACTCGAGTCAATAAGTTTTCCCAGTTTTTTGTGGTAAAATTAGGGGCCTCGACTTATATTGGGGTCGTCTTATACTCAAGTATATACAGTATCTCTATTGAATTTGTTGATTTTCATTTTTTTTGTATCAATTTCAGATTTTTCAACAGTTTTTTTTTATATTTGATAAGGGGAATCCAAAAATTATTTTGTGTCTCCATATGGAGTAAGCTGTTCTTTTAGTGAATTAATTTTCCTATCAAGGTTAGTTAATTTTTCAGTTTTTACTTTACCCAGACTTTTCATTAGACCAAAAGTGCAATTATCTAGGTGGTCATACCATTCACCCATAAAACTAGTATTGTCAGTGTCTGATGTTGGCATTTTGAATAGTCTAAGGCCACTTGGTGTTATTTTATCCAATATATTTGGTGAGAGAAGCTATCTTCCACCTCAATTTCATTTCCTTTGTAAGTGCTATTTCTAATTCTTTTAGCAATTCTTGTAAATAGTCAAAGATAATTAGAGGTTCTTCTATATTATAACAATGATTAGCATCAAAATTGTTAAATACATCATTGATATTTATAGTATATTTCTCTCTGAATTCAAATAGTGCCATCTTTAAGAAAATAGGGCCACCTAGTGGGGAAAAAGGATATCATGAGACAAAAAGTGGAGTATAGGTGCTCACTATATCTTAAACAATGGATAGGGCAAGATTATTTTTTTTCTTTACATTTATGTGCTATTAAGTTTTTTAAAATTCAAATACTTTTTGGCTTTGCGGTTATTTTGCTCTTAATGCACATTTTTCTCTTTTTAAATGTCCCTTATAAAAGATTATGCCAATTATGGATATGTGTTGAGACCCTTTGACATCGATATTTATATTTATAAGTTCTATCACTGTTAAACACTAATTTGCAACGTATGTTTCAATAGTTAATGTGTTTTTATTTGTATGATACATAATGCCATCCTTTTTTTCATCTGTGATTGCTTAAGAGTATCACTGCTTAAATGCATGCGCAGAAACTATTCTATATGCGCACGCGCACTTAACAGTAAACTGAATATTCCCTCCTGTCATGCGCACTGACCTGATGTCACCGCGCATGCGCAGTAAAGATTGCTCCTATATATTGATGGCATCGGCGAACAAGCCCTCCCAGGAATCGGAGGAGTGGACACTCACTTAGGATTTGCATACAGTTTACTGGAAGAACCAGCACTGTGACATCATCCTTAATAGACATTGCAAAACCGGAAGTTTTCTAGGAAACCAATTACAAAGTTTTGTACCAGCTGCTAACTATTATTGTTGTTAAGAATGTATGTATATAAATCTTACCTATTTCAAAGCTAAGTCACACTTCTGATAAAACCCCATGGTGAAACGCGTTAAGTGTGCCTCTACTCTTTTTGGATTTTAAATATATATTTTATATATACCTTTTTATTTGTTAACCCCTTAAGACCGGAGGGCGTACTATTACGCCCCATTCTAAGCGGCTCTAAATGCCGCCGGGCGTAATAGTACACCCTCCGGTCTTTCGGTACTTACCCGGTCGCCGGCGATCCCACGCCGGCGATCGCGGTGGGGGGTCTCCCAGGGAGCCCCCCGCGGCACGTCCGTCGTCCTCGAAGCCCCCCGGCCATGTGAGAGTGGGGTCCTTGCGAGGACCCCACAATCACATGGCCGGGGGTAGCTGGCTGCAGCATTGCCAGCAGGGGGCTGCCTGTAATGACAGGTGGTCCCCCTGCTGGCTGAAAATAAAAATAAAATAAATAGTGTAAAAAATTACTTATATACTTAAGATCATATATATATATATTATATATATAAGTTGATCTAAGTATATATATACAATACATACACACACACGACACCGCCTAGGTGTATTTTACTATTGGTATATATATAATTATATTAATATCAAAATTACACGAGACTGATACTGACTAAATATATATATATATAATTATTGTTATATATATATATATATATAATATAAAAAAAATTAAATATGTAAATACGTTAAAAATAAAATTAAAAATAATTAAAAAATATATAGATGTGTGTTATTTCGTTCTAACTGTATTGTGATATTAATATATATATATTTATATCAAAATACACGTAGAACGAAATAATATATATATCTACATACATAAATATATACGTATATATCACTATATATATACCTATATATAAATAAAAATATTTAAAAAATTATATATATATATATATATATATATATACACATATCGTATATATACATATATTAATCTCTACATATATATTTATGCAATACATAATTAGGTATCTTAATTAATTACAATTAGCAGGGACCTGCCTGGACAAACTCCATGCCGAAAAGTAAAGGAATTCTAATTTGCTAGCACTATATTTAACCCTATAATCTTTCGAGACAATTATAAACCTACATGGGGGGTACTGTTCTACTCGGGAGACTTCGCTGAACACAAATATTAGTGTTTCAAAACAGTAAAATGTATTACAATGATGATATCGCCAGTAAAAGTGACGTTTTTTGCATTTTTCACGCACAAACAGCATTACACTGACAATATTATTGCTGTGATACTTTTTACTGTTTTGAAACACAAATATTTGTGTTCAGCGAAGTCTCCCGAGTACAACAGTACCCCTCATGTACAGGTTTTATGGTGTTTTCAAAAGTTACAGCGTCAAATATAAGGCTTGCGTTTCATTTTTTTCACATTAAAATTCGCCAGATTGGTTACGTTGCCTTTGAGACCCTATGGTAGCCCAAGAATGAAAATTACCCCTATGATGGCATACCATTTGCAATAGTAGACAACCCAAGGTATTGCAAACAGGGTATGTCCAGTCTTTTTTAGTAGACACTTAGTCACAAACACTGGCCAAAATTGGCGTTTTTGCATTTTTCACACACAAACAAATACTAACGCTAACTTTGGCCAGTGTTTGTGACCAAATGACTATTAAAAAAGACTGGACATACCCCATTTGCACTACCTTGAGTTGTCTACTATTGCAAATGGTATGCCATTATGGGTGTAAATTTCATTCCCGGGCTACTATACAGTCTCAAAGGCAACGTAACCAATCTGGAGAATTTCAATTTCAAATGTAACATGCTATATTTGACCCTGTAACTTCCCAAAATGCCATAAAATGCCTGTACATATGGGGTACTGTCTTACACGTGAGACTTTACTGAATACAAATATGTGTATTTTATTGCAGTAAAAGCAAACAGTATTATGACATTGACCGTTAAAATGTCATGTAGAACTAAAAAAAAATAAAAAATAAATCGTATTTTCTCCCATTTGTTTTTATATTAAATTATGTTTCATAGCTAAATATTTGATATTAAATGAAAGCCCTGTTTCCCCTGAATAAAATTATATATAAGAAGGGTGGGTGCATTTACTATGAAAGAGGTGAATTACGTTTGGACAGACATGTAGCGCAAATGTCAGGTTTTGTTTACATTTTGTTTTGTTCACAACGTGTACATTTGGCTCCGTCCTTAAGGGGTTAAAGTTTATCCCTGTAAATATTATTATTTATTTGGTCTTTACTTTATACTCCTTCTTTGGTTTCCTGGATTTTACTGCACTTCTGGACCTGCATATCCCAAGTGGGTATTATACTACTAAAGCTCCACCATACTAGGAAAAATATATAGAAATACATAGACATATTACACTATCTGATGTTCTTGTCTGTGTTTTTACATATTAGTACACTTAGATTGTTTGTTATCTCTCATAGTTACATAGCTGAAAAGAGACTTGCGTCCATCAAGTTCAGCCTTCCTCACATATGTTTTTGCTGTTGATCCAAAAGAAGGCAAAAAACCTAGTCTGAAGCGCTTCCAATTTTGCCACAAACGAGGAAAAAAATCCTTCTTGACCCCAAAATAGCAGTCAGATGTCTCCTTGGATCAAGCAGCTATTACCCCACTAATTAGAAATTATATCCCTGTATGTTATGTTTTTGTAAGTATTTATCCAATTGCAGTTTAAACATCTGTAATGACTCTGACAAAACCACCTCTTCAGGCAAAGAATTCCATATCCGTATTGCTCTTACTGTAAAAAAAACCTTTTCTTTGCCTTAGATGAAATCTCCTTTCTTCCAGCCTAAATGTGTGACCTTGTGTCCTATGTATAGCCCTGTTTATGAATAGATTTCCAAATAAAGGTTTGTACTGGCCCCGAATATATTTGTATTTTCCATACTAAACAGATTTCATTTTTTTTAACCTTTCTTCATAACTAAAATGCTTTCTGTTTTTTTTTTAGATATTCATCTACAAACAAGATCCTGGTGCATATATGTATGTATATACTTTTATTTACATGTGGTTGTACTAAACCATAGGTTCAGATTATCTTCTCTTTGTTTTTTTCTTGTTCTGTATTTTCACATGGTTGGGGAAATCTTGTGTGATAATCTGCAGCCCCAACCATCGTTTAAGATATAGTGAGCACCTATACTCCACTTTTTGTTGGGCTGTAAAGAAACCTGGCTTGTCCACTCAGTTGGGATGCTTCTTACCCTATAAGCTGATAATAGGCTGGATTTGCTGTAAAAGTTGTTTTTCAGGCTAGCTTTGGGCGGAGACAATTTCAGATTTATTCAAAGACTCAAATATCATGTCCTTTGCTGATTTACGGAATGTATTTAGGCTTTCTGCAATACAGAACTTTAACTTTATTAGAATAAAATGTTTGCTATACAGCTCTATATGTTATCTGAATGGGGCATCTTTAGCTTTTATACTAAATGAGTTAATTAAAAATGATAAAGCTGCAAAGTTACTAACTAAATGCAGAGATATTATAATGATTAAAGTCCATGTTTCCCCCCCCCTGCAAAATGCAGATGGGAAAAGGACTTACAAATTAAAATAGATATGAAAGAGTGGTGTGTGGCCTTACAATCCGTATACTCTGTAGTACACTGTTTAAATATAATGGAGGCACATTATAAATTGTTGAATAAGTGGTACTTGACCCCTGCCAAATTAGGTAAATTCTCTAATTCTGATACTCAGAAATGTTGGAGGTGTGGTTTAGAAGGGGCAGATGAGATACACATATGGTGGAATTATATCCCGATTAGGAGAGCTTGGGACCAAATTTTATTAGAAATTAACACGCTACTGGGTATTACACACCAGTGGACAACTGAAACGATTTTTTACATTTAAAATTACCCCAAATATCAAAAGAGAAGAAATGGTTTCTAATTCATGCATTGATGGCTTTTAAAATATCTATAGCCAGAAACTGGAGAAAGACAACAATAGACACCTGACCTCAGGTTAAGGAGGCTGTTAGATCCCAATGTAAAATGGAAAGAGGTATCACCTCTCAATTTTGTATTAATTCTTATAATTACAAAATTTGGAAATCTGAAGACCTCAGTTGTCTGGTCAGTCTCCGTCACAGGTGAATATTCAGACTAAGCACAATGTAAAAAGAAAGACACAAACTTGTTGATTGAAATCAGAAGTGTGAATGATTTGTTTTTATGTACATATGTTGTATGTATCATTAAATGTTATATATGTTAATTATATATGTATTAAAACAATCAAATACATGACTGTAGGGACAAATGCTAGTTGTTTCTACGTATATGCTTGTCAATATTTTAATGTGAAAAAATGACTTAATAAAATATTTATATATAAAAAATAAAAATAAAGTGTAAGTTCACAGAGAGACAAAGAGGGGCATATAGGGATCCCTGTTAAGGTATAATTAGTGGGTAGGGTAAAAAAGTATAGATTTTACATTTAAGCTAAAAGCAGCATAATAAATTGCTAGTGTAGGACTTACCTAAGAGGTTTTGCCTTGACATGGCAGGTGAAATAATACTAAAAACCTCCAGTGCACAAGTAACTTTTTTTTTGGGGGTGGGGTTTGGTTTATATATTGGGGCTGATATGCTAATATATATATATACAGTATAGTAGTGGGAGATTGACACTTTTTTTTTTCCCTTAAGAAGTTGGCACAGTGCAGAGGAAACTCATTGGGAAGCGGCAGTACTTTTCTGGACTTTATTTAAATTTATATTTTTTATGGTTTTATATTTCTTTTGTATCAGTATTGCTGAAGGCGTTCTTGGGATCATCTGCATATAGCATACATAAGGTGACAAGTTTACTTCCATATACCTTTGTAAGTGCAGGAGCAGTTGCTGAATTTATTTTTGACTCGCTCTGCACTCTCAACCTTCTTTTAGGGAAATGACATGTGTATACATTCATATACACACTCATATAGATGCACATTGACATGCACACACCGACACATACACACACATAGAGACACACATTCTTACAGACAATTTTTAGTTCATTTGTTTTTTTACACAGTGAGGTCCACTCAGCCTCCCTGTTCAAACCTTCGAACAGAGAGCTGGAGTGGAACCTCTCCTTGGAGTTCAGTGATTTGCTGCATCCCTATGCAATGGTAGCCCAGCTCCTGTAGCTCTGCACTGATGCTGGGGCCAGGTTGATTTCACATGAAAGTTCCAGCATTAGAACAGAGTGTTCTGCAGCCAATCATAACAGTTCCAGAGCAAGCATGTGTCACGTGGCTCCCCTACCAGCAATGTGCTGGTAGGCAGGTGCCTGATCTGATGAGAGGCAAGTGCTCTGTGCACACCTTAAACCGTCTCCCCATCCTATTATTGTTCTTCTTATTATTGGCATTTATATAGCACCAACAGATTCCGTAGAGCTTTACAATATTATAAGAGGGGTGTGGGGGATTAACTATAAATAGGACAATTACAAAATACTTACAGGGACAATAGGTTGAAGAGGACCCTGCTCAAATGAGCTTACAGTCTTTAGGAGGTGGCGTATAAAACACAATAGGACCTATAGACTGAATGTTTCAAATCCAGACCCAAATTTAAAACAACCCAAGCAATGTGTCTGTTGGCAGCACTAGCAGCCAGTAGACAAATAGTTGATAAGATAGAGGGTTAACTAAGTGGCAGCTGGACAGTGCTAAATAATTTACATAACTTAAAACCTATTGTGTTTTATACGCCACCTCCTTATTACTTTAAGGGGGTGTTTCAGGTGAGAGCATGTCTACTGAAAATTTAAAAACTGGTGACTAGGGATGGGACCTGTAAATAATGGGGAGGGGGTGCATGTAGCCTGATATAAGTGTATATGTGTGTGTGGATGGTATCTATGTGTCTAGTTATATGTATGTGAGTATGTGTGTAAGGGTGGGTTAGTTGGTGTAAGCACAGCCACTGAATTTGTAATTACCCCTAAGTATGGCAGCCCTGCATGGTGCACTGCACATACAGACTGCAGGGACCATGACTACTTAAAATTACTGAAGTGATCATGGTGCTTGGAGTGACATTCCAAAACTAGTCAGAAGACAGAAGGAAACCCCAATAAAACGTACCAAGTTCAATGCATTGGAGAGGCCATCATATTCCAGCAGTCAGATAAAAATGTTTTAGCAGCAATATAGTAAAAACTATACAGTATTGACAGTTTGACACATGCTAGTTGTACATCTTACATTTGAAGCACATAGTCTTTTTTTGCGTTCAGAGTGATTGCTTAATCAGGAGGTTAATAATCTTAATGGGAAGATTCTTTACTGGCCAGGTCTGGCAACAAACCACCATGCAGCGTTAGCAGAACAGCGACCCTCAAATTCAGCATTCAGTGAGTGTGACAATAGGAGTGTCAAGGCTCCATCTTACTCATGAGTTTGCACTGGTTAACCCCAAAGTGGCATCCTGGTGCTTAACACCACTGCCCCCAGTTTTATTTCACCATGCCATCTCTCCATAAGGAAGGTTTAACTTGACAGCTGGTATCGGCTTACACACTCTTCCAATGAGAACCAGATATGACAGATGTGTTTCTTCCTACATTGATTCTACATGGATACTGTTTGGATGCGTGTATTGTATCTAACATGTTAGAAATTAATGGGTTTTTTCTTCCCATTCAAAACTAAACCCACATTACAAATCCTCGACTCACTCATACTGCTTTCATATGAAGTACATTACCCCCATGTAACCCATAGATTGTGAATTTCATTTACATATATTCAAAAAATTCAGATTCCATGCTGAAAGAATAAATATACCTTTAAGATAACTTTATACATCTTTATTTTTTTGCGATATAATAGCAATGCAACAATACAATATCTGTCCACTATGGTGTGAAATTAATGCAGTTTGATTTGATCTTTCCTATTTAAGCTCTGAAGGTAAATCCTTTCAGCATCATTATAGAACATGATTTATAGGCAAACAATTTAAAAACAAGTTATTTATCTTCCTTTTTTTCAGCATTAACAGAAAACATGATCATAGTGTGCAGCAACATGCCATGTTTTGCATTCCTTCACTTCCATTCGCTCAACAGAAAACCCACACTCTTTAAGAGCCTTCCACAGATCCTCTTGATTAAAATTCAAAACATGGTATTTATGCCCACCAGCAGTAAAAAATTATGCATCAAAGACCCCAACCAATAAAAGACGTCCTCCTAATTTAAGCATTGATGACTTTATCTTCAGATTTTGGCAGTAACTGTCTAGGTCTTTGGAAATCTGACCCAGCACATATAAATTAAACACACAATCTACTTTTGGCAGCACAACAGGATCAGTTGGGTTTTCTTTGGTAAAATTACATTTCAAAATGCGAGTAACACATCTCCTTAGATCGTCTTCCTTTTCAAAACATTTTTCACTATTAAATATTAAAAATATAATAAGTATGTCAACTCTACATATGTGACAGACAGACAGACAGACAGAATGAATAAATAGGTAGATAGACTAACTAATTTTTGGTATATAAGACACATCGAAATATAAGACATACCCATGTATTTTAGCACTGGAAAGGTTTATCAAACTAGATACTTTCCTTTCAATCCAGGCATGTAGCTGTGTCCCTCTGGCTAAGTGTAAAACTTTGCACTCAAAGAGTATTCATGTCTACTTTTACCCACACACAGCCACATTCTGGTTGGCACGCTGCTACAACACTGGCCTCTGACCTCGCAAATTAGCAGTCAGGAGACAATTTTCTTCTAAGGGTCATAACCAAAAAAACAATAATTAGAATTCAGTATGTTGAGAGTTTTACTTACAAAAGCAGTCCAAACATGACTAGTGTATCTTAAGCTGGTTGTGGGAACTGGATAAGTCAGGTAAGTTGCAGATGGGTCTGGTAAAATGTCCTTGGAATTGATAAATTGTGTTGGTTTCACAGGTGTAAAAATGATTTCTGTGCTAGGCATGCAGCAAGAGAAATATTTTTTTTTACAAACTAATATATATATATACAGGGCCGGACTGGGAATTAAAAGCAGCCCTGGAAAAAAAATATTTACCAGCACCATAATGCGTCGCGCCAGCATAGTGTGCAGATACAGAGTTAGAACAGATAATTTAAAATTAAAAAGTACTTCAACGTAAAAAGCGCACTCATAGGCTTCAAAATAAACAAAAGTGCAGATTTATTTTAAGCAGACGTTCCTTTGCATGTAATCAATGTTTCAGTCCAACTACCTTAACATATTAAGGAAAACTTGTTAATGGGACTGAAATGGTGAATGTATGTAGGGCACAACTGTAAAAAAATTTTATTTTGAAGTCCTGTGGGTGTGCTCTTCACTTTAAATATGTTATTGTGCTGGAGTATGCACCTAGCAACAAGACTGGGCCAATATCTGCTCATTACATATGGTACATATTAATGAAATGTCTTTGTATTATGCATATATAAATGTACATTAATATGTATAAATATAATATATATATATATATATATATATATATATAAAACGAATATACACATTAATATACATGTCATATACCAGTGACGGATCCAGAACCTGAGCCTGGGAGGGGCACTTGTAGATTATTTAAAGAAATATTCCATGCACAATAACCACTACTCCTCTGTGTAGTGGTTATGGTGCCAGGAGTGTCGGCACCCCCTTCCAGAGTAAGTAGTCAAACCGTTTAAGAACAGTTTGACAACTTACCTGGAGTCTGCTGGGATATGGGGCTGTAGTAGGGTATAGGAGCAGTGGTGCAATGTGTGAGGGGTGCAATGTGTGTGAAAGGTTCAGTGTGTGGGTGTGGGGGCAGTGTGTGAATGTGTATGGTGTGTGTGTGTGGGGGCAGTGTGTGAATGTGTATGGTGTGTGTGTGTGGGGGCAGTGTGTGAATGTGTATGGTGTGTGTGTGTGTGTGGGCAGTGTGTGTATGGGGCTAGAGTTCACTCCTACTACTGCGACCACCAGGAAGTGGTGAGAGTGAACTCTAGCCCGTAGCTCCAGGGCTAGAGTTCACCCTCGTGAGAGCCGGAGCGTTGCCCCGGGTCCTCTCTTTCTCCCCCTCACTGCTCTTCTGTGTCAATGTCTCCCCTCTCCTTCCCAGTCTCTCTCTTCCCCCTCTGCCTCTTTCTTCCCCTCCCCTTGTGTGTCTCTCTCATTTCTCCCTCTTTGTCTCTCTCTTCCCCCTCTGCCTCTTTCACCCCCTTTCCCTGTGTCTCTCCCTCCTCCCCATCCCCCCTTTCCCTGTGTCTCTCTCCCTCCAACCCATCTCTCCCCTCCCTTCCTTGTCTCTCCCCATCTCTCTCCCTGTGTCTCTCCCCATCTCTCTCCCTCCCCCTTTCCCTCTTCCTCCCCCCTTTCCCTGTGTCTCTCCCCATCTCTCTGCCTCCCCCTTTTCCTGTGTCTCTCC
>OW240921.1:114606679-114797779 GCA_933207985.1 Pelobates cultripes
CACTCTAGTCACTGGTGTCACTGATGGCTGAAGGAGGAGGAGCCTGTCTACCATGCTCCCTCATGGTTCCTGCGGGAGCATGGTAGACAGGCTCCTCCTCCTTCAGCCACCAGTGACTGGAGTGCCGCCGGCCCGGCGAAGCTGCCACCCGGCCCGTCGGCTCCAGTCTGGAACGCGGCCGGCCCCCTCTCAGTGTGCCACCGGACCAGCCACCCGGTGGCACCCTTGTGTCAGCGCAGCCCCCAGGGGCCGCGGCCCACCGGGAAATTTCCCGGTATCCCGGTGGGCCAGTCCGGCCCTGTATATATATATATATATATGTGTGTGTTTAAATTGGGGATGTAGCGAATACATGTGTGTACATAGTTCGTAAAATGTGCATGTGTACATGGGATGTAGTATGTGTGGTTATAGGAGACGGAAGAGCGTGTATTTATACAGAGGCTGTAGTGTGTGTGTTTGTATTGGGGATGTAGTATGTATATATAGGGAATATGGTGTGTGTTTACAGAATGTTTGCATACCCTTGGAGAATTGGTAATATATGTACCATTTTTAAAGAAAACATGAGTGGGCAGGCAAAACACATTTCTTTTATTTCTTATGGGATTCATTTTCAACTGTAGGTTATAACAGAATGGCACAATCATAAAACAAAACATGGCAACAAAGAACAAAGAAAAAAAAATGAAATTATCCCAGTTCAAAAGTCTTAGCTCTTAATACTATGTACTGCATCCAATGACAGCTGGCAGTCTTTTTTAATAGTTGTCCATGAAGCCCCTAATTCTTGCAGGTGGTATAGCTGCCCATTCATCTTGGCAAAATTCCTCCATGTCATGCAAAGTCTTTAGTTGTCTTTCATGAACCACACGTTTGAGATCTCCTCAGAGTGGCTTGATGATATTGTGATGGTCACTTCAGAACCTTCACCTTTTTCTGCTGTAACCACTGGAGGGTCAACTTGGCCTTTTGCTTAGGATTATTATCATGCTGGAAAGTCCAAGAGCATCCCATGCACAACCTTCATGCAGCAGAATGCAAATTGTCTGCCAGTATTTTCTGATAACATGCTGCATTCAACTTGCCATCAATTGGTGTGTGTCAGCCTTTAGAGCTCACACACCCCAAAACATCCGTGAGCCACCACCATGCTTCACAGTGGGGATGATATTATTTTCACTATAGGCATTGTTGACCCCACTCCAAACATAGCGCTTATGGTTGTGAACATACAACACTATTTTGGTCTAGTCACTCTAAATTACATTGACAAGACATATGCATATATACATGTATATATGTGTGTGGTTATATATACCTGGTATAGCTGGTGGAGGGGCAGGTTAAAGTCCCTCAACATCAGACCATGAGGAATTTTCAAGTCCTTCCTCCCTTGCCTAAACTTAGAAGCATGGAGGGGAGGGGAGACAAACTTAAAAAATAAGTTACATTTTCAAATGTGTTTTACAAGCAGTACATTGAATAATATTAAACTGGAATTTTATTTCAGTCTTGGAAAAAAATTGCAAAAATTAACTATTTTTATCAGTTGAGTGTCTACATTATATATCATGTGGAATATAATAGTTTCAATAGTTATAAATGTTTGGTTGGATTGTTATTAATATTGTCAGAAATTGTGTTATTGCCTCCACTAATTTCTACGATTTTGTCCTGTCCTAATGTATTCCTTGCATTGATTTCTTATAGCTTTGTTTTTTTGAATTATCTTACAATCTTCTACCAGAGTAACCTGGAATTTGGTGTTATCACACTGATATACTTAATATACGACTCGTTTAGAAAGAAAATGGATCCATGAAAATATCTCTCATCTGTTTCCTTCAAGATCAAAAATCTTTGCGGCATGAGACCAATCAAAAGTATTTTCTTCGTTATTTAGCCATTACTGCAGGTCCTTTAGATAGTGTTCATTAAACTCTAGAATAGTCATGTTTTTGAAATATTTATAGAGAGTCAACAAGTGGAAAACAATGAACCAGTAGAAATGTCAATCAAGGTGCTTCCTCCAATAGGACCTGGAGAACAAGATTCAAGATATAAATGCATTTATGGTGTACTAGCAAAACCATTAACAGATTTATTTAACCAATCATTGTTAACAGGAGTAATCCCAGAAGATTGGAACTTAGCGAATGTTGTGCCCATTTACAAGAAAGGTAATAGGGAGGAGTCGGGCAACTATAGGCCAGTAAGCCTTACGTCAGTAGTGGGGAAAGTGATGGAAACCATGTTAAAGGATAGGATTGATGAACATCTAAAACACATGGATTTCAAGATCAGAGACAACATGGGTTTACTTCAGGGAGATCATGCCAAACTAATCTTATTGATTTTTTTGATTGGGTAACTAAAATTATAGATCAGGTTGGTGCAGTAGACATTGCTTACCTAGATTTCAGTAAGGCTTTTGACACAGGCTTTTGGCACATAGAAGGCTTATCAATAAACTGCAATCTTTAAGTTTGGATTCCAATATTGTTGAATGGTTAAGGCAGTGGCTGAGTGACAGGCAACAGAGGGTTGTAGTCAATGGAATATATTCAAAGCTTGGACTTGTCACCAGTGGGGTACCTCTGTACTTGGACCCATTCTCTTTAATATTTTTATTAGTGATATTGCAGAAGGTCTTGATGGTAAGATATGTCTTTTTGCTGATGATACTAAGATATGTAACAGGGTTGATGTTCCAGGAGGGATAAGCCAAATGGCAAATGATATAGGTAAACTAGAAAAATGGTCAGAATTGTGGCAACTGACATTTAATGTGGATAAGTGCAAGATAATGCATCTTGGACGTAAAAACCCAAGGGCAGAGTACAGAATATTTGATAGAGTCCTAACCTCAACATATGAGGAAAGGGATTTAGGGGTGATTATTTCTGATGACTTAGAGGTAGGCAGACAATGTAATAGAGCAGCAGGAAATGCTAGCAGAATGCTTGGTTGTATAGGGAGAGGTATTAGCAGTAGAAAGAGGGAAGTGCTCATGCCATTGTACAGAACACTGGTGAGACCTCACTTGGAGTATTGTACACAGTACTGGAGACCGTATCTTCAGAAGGATATTGATACCTTAGAGAGGGTTCAGAGAAGGGCTACTAAACTGGTTCATGGATTGCGGGATAAAACTTACCAGGAAAGGTTAAAGGATCTTAACATGTATAGCTTGGAGGAAAGACGAGACAGGGGGGATATGATAGAAACATTTAAATATATAAAGGGAATCAACACAGTAAAGGAGGAGACTATATTTAAAAGAAGAAAAACTACCACAACAAGAGGACATAGTCTTAAATTAGAGGGACAAAGGTTTAAAAATAATATCAGGAAGTATTACTTTACTGAGAGGGTAGTGGATGCATGGAATAGCCTTCCAGCTGAAGTGGTAGAGGTTAACACAGTAAAGGAGTTTAAGCATGCGTGGGATAGGCATAAGGCTATCCTAACTATAAGATAAGGCTAGGGACTAATGAAAGTATTTAGAAAATTGGGCAGACTAGATGGGCCGAATGGTTCTTATCTGCCGTCACATTCTATGTTTCTATGTTTCTATTCAACAATTCATGTGCGTTTCCATTTCCTACCTGTTGTCACCAGAAGAACCTCAAATGCAAAACTGTACAAGGTCAGTTCGGATTATAAAACACTAAACACTGTTTGTACATAAACCTGAATTAGCTCCTTATGGACAGAGGCAATAGTTCAAATTGTGAACAATAAACTATAATTTTTGATATGTAAGAGTATTTAAGAAATGGCCTTCTTTGTAATATATTCTTTAAAATGTATTTCTCATATCCTATGTGTATACTTGACGTAACATTAAAAAAAGTGGCTATTGATAAAGTAGAGATCATTTTGCTGTACAAGTAATGGACTAGATATGAATTAAAGGGCTTAACCTTAATTAAACTGTAAAGAAAAGAAAAGGCCAAACAGACCAGAAGGAATAAATTCACACAAAGTCTATTGTAAAAAGTTGCAATTCACTATAAAGTACTGTTCTTAGTATAAATGACTACCTTTTTCCAAAGGGTATGTATGGCCAAACTGATTTTTTGTAACTTTTTTTTGTTACATTTATTTATGGTGTACTAGCAAAACCATTAACAGATTTATTTAACCAATCATTGTTAACAGGAGTAATCCCAGAAGATTGGAACTTAGCGAATGTTGTGCCCATTTACAAGAAAGGTAATAGGGAGGAGTCGGGCAACTATAGGCCAGTAAGCCTTACGTCAGTAGTGGGGAAAGTGATGGAAACCATGTTAAAGGATAGGATTGATGAACATCTAAAACACATGGATTTCAAGATCAGAGACAACATGGGTTTACTTCAGGGAGATCATGCCAAACTAATCTTATTGATTTTTTTGATTGGGTAACTAAAATTATAGATCAGGGTGGTGCAGTAGACATTGCTTACCTAGATTTCAGCAAGGCTTTTGACACTGTTGCACATAGAAGGCTTATCAATAAACTGCAATCTTTAAGTTTGGATTCCAATATTGTTGAATGGTTAAGGCAGTGGCTGAGTGACAGGCAACAGAGGGTTGTAGTTAATGGAATATATTCGAAGCTTGGACTTGTCACCAGTGGGGTACCTCAGGGATCTGTACTTGGACCCATTCCCTTTAATATTTTTATTAGTGATATTGCAGAAGGTCTTGATGGTAAGGTATGTCTTTTTGCTGATGATACTAAGATATGTAACAGGGTTGATGTTCCAGGAGGCATAAGCCAAATGGCAAATGATTTAGGTAAACTAGAAAAATGGTCAGAATTGTGGCAACTGACATTTAATGCGGATAAGTGCAAGATAATGCATCTTGGACGTAAAAACCCAAGGGCAGAGTACAGAATATTTGATAGAGTCCTAACCTCAACATATGAGGAAAGGAATTTAGGGGTGATTATTTCTGATGACTTAAAGGTAGGCAGACAATGTAATAGAGCAGCAGGAAATGCTAGCAGAATGTTTGGTTGTATAGGGAGAGGTATTAGCAGTATAAAGAGGGAAGTGCTCATGCCATTGTACAGAACACTGGTGAGACCTCACTTCGAGTATTGTACACAGTACTGGAGACCGTATCTTCAGAAGGATATTGATACCTTAGAGAGAGTTCAGAGAAGGGCTACCAAACTGGTTCATGGATTGCAGGATAAAACTTACCAGGAAAGGTTAAAGGATCTTAACATGTATAGCTTGGAGGAAAGACGAGACAGGGGGGATATGATAGAAACATTTAAATACATAAAGGGAATCAACACAGTAAAGGAGGAAACTATATTTAAAAGAAGAAAACTACCACAACAAGAGGACATAGTCTTAAATTAGAGGGACAAAGGTTTAAAATAATATCAGGAAGTATTACTTTACTGAGAGGGTAGTGGATGCATGGAATAGCCTTCCAGCTGAAGTGGTAGAGGTTAACACAGTAAAGGAGTTTAAGCATGCGTGGGATAGGCATAAGGCCATCCTAACTATAAGATAAGACTAGGGACTAATGAAAGTATTTAGAAAATTGGGCAGACTAGATGGGCCGAATGGTTCTTATCTGCCGTCACATTCTATGTTTCTATGTTTCTATTCAACAATTCATGTGCGTTTCCATTTCCTACCTGTTGTCACCAGAAGAACCTCAAATGCAAAACTGTACAAGGTCAGTTCGGATTATAAAACACTAAACACTGTTTGTACATAAACCTGAATTAGCTCCTTATGGACAGAGGCAATAGTTCAAATTGTGAACAATAAACTATAATTTTTGATATGTAAGAGTATTTAAGAAATGGCCTTCTTTGTAATATATTCTTTAAAATGTATTTCTCATATCCTATGTGTATACTTGACGTAACATTAAAAAAAGTGGCTATTGATAAAGTAGAGATCATTTTGCTGTACAAGTAATGGACTAGATATGAATTAAAGGGCTTAACCTTAATTAAACTGTAAAGAAAAGAAAAGGCCAAACAGACCAGAAGGAATAAATTCACACAAAGTCTATTGTAAAAAGTTGCAATTCACTATAAAGTACTGTTCTTAGTATAAATGACTACCTTTTTCCAAAGGGTATGTATGGCCAAACTGATTTTTTGTAACTTTTTTTTGTTGTTGTAATTTTTCAAGTTTTAATACAGTTAGAATAGATGAAAAAAAGACAGCATATATTTGATCATTACAAGACAGGTTGTCATACAATATGTAGTTTATACATAGCAATCAAAAATGACAGCCAGGTAAGTTGAAGATTAACTTTAACAATGACTGAACAAGAAGAAAAAAGGGTACAGGCATGATGTCAATGTGGGGCTATTTGGATCAGACACTGTGTCAAGTAGCTCTATATATGCCTTGGTCGCAAGCCTAACAACCTTTACTTGGTCCACAGGTTATGGATGATCGTGGGGGTAACATTATACTAACGTTCTGTGACACTGAGGTGGCATCTGTTGTCTTGGGTGTTGGTTGTCCCAAGTCTTTAAGGAGGCCTTTAAGGTGGTGCCTGTGTCCTCTCAAGCAGTTTGGACACCCGCCATGACTCGCTCCCACCAACAATCCCAGGTGGCGTTATTCATCAGTGTCCTGTGGTCTGAGTGGTGTCTCGTTGAGGTGCAAAGCTCATATCAGCCATAGGCCAGCAGGGTTATTAATTACAGCTTTACCAGTTTGATTAGTTCATTTTTAAATCTCTATTAACTCTAATTAAAAGCGGTCAACTCTGTGGATTAGTATGGACTAAGAGAGAAGTATAACTGAATTGTAAACACATGAATGATATCATAACCAGTAAACCTTGTAGAATACAAAGAAAAGAAAAACAATGACAGGAATACACATTTACAAAACAGATGCTTGCCCATACACATAAATATTGAAGTGCAGAGTATGAATAATTTCACAGAGATGTTGTAAAGAAATGTAATGGGGTATAGTCCTATATTAATCAAATTAATGAGAATCAGAGCTCATTTTTAACTCAAGTCCTAGCTTGGATAATTTCCTGTATGTGCAGAGTCCAGAAGGTAGGAACTGTGATCTTACCAGGAAAGGTTAAAGGATCTTAACATGTATAGCTTGGAGGAAAAATGAGACAGGGGGGATATGATAGAAACATTTAAATATATAAAGGGAATCAACACAGTAAAGGAGGAGACTATATTTAAAAGAAGAAAAACTACCACAACAAGAGGACATAGTCTTAAATTAGAGGGACAAGGGTTTAAAAATAATATCAGGAAGTATTACTTTACTGAGAGGGTAGTGGATGCATGAAATAGCCTTCCAGCTGAAGTGGTAGAGGTTAACACAGTAAAGGAGTTTAAGCATGCGTGGGATAGGCATAAGGCTATCCTAACTATAAGATAAGAATAGGGACTAATGAAAGTATTTAGAAAATTGGGCAGACTAGATGGGCCGAATGGTTCTTATCTGCCGTCACATTCTATGTTTCTATGTTTCTATCTTATGCTAGTCTCTGGGGCTGTGGGGTTCTGCTTTTTGCAGTGGTCAGGTATGTAGAAGAGGGTGAAAAGAGATTAGAGAGAATAATGGTGCGTTACGTTCCAAGAGGTGACAATATAGAAGAAAAGGTAGAATTCTTACTCACATTTGATAGAGCTTAATCCAGCTCTGGTGTGTATGGCTTGCAGCGGTATAATCCCTGTTTATGGGATATGTAGTGAGTGTCCTCTTGGTGCAATACCGTAGATGCATGGGGGAGATAGTAAAAATGGAAACAATAATGGTGCAGTATGTTTCACAGTAAATAAAAGATAATAAAATATAGAAATAACACTCACATTTAGTAGAGCTTATACTAGCTCTAGTGTGGTAGGCATACAGTGGTACAATCCCCACCTCTGGGATATATGTTGGCTAGAGCTCCCTGGGTCCTCTCCTGCCTCCCTCAATGCTGCTGTGGGCCAGTGAGGTAGATCTTTGATCTCCCCACTGGCCCATGGATGCTTAGAGCAGAGTCAGCACTCAGATAGCCCCGGCTGCATGGACAGACAGGGGAGATCATGTGATCTCCCATGCCGGTCTCAATCCATAGTCGTGCCGCGGGAATTAGGGTGTACCCAGGCACACCCGGCACACCCCGTGTGCACGCCTATGTCTGGCTGTTTAGAAATAAAACCTAGCAACAAAATAGAAGTGTGGAATACTTTTCAGGGGTTGAACAGAATTTTAATTAAATGTTAAAGCACACTCTATTTATGATTTTTGTGATATTTTATATTGCAGTGATATGTGAGAAGAAAATTACAAATCTTTGAGAAAACAAATTAAAAAGATTTTGAAATGTGATTTACCAAAGACAACCCAACAGATCCCATTTCATTGGTAAAAGCAGACTGTATACTGAGTTTATGTTATGTTACGGTTGCCTCCAGGCTGGCTGGAAGTTGGAGCATAGAAAGGATGCTCCTAGCGCTCACCAAAGGACCATCAGCACCGTAGACCCCATAACTACTGCATAGACACCATAAGTACTGTAGACTCCATGAACCACCGCTGCTGGGCTGGTATCTCGCCGTCTGCTGTCCACCCTGGACCTACGACCAGGCTCCAGGTTCTAGTAGGTGAAACTTTTCCTTCCATAGAGCGAAGCAGGATCAGGAACAAGAGCTCTTACAAGAGCTCAGTGGCTTAGGGAGTATGAAGAGCATAGCAATCCCTGTAGTGATTATAGCTGTCCCCTACAAACATGAGTCAAGGCTGCAAGTTAGAGGGTCAAGTCATTCTGTTTTATTGGCACCCAAAGGGCTTTCTTTTATGCAGGTTTCCCTTAGATAGGACCACCCACAGGGTTTTACAGAACAACCAATAACACACGTACATTACAGAAAACACTCCCAGCAATTACACACAAAATCCTCCCCCTCTGCCTGTGATATAATTATGGTACACAATGCTTAACATAATTATCACAGGCAGGAAAAATACAGTTTTTATACATACACTGTAACTTTAAAAATATATGTCCAATCTTCATATTCAGAATCAGCACAATTTAAATATAAGCATAACCAAAAATCACACAAATCCCTCCAGTGGATAAAAGGTTAGACGGAAGTCCTTTATGAACGACCGCAAGCACATTTTCCTGCTCAAAACAGCTCCATAGATTTGGGCTGTGCGGCCGGTAAATTTTGCGTTCGAATTGCCGAACGGGACTTAGTCTCTGCAGCTGAAAATTCAGTGTCGGAGAAGGTTAGGGTCAGCGGTGTTTGGTGAAATGTATAGCCGATTTCAGTTCCATGAATTTGGCTACACACACCGCTGACCTCGTTCGAATGAACAAAGATGGCCGCCGCCACGTGTTGGTTTGCACGAACTGCGGCCACCCAGTGGTTGGCAATTTACCTACAGCAGGCTCCCAGCCTGGGAGGTAAATTGCCTGCACACTTCCACTTCTGGGTGGTCCGCCTGTGTGGTACTTGGTTCAGTAAGCCCCATTTACTGAACCAAGTGGAAAAAAGCCAGGAACAAGTTATTTTACAGGTCTGGGGACATAGTCTTAAAGGGGCATTGTTCACCAAAGTCACAATATGTCCCCAGACGGTTCTTAAAGGGCCGTACACACCCAATAAAAGTCCATAAGTTTTCAGGGGTACAATCTCCCAGGGGCCATAGTCATGAGGAAGGAGGCTGGCAAATAGGCTTCTCCACAATCCAGGGAAGCAGGGCAATTTGTCATTTAAAGGGCCAGTTACAAATGGCAGCTTGTAACATGTTATAAATTTTGTTTGCCAAGATCCAGGCACAACTATCTAAAAAAAACTGTCCTTGATGATGAAATTAGGTTGTCATTTATTATTTGGATCATGTAATGCATATTATTACACATTTTAGAGTGGCCTTTTATTGTGACCAGCCTAAGGCATGCCTGTGCAATAATCATGCTGTCTAACCAGCATTTTGATATGCCACACCTGGGAGGTGGATGGATTATCTAGACAAAGGAGAAGTGCTCACTAACACAGACGTAGACAGATTTGTGAATAATATTTGAGAGAAATAGGACTTTTGTGTACATAGAAAAAGTCTTAGATCTTTGAGTCCAGCTCATGAAATATGGGGGGAAAAACAAAATTACTTGTGGTCCATACAATACAATACCACTGCAAGCAATTTCTCCCAGAGCTGGTTATAGCTGTATTACATGCGAGTTGGCATTTGTATAACTTTTAAACGCACCCACTCTATTCTTCTATCAAATTGCAGTATTGGTCTCTTTGTTTTATGTTTTCCCATATGCTGCTACTGAACGTAATTGTCCCCCAAGCATTTTAAGAATATTTGAAGATGGATTACCTTCTATCCAAAGAGTGTATCTCATCTACTTGTATTTATTTTTGGACTTTATCATAGACTTTCTGTTACTGTATCTCCAGAGACTTTTTGGATTTATTTTCTGCATTTATTGCTTAATTTTAGCGCTTCCTGTCTGCCTTAATGCCTATCTCCTCCTATGAGCATGTTGGCTAATGTGTTGTGTGTTCCCCATTCTGCTCCAGGATCTCCTCAGGGTGACAAAGCCTTGGAGAATCCAGCTCAGCAAGCATGGAAACAGCATGGAGGTTTGCAAGTTAAATGAACAAACTGATATAGCATCCCACTCACGTAGGGAGGTGTGGACACCTAGTTACCCAGCAGAGCCTTCCACTTATATAGACCCTTAGACCCCTCCTCGTGGCAGGGCTCCCATGACCTCTTCCCTATTTAACCACAGATCACCCTAGCCTCTGTGCTCTGTTGTTTTGTTGTTTCCCTAGAGTACAGAGCCAAATTCTGCCTGAAGTAATTTGATCACCCTCACCTATGGATTTCCTGAATCAACTCTTGTCTGCCTGAATTCTGCCTTGGTTAACCCTGTTCCAGCCTCGGTTAACCCCTGCAACCCTGTTCCAGCCTCGGTTAACCCCAACAATCCTGTTACAGCCTTGGTTAACCCCTGTGTAGCGGAGAGCTGATTTCCCACAGCTTAACTATACTGGTATATTAGAATAATTCAGGAACAAGTATTAAATCCAATAGAGTAACAATCCAATAATATCCCATCACGTTTCCCAATCACTGGACTACACACAGGATCAGGAGTAGAACTGAAGTTTAATAACACAATTCCTGCTTTTATGGGATTCTCCCATGCAAGGGAGGCACCCACCATAATCATTACAGTAACCAATCACATAGACGTTATCTCCCACACATCTCCTCCCCTTAGCTTAACAGTTAACATAACTATAATGTGCATACTTTTCCTCAATTCTTGGATGTACCCCAAATATGGTAGGTACACCTGGTAGCCCTGATCTGGATGGGAAACCTATCCAAAAATCACCCAGATCAGACCAGGGGTTCTGGAGTTATGAGGACGCAAAGATTTGACCGACCTCATGGGCAAAGTAGCCGAAAATAGTTCCATGAGTTTTGGTCCTGCGGTCGGTCTCCGTTCGCGCATCAAATGTCCCGAAAGTCTATGCCATCTATAGTTGAGTTCGCATTCGGATGAATCCCCTAGTTCGTGGGATTCATCTTACCGAATGACGGGCCGTTCATGTGTTTTGATCGGTACTTTCTGAAGTCCTGGAGGTCTTAGCGGTGTTACATAGAAACATAGAATGTGACGGCAGATAAGAACCATTCGGCCCATCTAGTCTGCCCAATTTTCTAAATACTTTCATTAGTCCCTAGCCTTATCTTATAGTTAGGAAAGCCTTATGCCTATCCCACGCATGCTTAAACTTCTTTACTGTGTTAACCTCTACCACTTCAGCTGGAAGGCTATTCCAGGCATCCACTACCCTCTCAGTAAAGTAATACTTCCTGATATTATTTTTAAACCTTTGTCCCTCTAATTTAAGACTATGTCCTCTTGTTGTGGTAGTTTTTCTTCTTTTAAATATAGTCTCTTCCTTTACTGTGTTGATTCCCTTTATATATTTAAATGTTTCTATCATATCCCCCCTGTCTCGTCTTTCCTCCAAGCTATACATGTTAAGATCCTTTAACCTTTCCTGGTAAGTTTTATCCCGCAATCCATGAACCAGTTTAGTAGCCCTTCTCTGAACCCTCTCTAAGGTATCAATATCCTTCTGAAGATACGGTCTCCAGTACTGTGTACAATACTCCAAGTGAGGTCTCACCAGTGTTCTGTACAATGGCATGAGCACTTCCCTCTTTCTACTGCTAATACCTCTCCCTATACAACCAAGCATTATGCTAGCATTTCCTGCTGCTCTATTACATTGTCTGCCTACCTTTAAGTCATTAAGTGTTCGGTTAGTCGATTGTCCGATTTGAGTTCTAGACACTCGACGACCAAACACCGCTGTTCGGGAGTTTAAGATGGCCACCGCCACATGTTCGGCTGCTGAAATGGCGGCCACCCAGGGAATACAGCAGAGCGTTCGTCTGTTTAAACCAGGGGAATGCAACAAGCATACAGGGAGGTAAATTACAGCCACACTCCACACCAGGGTGGTCCGGTTGTTCGGCACTTTCGTTCGTATGGTGAATATAGCGGTTCACATGCAGACTTGTATATCTTTCCACTGAACCCCTTGATGAATCCTAGCATGGCCACATAAGGTTGAATGCAAATCTGTATATTCCAGGCACAGGAAAATTCTTAGGTTCCAACAATAATATTATACAGGGAATGTATGGGACAGCCAAAGGGGTTCTGCTACACCCTGCAACCCTGTTCCAGCTTTGGTTAACCCCTGCAACTCTGTTCCAGCCTTAGTTTAACTCCTGCAAATCTGCTACAACTTTAATCAAGTCTCATCATTTGCCCAGTGCTGAAACTCTGGTAAAAGATGCTATTTTACTTTATGGACTTCTATTTCTTATGAAGATATTGCCTTATTTTCTCTTTCTATTTTGCATTGGGACTTTTTCATTATATGTATTCGCTTGATAATAAAAACCTTAAATTCAGTGACTGTGTCCGTATAAAATCTCTGCACACCGAGCCCATTCATCCGAAACCCATGACAGGAACCTCTCCCTGGTGTCTAGTTATTTGCTGCTGGGATCTATATGCAATGATTCACATCACAACCAGGCCCCAACATTAGTGCAGAGCACTATGCAGTCAATTATAACAGCACCAGAGCAAGCACATGCCACATTTCACCCCTACCAGCATTGTGCTGGTAGACAAGTGCCTGCTCTGGTGACCGGTAAGTGCTTTGTGCCCACCTTAATCCTGTCTCACTCTGCTTTCTTAAAGGACTGAAATGTTCAAATCCAGGTCTGGATTTAAAACAACCTAAACAATATGTCTGTTGGCAGCACTAGCAGCCAGTAGGCAAAAAGATAAGCAGGTAGAGGGTTAATTTAGTGACAGCTGCTTGGTGCTAAATTATTTTAATAATATCAAATAAATAAATAAAAGTCAATAGGACCTCCTTATTACAACCCTTCTTTAGATGGGCACAGGTTGTAGGAGTTCACAGGACTAAGAGAGTAAGGCTAATAAACTTGTATTAAAATAACAACATATAAAAATAAAACAAGTCAAATACTAACAAAGTAAAAAAAAATCAACAAGTCCTCCCAATGTTCAAGACGCATTTCGCAGATATCCTCAGCTTTTTCAAACTTTACTCTTTTAGTCCTGTGCACTACTACAACCTGCTTCCAAATAAAGAAGGTTGTGTCCCATCTACTGATACACTTGCTTTAACATCGAGAACCTAGTATTCCTGGTTTTCAGGTGAGGATTTATTTGTACTTTATATTTATTTGAGGATTTATTTGCACTTTATATTCACCTCACATTTGCATTACGGTTTTATACAAGAAGCTGTGCTTCTTTTTGCTTTATCCTTTCTCTGAGCTCTTCAATGTTTAAGACGGAGATCTTGATATCGCCATAGTATGCCATCGCTGGTGTGACATGAGCCTCTTTATTTTTATGAGGCTCTGCTTTATGTGAGTGCATAACCTGTATTATACACCCTCTAGTTTGAGTGTATCACACTATTTTGTCTATTTGTTTATTTCTAGTTATGGAAGTGTATACACATTTGGCGCTCCACTGGGTTTACGGGAGTGATGTACTTGTGTTAAGTGAACGGGCACCGACACTTGTGTTGAGCTGCTTTTTTACACTTTTTTTTGTATCACCTTGTAAGTGCCTTGCATTGAATAGAGCATTTTGTCTGGAAATTTAATTGACACACATTCAATATGCTCAGATTCCTTGCTTAAAGAATACATAAACATAGAAAAAAAAAAAACATTATTTATCATGTCATCTTTATTTTTTGTGCTATAACAGCAACGTAACAATGCAATATCTCTCTACTATAATAATTAAGTGACATTATAGAGCATGATTTAAATGTAAATAATGTATAGGCAATTTATTTCTCTTCCTTTTTTGCAGCATTAACATAGAAAACATGATCATAGTGTGCAACATCATGCCATGTTTTGCATTCCTTCACTTCCATTCGCTCAACAGAAAACCCACAATCTTTCAGAGCCTTCCACAGATCCTCTTCATTAAAACGCAAAACATGGTATTTATGTCTACCAGCAAAATAAAATGATGAATTAAAAAATCCAAACAATAAAAGGCGTCCTCCTAATTTAAGCATCGAGGCTATTATCTTTAGGTTATAGCAGTAAAGGTCTAGGTCTTTGGAAATCTGACCGAGCACATATAAATTAATCACACAATCTACTTTTGCCAACACAACAGGGTCAGTTGGGTTTTCTTTGGTAAAATCACATTTCAAAATGCGAGTAACACATCTTAGATCATCTTCCTTTTCAAACCATTTTTCACTGTAAAATATAGATAACATAATAAGTATGTCTATGCTAGATATAAGATAGATAGATAAATAGATAGATAGACAGACACACTATTTTTAAGACTATAAGACACACCAGAATATAAGATGCAC
The DNA here is from genome assembly GCA_933207985.1 of Pelobates cultripes. Taxonomy (NCBI): domain Eukaryota; kingdom Metazoa; phylum Chordata; class Amphibia; order Anura; family Pelobatidae; genus Pelobates; species Pelobates cultripes. The sequence continues at coordinate 114,621,641 of OW240921.1, forward strand.
CCATACATTTTAACTAGAAATTTAGACAAAATAAATAAAACAGTCCATACAGTAATTATGCCAAATTTCAGCTTATGTGTATATAAAATGTGAGGTGTTGTGACTGCAAGAATTATTCATTATTTTGCTATAGATTTTTGTTAATAAATATAATGTTTATAGTGGATACATGAAATAGTTACCTAGTACAGATAGGATGCCTGATTAGCTGATTAGAGCACTGGGAGGGTTAAGTTGGCTTCCTTGCTTTAGGAAATGTGACGAAGTTGATTACAGCACTGTCAGGATTAATTTAGCTGTTGTAGGAATGTAGTAAGCCTGGTCTCTGACCTTTTGATATGCTAATCAAAAATTTGCAGTCAGGAGGCAATTTTCTTCGAAGGAACATAACAAATAAACAACAATACTATCCAGAGGTGAATAATCTTGTCTCCTTTTGTACATATTCAGAATGTTGAGAGTATTATTTATCAAAGAAATGCAAACACGACTAGTGTATATTAAAGGGACACTGTAGGCACCCAGACCACTTCTGCCCATTGGAGTGGTCTGGGTGCCAACTCCCACTACCCTTAACCCTGCAAGTGTAATTATTGCAATTATTGCAATTTTTTATAAACTGCAAAAATTACCTTGCAGGGTTAACTCCTCCTCTTGTGGCTGTCTTCTAGACAGCCACTAGAGGGCACTTCCGTGTCTATAGCACAGGTTTGTGGGTCTTCCCAGCATAAGTTTCATTTGTAATTTTTTTTTCTTGTGTTTACCTAAAAAAGTACTTTAGCTATTAGATACTATGGAAATATATAGCTGAGGATATTTGTGATTATCTCCCCACAAATCTTAGCTCTAAGCTAATTATTATAGTTGCAGTTTTTTTCCCCCTTCTTAAAATCCAATATTGAGTCCCCCCTTGATTGGGGTGTATTCACTTTTTATCTATACGTATTGTTTTAGGTTCAAGCCCACTTGGTGGATCTGGTACCACCATACTGACCTCTGTGTTCCTATCCTATCTGGTGGGATTAGATTACAAAGTTCTATCTTTGCTTTCCAAAGTATGATCATATACTGCAACAAAACCCACATTGTTTTGCCTTGGTAAGGTGTTTTAAAATAAAACTATAACATTCTGTGAGATTTGAAATTGCTGCTTAGTGAATAAGTGAGTGCGCTGGATCTTGATGATATATATGCACACACAACATCCCCTATACAAAGACACTCTTTACGTCACCTATAGCCACACATGTAATGTTTGTTTGCTTATTTGTTTAGATAACCTGCCCAGTGGAGGGGACGGTTAGAGTCTCCCACTATCAGACCATTATGACTTTTCATGTCCCCCTTCCCTTGTCTAAACTAAGAAGCAGAGAGGGGGGTGATAAACTTAAAAAAAATAATTTTAATAATAGCAAAAACTGCTCCTCTGTCAACCCTCATTATTCAATTAAAACTAAAATGTATTTAACAAGTAGTAAATTAAGTAATTTTAACATGGAAATTTATCTCAGTCTTGGAAAGAAAATAGTTGAAATTAAAAATATGTATTTTTAGCATTTGAGTGTCTGCATTATATTTAATGCAGAATATATTGACTTAAATAGTTATACAGGTTTTTATTGCATTATTAATATTGTCAGATATTGTGTTATTGCTTCCACTAATTTCTTTGATTTTTGTCCTGCCCTTATGTATTGCTTGCATTGATTTCTTATAGCGTTCTCTATTGAATTATCTTACAATCTTCTGCCAAAGTGACCTGAAATTTGGTGTTATCACAATTCTACACTTCATAAAAAAATTGGATCCATGAAAAGATTGCTCACCTGTTTCCTTCAAGATCAGCAACAATCTTTGCAGCATGAGACCAATCAAAAGAATCTTCTTTATTTAGCCATTTCTACAGGTCCTGTAGGCAGGGTTCATTAAACTCTAGAATAGTTATGTCTTTGAAACATTTACAGAGAGGCAACAAGTGGAAAAGAATGGCACCAGTAGAAATGTCAATCAAGGTGCTTCCTCCGATACGACCTGTAGAAAAAGATTCAAGATGTAAATGTATTTATGGAGTTATTCAATAAACCAAGTGCGTAAATCCATTCCCAATCTGGTATCACCAGAAGATCCTCAAATGCAAAACTGTACAAGGTCAGTTTGGATTATAAAACACTAAACAAAGTCTGTACATATACTTGAAATGCTAAACATTAGCCCCTTAAGGACAGAAGCAATAGTTCACATTTTGAACCATAACCTATCATTTTTGCTATGTAAGAGTTCATAGATTGTGTTAAGACCTGCAGTGGTTATGGTACTGCAGTCTTCTATTCCTTTCCCAAGAGCTGAGCATAAGTGATTATAGTTACAGCAGGAAGTGGGGGAAAAGTGTAGATGAATGCAGCTTTCAAGATGATTCTCCCCAGCAGATGAAATATCCCCCAAACATGAGCCTAGACTTCATGAAGGGTGTAACAGGACTGAAGTTTATTGATAATACACTGGCTTTTATGAGAAATCGTCCTGCAAGAGGACCTCCCACAGCAAACAAAGACAACAACCAATCAACATACAGATTTACAGTAACTCCCGCCCTCTCTCTGCCTGGGAGATATTGAGATAAGTTATGGAATAAACCAATTATCTCCAGGCATAGGGCACACAATTCCCTCAAAATGTAGAACACCCCTTTCCACACAAGGTATCCCCACAAATTAAAAAAAAAATATGACTTCCATGCTTTTTAAATATCCCCTGATAGCCCCGATCTGGGGGACCAACATATCCAAATTTCACCCAGATCGGTTCAGGGGTTCTTAAAAAGCATGGAAGTCATATTTTTTTTTTAAGTTAATGAGCCAGGAGGGTGGTCGGTGTTCGGTAGTTTCAAACTACCGAACCAATAGAGTCAATATGCATGAAATACTGTACAAAAAGCTCGAACATAGAAGAAAATACCGAACAAAAGTCTATTTTCTTCACAGATTGTAAGCTCATTTGAGCAGGGCTTTCTTTACATCTTGACTCTGTTATTATTCTGTATTACTTGTCCAATATCCCTGTTCTATCAGTTATTCACTATAGGGAGAATTCCAAGTAAATGCAAGGTGAATTTTCAATTTAAGGTCAAAATAGCCTGCATGGAGAATTCTCCAACTCAACAATGCTTCCAATTCAATTACGTCTACCTTAAACATGAAATTCCCTTTGGATTCACTTGGAATTCTCACTCTAGTGAATAACCCTGTCTAAAGAATATGTTGCACTATGAAAATGATGATAATAGTAACAATGATAATTAGACCTGGGCACAGACAGAAAAAGAAAAAACTTTAAAACTCCATCATAAAACATATAAAAACTTCAGTCGGACTCTGATTGGTTGGATTTTTCGATTCTGTCTTTTTTGTATTTTAATAGTTGCAACTTGACTTTAATGTTTTTTATTTGGCCTTTTTTGGGGGTTGGGGGCAGAGCTCCCCACAAAGCATCTATTGAAAAATAATCTAATTAAAAGGATGGAGCTGGTAGGTTTCTTATTGTATTTCAATGAATGTTGAATGGATGATGTGCATGGACACATTTTTGTTCATGTTAACGGTCATTTGGGCCATATTGAAATTCGTTAATTTGTGTTTCGTACAAATGAACGAATGCACAAAATTCAGAGGAATTTGCATTTGTTTGAAAATGAATACACAATTCTAATAAGTGCACCTATATGTATTATATATTGCTTTTAAAGGACAGAAACAGCTTTTACATCTGATGCTTTCAGAGGGGGAGCGCTCACCTTAACAGACACACACACTGACAGACAAACACACACTTACAGAAATACACACACTCACAGACATACACACAATCAATGACAGACACACTCACTGACACACAGACACACAAACTGACACACTCACACACATACACACTCATTGATTTGTCACACTGACAGACACACACTCACTGACAGACATACACATACTCTCTGACAAACACACACGCACACACTCAGACAGAAAGACAGACACACACACTCACTGACTGACATACTCACACACTCATAAATGATGTTTATGTCCACCCAGCCTTTCTTCCTTTCAGGAGAGCTGGAGTAGATCCCTTCCCTGGGTTCTAGTGTGGCTGCTGAAATATTCCTGCTCTTCTCACTCTGCTCCATTGCCCACTGTTTAGTGATGCTGGGACTGGAGTGATGTCATATCTCATTAGCATTGGTACAGAGCAATGTGCAGCCAATTATAAGAGCACCAGAGCAAGCACCTGCCACATGACACCTCCACCAGAAATGTGCTGGTAGGCAGGGGCCTGCTCTGGCGAGAGATAAGTGTTATGTGCATACCTTAAGCCTGTCCACCCTGCCCCCCCTTTAGCACATTTATGCCATGGTGCTATGAGACGAGGATGGCCTCTGAATAGAAAGGTTAATGGCATTCTTCTACTTCTGGGCAGATGGGTCTGCTGTCCAAATAGAAACTGAATGGGAGGTCCCTAAAATCCCTTCTTAAAGGAGACTAGGCATATACAAAAATAATCTTTCAACCACTAACCAGGGACATTGGATCTTACTTGGCACACACTTAGGCAATGCCTGGAAAATATTACCTGACGTTTATTAATATTTTCCTTCCCCCTTGAAAACAATCTTAGTTGTCTTCTATTAATGCAAATATTTGTTTTACACACACAAACCGGTGGGTTGCTGTATCAACTGTCTCTCTTAACAAGTCTCCACTGCTCAAATGATCTTAGATAAAATAATTAAACCCACTGCCATGAATCTTCTTGAGCATCTGGATGACATTAAATGTCTAATAAAAAAACTATATATGTTTCCTTTGTTTTCTTTGCTGCAAGATAATAGTAATATTATACAATTGTATATTCTAAATATGTAGGTTCCGTAAATAGTTGAGTAAAAACAGTTATTGATAGAGCAAAAAAAATGTAGTGCTGAACTAAAGCAATGACGTGAATGACTGCATCATGAGTTAGTGTGTTAGTGATCTGAAAACAAAATTCAGAACAGCATCTTATCTTATTAAACTGGAGGTAGTTTGAGGTATTCTAGAGGACACAAAGAAAACAAGTTAAGATTTGTTTGATTTAAATTACTCACCTCATTAAAATGGCAGACTTAGTTCAGTGTAATACATTTGTTTCATGTTCCACATTTTGGAGATTTGGATGCTGTCTAATCTGTAGACAGTTCTCTATATTGTGGCAGGAGATTGTATTCTTGAAGTCTGAGATTTGTAAATTATCTGGTAAACAAACTCAGACTGGAACTGTCGCAAAGCCATTGCCGCAGAGACGTCGTATGAATGGCAGATGGATTACTGTAGGATCTGGTAGACTTAGAATTGTGGATAAAAGGCATGTTGCACAGTCTGTTGCTCTACATAATTCATTTTCAGAACTTTCAGAGTGTAATAGTGTTATGGAGAAGGCTCAAGCACCAAGTGTAGTGGTGTTAAGGAGACAAGCTCAGGTGCTGAGTGTAGTGGTGTTGTGGAGACAGGCTCAGGCAGTTAGTTATATTTTTCCACATGCTTATACATACATATTTTATTTAATTTATTTTTAACAGAAGGAAAGATAAGTTGTCAACGGACATGTGTATACATTTTTGCATCTATATACCATATTATAATTTTAAATAAATCTCTAAACAACACAAAAAGAGATGAGTATGACGTGACAAAATAACCTAATATATGATAACAATATATTATAAAATATTGCAAAAATATTGTTATCATATATTAGGTTAGATATCAGTGTGGTGATGGTTTGCCATAGTGGTGCAGTTCTTTTGGAGGTATTTCTGGTCATTTTTTCACGGTAGTTTATTTTGTCACGTCATACTCATTTCTTTTTGTGTTGTTTAGAGATTTATTTTCATTTCTTTCGGTTGTTTGCACTTATTTGACAGGTTCTGATTACACATTTGATCCATATATTTTCAGATTCACACAGTCTCATTATAGCTTCACTTTAGTTATCAGTAGCATCACACATCTCATACTACATCACTTCTACACTTTTCATTCTTTTACACTTACACTCAGCCGAGCTCCATACACACTTAGATTCAGATTTAGATGTAGATTTATTTTTTCACATTATTTAGTTATTTTCTGATCATTTTTCTATCTTTATACCTCCAACATGTTCTGTTAAATATATTACAACATCGTACTCAGCATGTAACAATATTATCTTCCTCCATGTATGTTGCTATTTCTGCTATTTCTCCTGTCTTATATTTCACACGCACGGAACAGTTTTGTAGCAACTGAGATCAGTTGCGATCACATGATTACACATTGTATTGCCGTTACTAGGCAACTGTTAGTTTTGCGATCACATGACATGACGTCATCACGCACGCTAGGACGCAATTTTCGGCGTCTGTCACAGGGACATGTCGGAGTAATGGGGTTCACACGGTGATAGGGTAAGTTTATCTGTAGACATGCTATATATTGTCTGTTTTTACATTGTTTGGACATCTTGATAAAGACCGCTTGACGGTCGAAACGTTGATGTATTTTGTCTAATATTTAATATATACTTTTTCTAAACCCAGTGAGTGCTCTCATTTTCCTGGATTATATATTTTGCACTGAGAAAGCACCTTGGTCCTAATTTTGTTTTTGAGATTTTGTTGGGGAAGAGTGCCAGAATTTGTAAATTTTTGTATATATATATATATATATATATATATATATGTATATATATATATATATATATATCTTTCTTACTGGGACTCTCTGCAATGCTAAGTTATATAGGGCCCTGGAATGAGGCACCTGGGAGGAAGTGTACTTCACTGCTCTCAGAGAGCAGGGCAGTGGAACAAAACAAAAGGCAGTAACAAAGCAACAGCGGCTGGCAAGAGGAATCAGTATGAGGTGGTGGGCTGTGTTTTAAAATGCTGTTTATGGGGTCTGAATAGAGGGTACTGGCGGTGGACTCAGATTGCAAGGAGTAGATACTTGTGGTGGGCAACCACCACCAAGTATCATGCCCACTGCTTATTTGTGTGTTTTCCCATTGTATTGTGTATATCTGTATGGATTTCATGTATTTTGTCTGTTTCCCATTCGGAAGAGCTCATACGAATGGAACCCAGTGGGGACCACCCTGATTTCCAATTTAGAAGGCTCTTTAGAAAGTTCGGAAACCACAAGGGAAATCATTAATGAGTGAACCCCCTGATGGCCGCCGGTTCATATAGCTGAAAACGAACAAGGGGAGGCATTCTGCCCGCACTGTCTCAGGTCCCCGTGTCAGGGATCACCATATCTGCTCCTAACAGAGCTGTAATCACTACTCCCCTACCAAGGAGGTGCGAGGCCAGGCTCAGAGCAGCCCAAGGAGCGCTCTTTCTGGTGCTACCTAAGCTACACAGCCACAGGGTTCCCGCTGGCTGCCTGGAATTCCATGCCAACTAATGGGAGAAGGCGCCCATTCAAACTGCGTTTGCACCATTCTCCTGATTGGTCAGCATGAGTGAGCGCTGATTGGTCTCTGAGGGGTGCAGGCGACCAATAAGAGAAGGAGCACCCTTTCAAATGGGGTTTCGCGCCCTTTCTCCTGATTGGGCGGCAAAACCTCTCTCCTCCCCGAGCACCAATTGGTGCAACCGAGTTTTGCACCCTTCCTTCTGATTGGGCAGAAAACCTTTTCTCCCTGAGCGCTGATTTAGGCGCAAAGTTTGAATTCACCGGACTAAACCAAGCAACTCTATGGAACTAATTTCAGGGATGTACAAAGCCCCGAGACCCAGACTTTAGATGATGATTTCTTGGGCTCTGTACATACAATAGCCCCGCTATTTGCAGGGATTCAAGATGGGACCTGGGGCTATCCATTTTATGTGTGTACCCCATTCCCTTATCAGGGCGTGGAGCCCCTAAGTGTTCCCCCATATATGTATTGTGTTTTACGGTTTGTAATAGGTTTTAATGTATGCAACTGTGTCATGTTGGTATCTCCCAGAGCGGGAGATGGTTATCTGTAACCCATCTTCCTTCTCCTGCCTGGGACAAAGGAAAGTGTACTGAAAGTGGAAGACCCCTGCTGTGTTTTTAAAGCTGTGTGTACTAATTAAGGATTGTCAATGTTTTAACCTCCAGAGCTGTGTGGTGTCCAGTTACTGGATGGAGAATGTATTCCAGCTTGTTGCAAGGGTTCCTGAATGGCTGAAGGAAGGGAATTAGTGGAGGAAACCGGTTGGGTTACCAGGGGATCCACTACAAGACTAGCATCTAATTCCTCACATTGACCAACATACTGCACCCATTAACAGAAATGTGACTGTGCAATAGTGTGTGTGACTATCTGTATGTGTAACAGTGTGTTTATATGTGTAACAGTGTGCATGCATATATATATATGTGTATATATATATATATATATATATATATATAAAACCAGGGGGCTGTACTGACCTGAACATGGGGTGCTGCTGGGGGCCAGTTTATACAATACACAAGATCCAGCGCACTTATCCACTAAACAGCAACTTCAATGTTGACAGATTGTTGTAACGAATCGCCTGGCCCCCCCCGACTGGGTTGCAGGATGCTCCTAGCATTTCCTGAGGACTCCAAGAACTCTGGCAGACACCACAATCACCGAACCGGAGTAGCGTCTACCTTCTCTCAAGCATATGAATGCTATAAACAGCTGAATAGGCAAAAACCATACGGATGGGTTTAGGCTCCTAGCAGTCAAACTGGAACAGCATACAATAAATCCTTCCGCAATAATGAGACGACACTTCACTTTGAGGGTTAAGCAGGAACTCTTGTGCTGGCACACACAGCCTGGTTTTTATTACAGTCTTTCACATACAGGACCGCCCACAGGGAGGTATAAAACAACCAATCACATATCAGTTACATCCCACATATTCCCTCCCCTTATCCTGAGAGGAAACTCAATTACACATACAGTTAAAACATACTTTCTACCCAACTTTCATAACTTTAAAACCATACATCACATTCACATAAAATTACATATTCACAATCAATCCATTCAGGGGAACAACATATTAAAAAAATGGCATGAATCCGACCAGGGGTTCAAAAGTTAATAAAAGTATCTTTTGGGCCCTGGCTGGCACATGGCTATCTGGCTCAAACAGGTTTTACAGAGCCCTCTATCCTGGAGACAATGGGGGAAAGTAATCAAATTATCCAGGGATAGAGGCAGACTCCATTGAGCACATGGTTGCAAAAAGACATTAAACACTTTAAAATACATAAAGTCACCTTTTACACATAACACACAGACATTTCACATATCCCCAGATAGCTGGGATCTGAGCGCAAAAAACTACCGAAGAGCGCTCAGATCCTATTCACACAGTTCAATTGCCATGGAGCCGAAGTCTTTAACTACACGAATGAGCTCCATGGCATAGCTATCTGGGTTAACACATTCACATAAAGTCTGGGCCATAGTCCAAAGGCAAGAGGCGGGCAAGCAGCCCCCTCCAAGGACACGAGGCGAGGCCGGTTTCGCAACAATTGTATTATTATTATTATTATTTTTTTTTTAAAACACCTAATCTAGGCAAAAATAATGAGGGTTTAGTTACATTATATGATCATATATTGCATAAGCCTGCCACACACAGCGTCAATGTACCCCATCTTTGCTAGGTACTACTCTAACCGCCTAATGTCTGCTCTTGAGAGATTAACTCACTTACTTGGGGTAAAAAAACATCTGGGGCTTTCTGCAGTACAATGCTACAGGGCCCTGGGATGAGGCACCTGTGACAGGGAGGGGTGCAAAACCAAGGAGTTGGCTAGACTCCCAAATATATATATATATAATACACAAACCCCCCCCCCTTGTTTCATATATAAAACCAGGGAACTGCACTCACCTGAACATGCATAAATAATAGGAAAATCCTCGCACTCAGGCTATAATACAGTATACTTGCCGAGTGCTCAGCCTGGAACTTTGGTTATCCAAATAGCAGAAGGAATGGCAGCACTCACGGTCTTCAATAAAATATTGTCTTTATTTGCAAGCTTAAAAGGTAAGATCAAGGGATCAACGTTTCAGTCCTTATTCAGGACTTTCATCAGGATCAATGTTTATACAGTGAGGGGAAAAAAAAGTGTTTGATCCTCTACTGATTTTGAACGTTTGCCCACTGACAAAGAAATGATCAGTCTATAATTTTAATAGTAGATTTATTTTAAAAGTGAGAGACAGAATAAAAAAAAAAATGGTGGTCTTGGGGTCAAAGGCAGCATTCCTCCTACTCCAAACACAGCAAGTTGAGTTGATGCCAAAGAGCATACATTTTTCACAGTACAAATTAGCTGAGATACCATGCTCGTACAATAAGTAGCTCATATAACCTCCAATAGCACGTGTTGTGTGTAGGCTGATCTTGTGTGGTGTCCCGCAAATTGTCCCCATTGTACATGGATACTCTGCTGCGTAAATGTATTATGCATCTAGCAGTCAATTTGTTAACTAAATCACAGTTTCAGCATTCCTAGCTTGATGGTGCTAGTAGGTTGGGGCTTGAGAGAGAGAGTGTATTACATTTATGCATCTGATATCCAAACAATGAGATTAATCAAACTATAAACTTATATTTAATTAAAAAGGGGGCAAAATTAAAAACAGAGACAAAGACAAAGAAAGAAAAAAGGAAATAACATCAAAACCTCTTACGTCCCTTCTGTTCTTAGTGTCTAATAAAGCTGTTCACCCTATTTTCGAGTACATTGTCATTTTAAGTGTGTGCATGCAGATTAATTTGCTGAGAGGGTTCAATTTTAGTAGATATTCCAACCAGCACTCCCACAACTTAGTGTGGGCCTCCTCTCTACCTTTTAGCCTGTAGACCATTTGTTGTGGATTCTACTCTATTCCACACTTCCTGGAAAGATGGAGGATTTATGCCTTTCCATTGACATGCTATACTGTTTTTTGCTGCCAGTAGGAGGTGCATAATGACACAACTTTGGGGCACAGATAGGATTTCTGGGGTAGATGGAGGAGGTAACATTCCGGTTTGAATGGCACCTTCTGCGGTGTGATCAAGAGATATCTTTGCCAGAAGCTCAAGGAAGCAAGGTGAAGGGTGAGAGTAGGACCCGTGTAGAGGAGTCTGCCTTGACGTTGGCAGGCGGGCATTCCCTTCAGTGGCCATTGGAGTAACTAAATTACCTCTATTTGTTTAAATATACATAGGGATTAAGGAGAGAGCGCAGGTAACTTTTTTATTTGGTTTTTACTATATGTATTAGAGCTGATGTGTATTGTGGTCGTTGCTGCCATCCAGGAGTGATAGGAGTGAGCGCAGGACTTTTCTTTTTGTATTTGTGATCAAGGATACATTGTGATACATTTTTGCCAACCTGGCCAGAACCAAGTACCGCCTCTTTAGAATTTTGCAGTATGCCTCCCAGTGGGAAAGGTTATTGGAGGATGCACTTGTTTTTTGTAACTCATATAGACATAGTGGAATTGGGAAAGTCCTGTCAAGCCCCCCTCCTATAATGTCATGTCTGTGTGTTTGGTGGCAGGATCAGCATCATTGATTGCAGCGTAATAGAGAGAAAGTGATTATTTGTTTGTGCGTATGCAGTATTGGCCAAAGGCCGTTAGTTGTGATTCTTCACATTGCCGTATTTGGTATGCTTGTGTAATGTGCACTCTCTCACTCACACTTTCTATCACTCACTGACTCTCAAACTCACTGACTCTCAATCTCTCACTCACACTCAATCTCTCAATCACTCACTCTCTCACTCACACTCAATCTCTCTAGCACTCACTCACTCTAACTATCTAACTCACTCACACTCAATATCTCACTTTCTCACACACTCACAATCACTCTCTCTGATTCACTCTCACACACTCACAATCACTCTCTCACTCACTCTCTTACTCACACTCAATCACACACTCACTACTTCTCTCACACAATCACTTTCACACAATCAATGTCTCACTCTCTCACTCACACTCAACCTCTTGCTCACTCACACTCACTCACATAATCTCTCTCTCACATTAAATATCTCACTCTCAACCTCTCACACACTCTCACTCACTCTCAATCTCTAACTCACAATCTCTGACTCACACTCAATCTCAATATCCCACTCACCCACACTCACTCACTCACTCACCCTCACTCACTCATACTCACTCACTCACTCACTCACCCTCACTCATTTACTCACAAGCACTCACCCACACTCACTCACACTTACCCTCACTCACTCACCCACACTCACTCACTCACTCATACTCACTTACTCACCCACCCACCCACACTCACTCAGTCACCCTCACTCACTCTCACTCACAATCACTCACCCACCCACACTCACTCCCCCACCTACACACACTCACCCACACTCTCCTGTCATCATATTTGATATATTCACCCAAGCGTGAAGACGTCAAAAGTGATGAATGCAAATAAGGCAGCCCTGAACTCGGAAGTCCCTCTGTTGGCAGTCTGAGTGACTGCAACTGGAGGTGTTCCTAGGCTCTAATGTTAACACTGTATTTTCTCAAAAAATACAGTGTTTACATGAGAAAGGCTGCAGGAAGCTATATTTCTCACCTAAACAACCTCATTAAGCTGAAGTTATTCAGGTGACTATAGTGTCCCTTTAAGGTTTTGTATCATGAGATGCAAACTTTTGTTTGTTACAGGGATGTCATCCTGAGAAAGCAAAAGGGACTCAGACTCCGCTGGGCCGTCAGAAGCAGGTGAGTGCAGTAAAAGTTTGATGCCATCTTGTATTTGCCTAGTGTGACAAACTGCCCTATGCCACTGGCTTTTGGAGGAGCCTGATTGCCAGCCTCCTGCCTTATGACTATGGCCCCTGGGGTGTATTGCCATTTAAAAAGTCTATTTGGGCTTATTGGATTTTTAAAACACTTTTTTTGCCCCTTTAATTCCATGGGAAAATGTGTCTCTTCTCATCCACCTTCCTTTCCTGTCCTATTGTTCTCCAGCTGGGCGTTGTCCCAGGTACACTGCAAGACCAGTTGAAACTGGCTGCTTTGTCCCTCCTCAATCTCTCATCAGCCCTTGCTATTGTTTAACCACATGGCAATCCAACTGTATTCGTGGGATCTGAGCGCTTTTCGGACAAATTGAGCACTCAGATCCAAGCTATATGGGATATGTTGGACATATAGGTTAAACATTGTATTATAAGAGATGTATTTTTATGTAGTTTTTGTAACAGTGTTTGGACTTCGAGATAATTGGCTTACCACAGCCATTTAAGCCAATTATCTCCAGGACAGAGGAGAAGATAGACCGGCTGCACAGCCTAAATCTGTGGAACTGTTTTGGGCATTAAAGCCATGCTTGCAGTTGGTCAAATGTGACTTCCATAAAACATCTGAACCCCTGCTCTGATCTGGTTGATTTTTGGATATGATGTTCACCCAGATCAGGGCTATTCAGGGATGTATGATGTATGGGGGTATGTTGTTGTTTTGGGGTGTTTCTGTGTTTTGGGTAAAACTGCATATTTTCTGCCAGTGGTAATTAAGTAAGTCCATTGTGTTTGTTAATTATATCACAGGCAGAGGGGAGGGTTTGTGTGCATTAGCTGGGAGTGTCTGACTGTACTGTACTGTGTTGATTAGCTGTTGTAACTTTGTGTCCTGTGTACCACAAGGTCCACGTAGGTGGTAACCTTGAGGGAAAATGTGTATATAAGAAAGTCCTGTGTGCTCATTAAACCAGTTCTATTTGACCCTCAACTCGCAGCCTTGACTCATGTTTGGAGGGGACAGCTATAATCACTACAGGGATTGTTATGTACTGCATATTCCCTTAGCTTCACTGAGCTCTTGTAAGAGCTTGTTCCTGTTCCTGCTTCGCTCTCAGAAGGAAGAGAGGTTCACCCACTGGAGCCTGGAGCCTTGTCAAAAGGTCTAGGGTGGGTAGGAGACGGCGAGACCCCAACCAAGCTGTGACGGTTTGTGGGGTCTGCAGTGCTTATGGTGTCTGCGGTGCTGTCCTTTGGTGAGCGCTAGGAGCATCCTTTCTACAGTCCAACCGTCAGGTAGCCTGGGTCTTTTTTGCTTTGCTGCTTCTGATGCATGAGCTTTAGATGTTTTGATGGTGCCATCTGGTTCTCTGGGTCGTGTTGTTGCTGATTTAGCTTATTTTTAGTCACTTTGTTACCCTCACTGTATAGGTGTAACAGTTTGTGTATGCATGTGTAACAGAGTATTGGTAATTATGCATGTGTGTGCAATTTTGTAGGGTAGTGTGGCCATAAGGGCAGTGGTGGAGGCCCCTCGGGTTATTGTGGGACTCAGGAGGGCTCTTATATCAGAGGCCTGGTCCCCTTTAATAATGAACGGGGCCAGGCCACTTCCTCCCAGCTTGAGAGCCATGTGGGGAGTTGGGAGCAGGCACATACACAGGAGGGGAGGAAAACTAAAAACTATGGCTAAAACTTTTCTAACAAGCTCTTAAAAGAGCTAAGTGATTAAAGCTCAGAATATAGCATAGCAATCCCTAGTGTGAGTATAGCTGTCCCCTCCAATCACGAGACAAGTCTACGTGTTGAGGGTCAAGAAGAACTGTTTTACTTGGCACCAAAGGGCCTTCTTTTATGCAGGTTTTACAGATACAGTACCGCCCACAGGGTTTTGTAAAATAACCAATAAAGCACGTAGCATACAGTAAAACCACACCCATTTACTCCCACAACATCCTCCCCTCTGCCTGTGATATAATTACTCAACACAATAGACTAAACTTAATTATCACAGGCAGGAAAATAGTTTTATAAAACATATCACAGACACCCCAAAACATGCAACAACCCCATAAAAAATAAATCCTCGGAACCGGGGGATCTGGGTGAACCACATATCCACATATCCAAAAGATCCGTTCAGTAGTTTGGAAGATACGGTTTAATGCAGATTCTGCAGAACATATACAGGCTATATGAAAAATAATTACTGTTAAATGTGTCCCCTGTTCTGTAGTTTAAAACTACTGAACGATGTCTTTGTGCACCAAATACCGGCGAAATGCACCGTGTAGAAAAGTCAAAACAGTGTCTGTGAGTTAAAATGACCGCCATCCATTGTTCTCACCATGTGCCTCTGATACATGAAATGGTGGCCACCCAGTAACTCCACAGTATGTCCCCAGATGGTTCTTAAAGGACCAGCAGCAGTATAATAAAATACAGTATGCCCAAATCAGTTCCTTAATGGGCAATACATTCCAGGGCCATAGTCACAGGGCAGGAGGCTGGCAAACAGGCCCCTCCAAAAACCAGTGGCGAGGTCACTTTCACCACAACCTATTTCAGTGGATGGTTTGGACCTCCTGAACAAATGAGTTTGACATACCTGGTTCAGATCAAGTGGTCACAACTAAAAATAATAGCTATTTTTATTTATTGCACATTGTAACAGAATGTATTAGTGGGGATGTGCATGATCAAAAGAAATTTGGTTCGCTTCAGAAATTCGGGTAAAAATAAAAATTGACACTTTGGTAATTTGGCACTTCGGTTCGGTTCAGCACTTCCGAAATTCAGGACTTTGGCAATTCGTGACTTTGGCACTTTGGTTCGGTTCGGCACTTCCGAAATTCGGGATTTTGGCAATTCGAGACTTCATCAATTCGGAACATCTGTAGGGCTCCCTAACCCTACCCCTAACCTTAACCCTACCCCTAACCCTACCCCTAACCTATATTAATAACGTTTTTTTCTGTCAATCCTCTTTATGTACTACCCAGCAATGATATAAATGAAGTCTTTTTCTCAATTCAAAAATTATACCATCAACAAATTAAAGGTTATTGGGAACTGACTAGTCTTAAACAGTATTTGGATCACAATTTAGTACCCCGGTGATTAAGACCTGACATATCACTCCCAGAAAAGGCTATCACTGATGAACAAATTAAAGAATGGAACAGCATTTTACTTGAGTGTTCTGCCAGACTCATGCAATTTTTAGTTAAACTTGAAACCAACAATCTGGAATCAGTAAATAACAATTTAGAAAAAGAATTGACGCTTGTAAAAAGTTTTAAAGATACGAGTGAATTTCCTTCATTGGAAAATAAATTACAAAAAAACCTTGAGAATTTCAAAAAACATGTTTACGGCTATTTGACAGTTCACTTCTATATGATTACTGTTCGGGTTCTAGCTGTTAGTTATGGACAGCATTCGATATATATAGACTTTGATTAGTTTCTTGAGTTATCACACTACTACCTTAGGCGCTCTCCCCTCTGCCCCCAATTTTCCTTTTCACTTTGCGCAGACGTGTGCAGTGTGTTATATTCTTTGTAATTGGAGACATCAGAATATATCTTTACACCATGGGATATCATTTAGATTGATTTTAACTAGCTTATCAGTGTTCCATTCTATACATTTATACTTTTTATTACGTATATCCAATAAAGTTATTTGTTATTTTTATTTTCATCATTTCTTTCATCTTATTAGTGATTAAACTGTACTCTATTTGCTCAGTTTTCACTTAGTGATAGTTTCTTTTCTTTCTTTATTTTGCATCGATAGGTACTCTCTTCATTTCTTTTTGATTCTACCCCTAACCTTACTCTACCCCTAACCCTACCCTAACCTTACCACTAAACCTAGCCCTGTCATCATTCATGTAATTTTACCTCCCTCTCTTGTTTTGTCACTTTTTAGAAATCTGAAGCACTTCGGCACATCCGAAATTCATCACTTTGGCAATTCGGTTCGGCACTTCAGAAATTCAGCAATTCGGCACTTCGGCAATTTGGTTAGATTCTGCACTTCTGAAATTCGGCAATTCTGACATTCGGAAGCATCCGAATTGCCAGAAATTTGCCCGAATTCACATTGGGACTGAAACGAATTGCCCATGTCTATGTATTAGTTCTATGCTGCAAGTTACACTAATCTCAGCCAGGTTTATATATTTTATAACCATGTTTCAGGCTCAGTGCAATGGAGATAATTAAGAGATTGATTTTAGGATGGAGTAAATTGTCCTAAAACATAACAATTTGTAATGACAGAATTCACTAATTGTCTTATCTGTGTGGCATTTAATTTCAGATTGCACATTTGTACCACTTCATGGATTCCTTCTATTTTTGAACCTGTTTGGGATCTTTTGTGTATGTCTGGAATGTAAAGTCCTTAAGGAACAGATTTAATAGTCTGTGTAAAATAGATTAGCAAATGTGATTTGTCATCCCATTAACAAGGGTTGCCGCATCTCTGAGTAAAATAGTAAAAATAAAAATAAAAAAAATATAAAATTTCCAAAAAAAGGTCATGATTCAGATTTTTAAAATCATGCAATGAGATGTAACCCTAATGCTGGACTTTCCCCGATGTTAAATGATAAGTCCCAAAAGATAAACCCATGTTTATGCAGACTATTGTTTATCTTTTCAGATTTAATAGTTTTTAAGACCAGTTTTAATTTCTCCTCAAGGTGGAGTATTAAGTCTCTGGACTGCCCAGCTAATAAGTGGCATTAGGCTGTGGAGTCACTTTGTGTAATATAAAATTGTAGCTTTTATTTGACAAGTATTTCATCATTGTGCTTAGATCCTTATCGGTTATGTCCATTACTGGTATTTCCATAATATGTCTGTGAATGATATTCTTGCAATGTAGTTCTTATCTTTGCAGATAGAGCAGGTTGCAAAAGAGTTTATAAATGTCCATAGGTTCTGCTCTTTAATTATAAGTCTTAATTAATCATCAGTATCTCAAAACAAGGTAACCTTAAGGATATGGTAGTTTTATTTTCGTAAGTGCAACATATCTTCAGTAATTCTGCCAACATGTATTTTGGTATACTGTTTATAACTTTTCATTGTATTCCATTCATTTGGTGTCCTGCCTATTGCACATTACCTACTGATATATTTTTAAAATACTATTTGATTCTAATGTTTTTCCATAACGTATTGTGAGATTATTTATGCAGTATTACACATTAAAAAAACTATTTTTTAAAATGTTCAAACAAATTAACATGTTTTATTAATATCAAAAATCTATATTTTGGCACTGTATCTCCTTGATTGGTTTAAAGTTAAGAGTTACTCACTATTTTTACTCTGATAGAGCCTGGAGCACATTTATTAGTGATTTATATTTCACACTCTAATTCACAACAATTTATAAAAATATAATTTGTTGGGACAAATAATTAATACTAATTTGTAACATGCATGGCAATAATCTGTGAATATTTGGTATAACAATAGGCATAAAATATGACAAAATTATGGCAACCATAACCACAAAGGAGATAATCTCTAAATCACTTGTGTTAGGGTGATGAGTTAGCAGTCCACTCAGAAATTATCTATCAGTGGGGGTCAGCGTACTTAGCAAATAACAGTACCGATTTTCGCTCATATGAATAATAAATAGGCTATTAGTAACAATATTCCATCACATATCAATGAATTTCTAAAAGAATTATACTAATGTATAACTCCTCTAGAACTTAATTGACATAGTATCAACATAGCTGAAATATATCACGCAGAACAAAACCATTAACTGATGCTGGCAGTTAGTAAGATAAGATCAACACAGTTACATTACTGATGCCTGAATTCTCAAAGAGTAAACACTTTAACCATTGCAAACGAAATACATTATTTCATCTCACGCAAATAGCCATATTAACTATTCTTTACCATCCAATAACCATAAGAAAATCCTAAACCTTAAAATCGCTTTACTGCAGTTATTTAACAACAAATTACAACTCATTGCAATTTCTTAATATCTGGTACAATATTAAGACTTATCCCTGAATTATTAAGGATGTGTATAATATCTCTGGATAATAGCTTGATATGCTAAACTTGACAAATTACCAGTGAATCAATATAATTCCTTAATCTCGGCTGCAGTCTGAAACCCTGAATTATATTATTCCCTTTAGCTAATTATGATTCCAAAATTTTGAAATTTAAATTGCATTATCCAAGTATATTTCTCTTTTTAGTAATAATTATATTTACCCATTTGAAGAGATCGTATTTTGTTGTCCTGGAGATATAATAACCCAATGGATGTATGAGTGAAGTGAGTGTGTTTAAAAGATAGAATGTTGGAAGAGCAAAGTGAGCAAATTCTGAGAAAATTTCTAAGCCCAGAATTGGTCTGGCTAACAAAGAAATTCTTAAAGTCCCAAGAATTCCAGAGGGAAAAGGTGTGTCTTCAAAAGTGTTCAACATCTATTCCCAAAGGTGTATGTGTAATAGATGCCCTGTTCATGGATATTATTTTTTTTTGTGCCTGGATCGGTATACGAAACCAACCAAATAGATTTTGCCCCAGCTGGTTCGTATACCGGATCTTGTACTGAACCCTTGGACCACCCAAAGCAGTCGTGTGCTGCCAATTGACCTTATTGACACTTGCTCTAACTGAAACTCTGTACGTTGTTCACTGGGTGGCCGGCGATTAGTATGCACAAACACGTGGTGGTGGCCATCTTGTTTTGTTGAACACGTCCAGCGGTGTTTGGTCGTCGAGCGTATGGAACTATTTTCAGACACTCAGCGGCCCGAACACTGCTGAGACTTTCAGGATCACTTAGTTTCATTCCAAATCTCCCAAAAGAGGTTGCGTTCGGTGAAAATCCTGAACAAGGGGCACACGGCTAGCTTTCCCATGAACAGCTATTCGAGATATTTTGTTATATTTGAAGCCCACGAAAAGAGACGGGCCGCACAGTTGGATATTATGGAACTATTCTGGGCAGGAGCCTCGTGTGCGGTTGGTCAGAAATAAAACTTCCATATGAATCCCAAACCCCTAAACCGATCTGGGTGATTTTTGGATATGTTGCTCACCCAGATTGAGGCTATCAGGGGATACTTTTTTTTTTTTTTTTATGGGGTTACTGTGTGGTTTGCGGGTATTTTCAGATGGTCTATTAAATATGTTATTTTTACCTGGAGATAATTGAGTTTGTACAGTAATTTAGTCAATTATCTCCCAGGTAGAAGGGATGTATTGTATTTTATGTATGGGAGTGTCACACTGTATAGCCCTGTTATTATTGGTTTATAATTCTGTATTGTAGTCCCCCACAAGGTCAATGTGGGAGTGTCCCTTGCATGGGGACATGAATAAAAGGCCAGTGTGGCTAAGATTAAACCAGTTCACTTAACCCTCAACACGCAGCCTCGTCTCGTGATTGTAGGGAACCGCTACACTGCTATAACCACTAGCTACCTCTTATACGAACTGTACAGCTATATTGGATATTACTCTGCTGGGATATCAACTGGAGAATACTGCAGCGCTACTCAGACTAGGGGAAAAGGACATTTCTGGTGGTAGATACCCCCTCCAACTCGGGGTGACCATCACAGTATGTATCTATCTTTGTTTCTCATTTTCTTTTCTCTTTCTAACCAGTGTGTGTTTTTACTTTTTAGGAATTCTTTTATCTCTATTTTTAACATCAACTTTTTAAACTGACCAATGACATCAGATGGTCGTACACTATTATAATGAGTGCTGTCCTCATCCAAGTGGTTAATTTTATTGAATTTGATCAATAGATGGCACAATTGTTTCATGATTGTTTTCATCACTATTTCCAATAACCGGTACTACTTTGTCCTAAGAGTTAATTAAAATCCATTACGAAAATAACGTGGAAAACTGTTATCTTTATAGCAAATCAGTCATAGATGGCTGTCAAGAGTTTGGCTTCGTTTTTTACAGAAATAGAGGCGTCAAGTCTCATTGTAATTTAAGGAGCTGGCATAGATGCCCCACATTTTAACTCAGTCTTAAAAAGGGACCTTATATAAACCTCCATTGCATGATTTACTGACCACACCAGATGTCCTGTTATTATTGGCCTACATTTCCAACCTATAATTGATAGTTGCCACAATTTCTATGGTTCATCCTTATATTATATCACCACTATTCTCCTACACATCTCCATTAAAGGGATGCTATAGGCAACAAAACAATGGAGCACAATTTAGCTTCATGGAGCAGTTTTATTGTATAGAGCATACCCATACAGCCCCACTGCTAAATGTTCTGCCATTTAGGAGTTAAATCCCTTTTGTTTCTGTTTATGTAGACCTGGCCACACCTCACCTGACTGACTCACATAGCCTGCATGAAAAAATAATGGTTTCATTTTCATTCATAAGTTAATTTATTTTAAAGGTTTTTATCTTCTATTTTGTAAATTGAACACACACACAAGGGCCCTGAAGGGTGTAGCAGGTAATTAACAGAGCAGAATATAAAACATTCTAATTTAAACAAAATGTGCAATAAATAAAGTTTAAACTTTAGATTTCTCTTTGTAGAAAGTGTTTAGGAAGGCAGTGCAAGTCACATGCATGGAGGTGTGACTAGGGAATGATTTAACTCCTAATTGCCAGAGAATTGAGCAGTAACACTGCAGGAGCATGATCTATACACCAAAACCACTTCATTAAGTTAAATCTGGTTTGGTAGCCTGTAGTGTTCATTTAAATGTACCTTTCCTGTAATTTATCATTACAGCATCATAAAGTCAATTTACGATGTAAGATGCAGATACAATTTCTCCCAGCTGAGAGTCTGAAATTTGCAATCTTTAGTCATTAGGTAGTGTTTGTCATAACAAAGCTGTGGCCCTGCATTTTTAATTTGCTGAATTTAGATGAATCACT
The DNA here is from genome assembly GCA_933207985.1 of Pelobates cultripes. NCBI lineage: Eukaryota > Metazoa > Chordata > Amphibia > Anura > Pelobatidae > Pelobates > Pelobates cultripes. The sequence goes on from OW240921.1 coordinate 114,643,398, forward strand.
GATTGCCCGTAATTCAGACAAATGGCAATTCATTTAAAACTGAATGTGGATAGTTTCAGAATGATAGTGTTTGTAAAACCATCTTGCACACCTGAAGAACAACCAAAACAACATGATCTAAATAGTCTTAGTGTTTAAATCAAAAGAAATTGTATTAGTGTAAAAATGAAAAACCTTACAGATTAGGAATCCAATCTCAGTGTAAGCAAGTATATTTAGATTTGTTTATTTAATCACAAATATTTAGTAGTGGTAATTAACATTCATAGAGGGGGATAGACGTTAAACATATGAGGGGTGACCTTAATGAGGTTTTTACCCTTTTCATTTCTTTTTTGTTAAATATAAGCATTAAATAGACATATGGAATAATATAATACATTGTCAAACCTGAAACGTGCCATTTAGATTTAATTCGCACAGATTTTACATATATTAGAAACATAGAAACATAGAATGTGACGGCAGATAAGAACCATTCGGCCCATCTAGTCTGCCCAATTTTCTAAATACTTTCATTAGTCCCTAGTCTTATCTTATAGTTAGGATAGCCTTATGCCTATCCCACGCATGCTTAAACTCATTTACTGTGTTAACCTCTACCACCTCAGCTGGAAGGCTATTCCATGAATCCACTACCCTCTCAGTAAAGTAATACTTCCTGATATTATTTTTAAACCTTTGTCCCTCTAATTTAAGACTATGTCCTCTTGTTGTGGTAGTTTTTCTTCTTTTAAATATAGTCTCCTCCTTTACTGTGTTGATTCCCTTTATATATTTAAATGTTTCTATCATATCCCCCCCGTCTTGTCTTTCATCCAAGCTATACATGTTAAGATCCTTTAACCTTTCCTGGTATATTGACTAATATCTATCAATAAAACAAAAAAATCCTCCACAGAATAAACAACTAAAGGGTTGATCAGTTCGGTGGTACCAGCCCAATCCTGGGCTTGAACCCTAATAAATCACTTAACAGAAATACAATCCACCAAGGAGGGTACGACTCATCTGATAATGAATTAGAAGACACTAGTGTAATAATCTGTGTTGCTCAACACAAGTGTAGCCAGCTGGATATAATTTATATTTATCAGTGATCTCACCAGCACAGTTGAATAAACAATATGGAGTCACTGGATAATTTGTATCTATTTCCCAGTTGCTGTTAAATTATATTTATCTCTCCAGCTTTTCTATCTCAACTGTGTCGAGCAACACAGATTATTACACTAGTGTCTTCTCATTCATTACCAGATGAGTCATGTCCCCTTGTGGATTCTATATATTGAAAAACCATGCAACTCTCTAACTACGTAAATGGAAAATCGAATTATGGTTATGCTTACACAAATAAATGCTCACACAATTTAATGGGAGCATTACTTCTGTGGAAATTACACCATTTATTAAAACATTGAAAATCACCTACAACTTGAGTGATTTTTCATGTGATGGGAAGAATAGAAGATTCTTTTTTAATTCCTCATCTTCTCTGTATGCTTTCCCTGTGCTGGCATTACTTATAACAAAGGTAGTAAATGGAGGATTTCTATATTTATTTTATAATTCACACCACACAAATACATATTGTTAGAATATAGAGTAGACATAATATTAACAAACTTAATATTAAAATTGCAGGAAATGATTAATTTAATTTATAATTATTGAATTTATTATCAGATATGCTCTGTTACATATATGTAAAATTCTGCTACCTTTATTTTTTCATTTCAATTATATATGCTTTCAAATTTGACTCTTTTGACCTAACAATTTTAATTCAATTTGAATTCTCAGCAATTCACAATTTAAACTAATAACTGTTCATGAATGATCCTGCACAATATTTGACTTTACAGGTTTAACCCCTTAAGGACACATGACATGTGTGACATGTCATGATTCCCTTTTATTCCAGAAGTTTGGTCCTTAAGGGGTTAAAGCTCAAACCTTTTCACTGCTCTGACAAACCAAATGTGATCATAATCCATCATTCCGATAGTTAATTTGCTATGGGCCTTCTGGAAACTCTCAATAGAAAAGCCAATACTTTTCAAAGTACTTAGCATAAAATCTTCATCAAAAGACAGCATATGCAATTTGTCTTCCCCAACAGTGCAGGACCTTGCATTAAACCCCCCAAACATTACCAGATGTCCACCTAGTTTGATTAACGATGCTACCTTTTTCATTCCTGCCCGATAAGAGTCGTGGTCTTTGTGCACAAAATTCATTATACACATACTCATCAAGCAATCAGCTTTATCTAAAACAACAGGGTCTGTCAGGATTTCTTTGGTAAAATCACATTTCACTATGCGTTTCACCTTGCTTCTTAGAAGTTCTTCTTTTTCTTCCCAGTTGCCACTGGAAAATAGAAATAACACATTATTATTGTGGGATGTATTCACTAAATTGTGATATGGTGGTGAATTAAGGTGAATTACAATGTTAAGAAAAGTTAGACAAAAAAAAAATATAAAAAAAATACAGAGTACATATATATATATATATATATATATATATATATATAAAAAACACTGTTTGCTGGATACATCCCAAATTAAATTATGTATACATTTAATTATTTTTGCCATTAGGGGTGTATCTAAATGTTCTCTTGTCTGCAGACTTTCCAAGTACTGTTCTTTTTCTCCAGCCAAGACTTTATGTAGCAGTCCAATTACAGCCTCCCCAATGCAGATCAATGAGAAGTCTTTGCAAGGCAGGTGCCCTGAGCAATTGCTGCCTCCTGAATTTATCTCCACGGAGCTAAACAAACCAGGAAGTAACAGGGCCAGTTTTCTGACTGACAAGGTTAATTTATAATTCTGCCAATTCGTATTGAAATCAGCACTTTTTGTAATCTAAAAAGTGGACACACTCTTCACACATTGTGTGAATATATATATATATATATATATATATATGTATGTATGTGTATAAATATATATAATGTATGTAACATACCTATTTTTGCTATTTATATTTGTAATTTAAAATGTTATTTTATGCATTCACTGCAAGATTTTTATTTTCAAATTCAACAATAATCTTCCCCTTAAATACATAGACAGGGCCCTGACGAGTAGTGATTGCTCAGAGGACATGCACTAAACTTAATAAGGTATGCATACCCTGGCTTACCCTTGCTCTGTAGGGAAAATCATCATTAAATTCTCTTTGGTCTCAAGCAAACCCATATCTGCTAAATCTATGAGGGATCTAAAGGTCTGAAGCCAGCTCTGAGCAGATTTTTGAGATGCCCATCATGTTCGTATGGCATTTGGATTTGTGAATGATCCCTAAACTGTTACCTCCATTGTTGTTGGTTGGATAAACAACACTTTTGATGAAAAGGATTTAAAGACTGTGCTTCATGTAGCAAGGGTAAGCCAGTGAAGACTATATTCTATATGTAAGCTTAATTTAAAATAATACAAATTGTAACAGTTTTCATAAATATCTGTGTAAATACTTTAATTCAATGAGAAATATAAATATGTAAAGTCAGACTTGTAAGGTATGTAAATTGTTACTATTTTAGTTCTCTTATGATTTTATATTTTAGCTGTAATATGAATTTAAAATTTAAAATGCAAACACAAGTTTGCCTTAATCTAAATTTGAATAGATTTGCTATTTACCTCTTTCCTTCCAGTTCAGCCATATGAATTGATGCATGCGACCAATCTAAAGCATCCACATCCTTTTTCAGCCATTTCTCTAGTTCTTCAAGGCATTGATCATTGACTTCTAGAATAGTGATTTCTTTGAAATGGTCACACACAGGAAGCAGATGAAAAATTGCAGAACCCATTGATATATCTATGAAGGTTCGACCTTTAATGTTCCCTGAAAATAATATTTTAGGAAAGATGTTTATTCATCTACAATGGACAGTACTTGTCATCTTGTGATTATTTATTTCATTTCATTGGCATGAAAACGGTTCAGATTTTGCCAGTAAGGCATTGGAACAGAACTAGGAAATTATTAAAATCTATCCTACTGGTGTGCCTTTAAGATTGGATACAAAGCTTAGTATAGACCAGAATAATTTTTCGATAGATACATATAGATAGATAGATAGATAGAAATAACCAATGCTCTTACCTGACTTAAACTCATTGAAAAGAGTTCCCATTGGATATTTCACAATTTCATCAATAACATTTTTGTCAGCTTTTGAAGAAAAATAGGTGTGAAAAATCTTCTTGGTATCTATGGAATCCAGATGGTAGTGTTTATGAGAGCTACGATCCATTGTGCTTATCTGTAATGCTGCTGTTTCTCTTTCTTCTAAACCCAGCTATAAATATGCTCTAGTCCTTAATTCAGAGGGCGATCACCCGGTTTAAGAACTTAAGATTACAATGGTAAAGCTTATTGAGTTATCCATGTGAATATCATTACCAGCGTATTGTTTTGCACACAAAGCTACAATGATCGGTCACATGTGAGCCACATTGATATTTACAATATCTTTATCTTGTTTGTGTTTCTTTTCCTTCTTTTATACCATGTAGTGTTTTTATAATTAGATTTGATGGTCCACCACACTATACAATTTAAAGTACCTTTATTCAGCTACTGCTAAGGCACTTTGTATTGAAATATAATCTTTACTATTTTGGACAATGAAAGTGCAACTAATTCACCTATGTGTTCATTGATTTAAACTAACTAGAAGTGTATTATAGATTGTTGTAGAATGTAGTGTAAAATTTCAGTTTCAGAGCCATATGCCTCCATGTTAACTTTCCACGTGTAATGTTATAGAAATCACTACAAATTTAAAGAGATACTCTGTGCATCGATAACATTTTAATGCATTTGATTATTTGGCTTCATTAATATGCTTTCTTTTTTGGATATATTTTTTTAAATCTCTGCAGTTTTTGCACTTACAATATTGGTATATTAGTTTTTAGTATTGGTGCCTGGAGTGTTCCTTTTGAAGGAAGATTTATCGAGGCAGAAACAGGTTCTCTTCAGGGACAAAGTTCTAAAAAAAGTTGTAGTCTCCATGAAAACCAATAAAATGTCTCTTAGCATTTAGCACCTAGAAAGCACATCTTTTACATAGATAAATATCCCTGGAATTCCACTGCACAAACACAAAATAAATTAATAAAAACACTGTTTAGTATTAGGGCCTTCTTTAATATCAATTGGACCCTGGGCAAGCATTTGATTGGGCCCCCTGGACACTGCCCCCCCCACACTCACAACCCCCAGCTCCTTGGCATGCAATCATGGCCTCCACTCCAACCTAGTGATGGAACTAATGTAGAGAAGGCTGTGGTGCAAGAATTTTTTGGGGGTCTCCCCTCTAGCCCAAGAGTGGAGAAAAGATAGATACTCATCTGTCGTACAACTCCCATGATGCTATGCCAGCTGGGGATCTACCATTTGGCCATTCTTGTAGGGTTGTATTTGTGAGCAATGTTTGTGAATTTGACTGTAAGCATGTTTTTGTATAGAGTATGTGTGTGCATGGAGGGGTGTATTTGTATGTACTGTTACCATTGTAATGCAGTGGTGTACTTGTGTATAGTGCTTGCGTTTGAATGCAGGGGTGTGTTTGTATGAAGTGTTGGCTTTTAAATGCAGGTGTGCTTTTGTGTATAGAGTTGTTGTTTGTATATCATTTTAGCATTTTAATAAAGGGCTGTTTTTGTATGTAATGTTTGTAATTGCATGCAGGGGTATGTTTGGATGTAGTGTTGTCTTTTAAATGCAGATGCAAATTTGTGTGTAATATTGGAGTGAGTGAAGGGCAATTTTGGAGTTTGAATTCAGGAGTGTGTTTGTATATAATGATTGTGTTTGCAGTGGTGTGTTTGCCTGGATGTGTGCACATACATAGTAACACAGATATACATACACACATTGACACGCAGATACACACATTGACACACTGATACATGCACAGACCTGGACACATGCACACACCTTAACACACAGATACAAACACTAACACACATACATTAGCACATACACACACTCAGATACACACTTTGACACACAGATACACACACTGGCACAGCCACACACAGAGATACACACTGACACATATGTACACACACACAGATACACACAGGTACACATGCAGGGGTGTATTTGTGTGCAGTGTTGGCATTGGAATGCTGGAATGTATGCATTGCCACATATACACAGATGCACACTTACACAAACACTTAGATACACACAGGAACACAGACACACATGCAGTGGTGTATTTGTGAGCAATGTTTTTGGAACACAGGAGTGTATTTGTGTGCAGTGTTAGTGTTGGAATGCAGGGGTGTATTTGTGTGCAGTGTTAGCGTATGTGTGTGCAGTGTTGGCATTGGAATGCTGGGTTGCATTGCCACACGCATAGATACACACTTACATATACTGACACACACACAGATCTATATATATATATATATACATATATATATATATACACATATACACACACACTCACATTGACACACAAGTACACATACACAGGTATATATTCACAGATACACATACATACAGGTGTACATACACATACACACAGACACACACACAGCCAGATGCACACACTGACACAAATACAATCAGACACACTCACACATCCAGATACACAATAACACAAACAAAGCCAGATTCACACACAGCCAAATGCACACACCACAGCCAGATACAAACAAAGACAGGAACACACAGCTGGATTCACACACACAGACAGATACACACATTGACATACACACAGTCAGATACACATACACACACACACACACACACACACACAGCCAGATGCACACACACAGCCAGATACACATGCTGACATACACACAGCCACACACACACACACACACGCACACACGCACATATAGCCAGGTGCATAGACTCAGATCCAGGTACACACACACACACATATATCAATTTACATATTTTAGCCAACCTATTGTCTCCTTACCTTTTTGTGTACAAAAGGGTGGCTTCCCTGGAATCCAGTGGGAGCTGGTTGGCCAAGGCTGATAGGAGTCCGACTTCCTCAGTCCCTCTCCTCCTCCTGTGTATGCCTCCTCCACCTCCCCAGCAGCACTTTGTTGCTTAGGAGGAAGTGATCTCACCTCACTTCTTCCCAGAAGGCATCATGAAAGGGGCCCGGTCGGGAGCACTCTTAAGCAGCCATGGATGCCTGATTACATCAGGTGCCACAGAACACAGGGTTTGGATGCTGGTAGAGGGTCCACAGGGCAGCTACTTTGTGCCCCACAGGAGTAACTGGGCCCAAAACAGCTGCCCCGTGTGCCCCCTTTTAAAGATGTTTAGTATATGTAGTCAAAATCAAAACATACACATATTTAATTATGCATTGTTTATTGGGGGTAGATCTCTTGTCTGCAGCCTTTGAACTGCAAGCCATCCCCTTCAAACTCTACCCAGACTTTCTGTGGCTGTCCAATAAAAGACTTTCCAATGCAGCTCAATGAGAAGTCTTTGCATGGCAGGTGGTCTGAGAAATTATATAAATCTTGAGCAGGGGTGGACTGACCACTTGGGTACATCAGTTATGGACTGAGGGCCAAATGCAGTCAGGGGTCTGGCTTAACAGCCATGCTTTGGTATCTTCTCAACCAGAAAGGCAAAATTTCACAGACATATTCCATAGATATTACATATAGAGTAGGGACCCTGCAATCCATCGCATTGTAAGTGGCACACCACAACCGCTTGTTCTGAGTGAGACCTGGCAGAGATCCTGCTCTCTCTGTGCCAGGTCTTCTTCAGGCTCTCCTCTGTGGTGCTCTGTGTGCGTAGAAGCAGGGTCTTGGGATGAGAAGTGACATCACTTCCTGTGCTCTACTTTCCTGCAGAGTGTAGATGATAAGGAGCAGCCTGGTAGCAGAAAAAGCATGCACCTGACATGCTCCTTTTAGAAAAGGAAATGGGTGCTGGTGTAAAGACAGGGATTAGGGGGTGAAAAAGGCAGAGGTACATGTAGGATACATGGGTTAGATGGGACTCCTCCTACAGCATCTGCTACAGCACCTGCTATAGCCCTCAGCCCTCAACCCTCCTGCACCTGCTAGAGTCCCTATCCCCCCCGTATCTGCTATAACCCTTATCCCCCATTCACACACTACAGCCTCTATTCCCACTGCACCATCTACAATCTCTATAACCACACACTTACAAAAGTGTAAACAGCCTTCTTCATGCACATACTACACTGCAAACAGCACCATTCACACATGCAAACCCACAACGAGTCTCACTGTTTGTACACAATTCGACAAGCAGCAGTCCCACACATCCAATGCCACATGCAGTCTCACTACACACACCGCAAGCAACATCCCTACACATGTAATACTGCATACAGCCTACACACACACACACACACATTACAATTACTTATTTAGCACCAACATATTCTGGCAAAGTTGTACAATAGATAAAAAAAGACAAACTATTACGTCTAACACAACATATTTGACATACAGAAACACAAAACCACAAGCAGCATTACACACACAACATCCCAAGTTTCCTCAAAATATGTGTTTGGAGCCTATTTGCAGGCTTGCACATGAGGTGAACGCTGCTTGTGTTATCAACAGCTAACACAGAGTAAGTGAATCATTACGTTTGCTTTATTTCTTTATTTTAAGAGGGGAGGGCATGCCAGCAAGGATTATTCTTTTAAAAAAACTGTGTATTATTAAAACACTGTTTTTGACTGGATTAACCCCTTGAAACTAAGTGTTTAGGGGCCCTGTGGGTGGGAGTAATCACTGAGTGGCCATTCTGGGTGCTGGGCAGCAAACTGCATGAAAGCCTCACAATGAATGAGTAGTGGTAGCCAACAATCCTTGCACTAGAAGGGGGCCTTTGATTTCCCATTGCCCAGGGGCAGGTGTGCTTGAGTTCATCTCCATTGAGCTAATCAAACCAGAAAGGAACAGGACCAGTTGTCTGATTGACAGTCAAGTCGATGTAACAAGGTTAATTTATAAAAGTTTAAATTTCTATTTAGATCTGCACTTTTTGCAAAAAGCCATACATAAAGCACTTAAGCAAGCTGAATTGCTTTTTGGGGTCTGGAGTTTCCTTTGAGAATGCATTTCAATGGACGACTTGAATTAAAATCATTGGATACATCTGCTAAAACAGAGTGATTGCTACAAAGTGTATATTATTATTATTATATTATTATATTAAGTAATCTGTGATGATGTTTAAAGATTGGAGCCTGCAAACACAGTATAAAAACTTTGAACAGAAAATGTTATCCTTATTTAAGACCTTTAAAAAAAAAAAAGAAAAGAAACATTGCAAGGGAATTTTCCATGTTCTGAATATGCAATTTAATAATGAAGAACAAATACTAATTAATGATCAGTCACAATGTTTATTGTACGACATTGGTGGGATGACCAATGAGCATAGAGGTTAACACAGTAAAGGAGTTTAAGCATGCGTGGAATAGGCATAAGGCTATCCTAACTATAAGATAAGGCTAGGGACTAATGAAAGTATTTAGAAAATTGGGCAGACTAGATGGGCCGAATGGTTCTTATCTGCCGTCACATTCTATGTTTCTATGTTTCTATGACTAGATACAGGTACTAACCATCAAATAGTTTGCTTTTAATTAAATCATTGATTGCCTGTACAGTGAACTGTCATTAATTAACAGGTTGCATGATTCAGGCAAGAAACATTTAGAGTGATTTTGAGTTAAATTCTTTCTGTTTTCATTACTGACGATCTTTGCAATTTTTAACACATTCTAACTAAATAATAAGCTACAGCAAAGAGACAAATTCTGCTTTCAGATATTGCTAGGTCTCTGTCTTTTACTGGCCACCCTTCTTATGACAACTAAGGGTAACTGTATCAAAGCAAACATGTGCTAAAATGGTTAAATTAAAGGAGCAGGCATGGTCATGCTTGTTTAATAAGTCTTTAAGATCTAGTTTATTTTTCCTCTCATTAGAGAGTTAAGAACCTTACCATTTACTTTACTCTGAGTTTTGGCAAAATCCTTTACCCACTTGGTTTTATCCCATAACAGACTGATGAAAAACGATGGAGAATATGTATGTTTTTTGATTCCATGTACTACAGTGTGAATTCAGGTTATTTAACAGGCTCCAGAAAAAAAGGTAATTAAATTACAGTCTGGTTTTTCTCCCACATAAATACAGTTAAAAGGACACCAGAAGCTGTTTATTAAAAGGACACTGTAGTCACCAGAACAACTACCTTAAGCTGTATAGTATAGTCAGTGCCTTTAGGTTTTTTTGCTGTAAATACTGTTTGTTTTATAGAAATGGCAGTGTTTCCATTGCTGCCTAGAGATACCTCCAGGTGCAGTCAATCAGACAGCCACTAGAGATGATTCCTGATTCAGCATCTCCACGCTCTGCATGAAGATGCTGTACTTTCCCCATACCCTCCTTGGCTGAGATCATCGTAATTGACAATCTCAACCAATCCAATGCTTTCCTATGGGGAAACATTGAATTGGCTGAGATCATCAGTTCTGATGATGTCAGCTAAGGAGGCAGGTCAGGTATGGGGCTGGCGAACTTGCGCAGTGTTGGAATAAAGGTGAGTTTTATTACCTTTTAAGGTAACCTCCCTTACCTCCCTTTTAAGCTAAATGGTGATTTTAACACTATAGGGACAGGGACACACATTTGTGTTCCTGACCCTATAGTGTTACTTTAACAAATGTATTCATTCACTGTAGTTGCACATTGATTGCACTGGATGGACGAAATGTCCAGAAAAGATTATGGTTAACCACTAAAGTGAAAATTGTACCAAATTATAATCTTTTTCAAATTATGTTTTCCTACATTTTGCCATTCACATTTTTCAAACTTCAATTTGTCATTTAGTGAATAACATTGATTGTTGTGTGGGGGGATTCGCTCATAAGCAGGGCTGGACTGGCCCACGGGATACCGGAAAATTTCCCGGTGGGCCGCGGCACCTGGGGCCGGTCTGACAGCCCTAATCATTGGGCTGACAGCTCCTGTGCAGCTCCTGTGATCCATGCCGAACAGAGCCCCGTGGGAGCATGGGGGAGCCAGGCGGCCGGCACAGCTCACACATGGCCGGCTGGGATGAGAAAAATAAAAATAAATTTGTGACGGGGCGTGGCTTACGTGTGGCGGGGTGTGGCTTATGTGCGACGGGGCGGGGCTTGCGTGTGGCGGGGGCGGAGCTTAGTGTGTGGCGGGGGCCTGGCTGACTGCAGCATGGGAAGCAGGAAGGAGTTCCTGCTTCCCCAACAACCAGCCTCCAGGAGCTCCAAGCAAGAGGGAAGAAGCAGGTCAGTGTGTGAGTGTGTGACTGTCTGTGTGAGTGTGTGACTGCCTGTGCATGTGTGACTGTCTGTGTGAGTGTGTGACTGTCTGTGTGAGTGTGTGACTGTCTGTGTGAGACTGTGACTGTCTGTGTGTGTGTGTGTGTGTGTGACTGTCTGTGTGAGTGTGTGACTGCCTGTGTGAGTGTGTGACTGTGTGTGACTGTCTGCCTGTGTGTCTGTCTGCCTGTGTGTGTGTGTGACTGCCTGCCTGTGTGTGGCTGTCTGCCTGTCTTTGTATGTGTGGGTGTTTGCCTCGGTATCAGTGACTGTCTGCCAGTGTGTGTGTGTGTGTGTGTGTGAGACTGTCTGTGAGTGACTGTGTGCATGACTGTCTGCCTGTGTGTGTGACTGCCTGTGTGTGTGTGAGTGTGTGGCTGTCTGCCTGTCTTTGTATGTGTGGGTGTTTGCCTCGGTGTCAGTGACTGCCGGTGTGTGTGTGTGTGTGTGGCTGTCTGCCTGGGTGTCAGTGACTGTCTGCCTCTGTGTGTGTGTGTGTGTGCGCATCTGCTAGTGAGGGAGCCTCTGTGTGTGTGTGTGTGCCTGCTAGTGAGTTTGTGTGTGTGTGTGCCTGCTAGTGAGTGACTTGCATGTGTGTCAGTGAGCTTGTCTGTAGGGATCATATATGTGTGTGTGTGTGTTAGTGAGCTTGTCTGTAAGGAGCATGGGTGTGTCGGAGCCTGTCGGTGGTGAGCATGTGTGTACAGTGAGCTTGTCTGTAGTAAGCATGAGTGTGATCGTGAGCTTGTCTGTAGTGACCATATGTGTGTCAGTGAGCTTGTCTGTAGGGAGCGTGTGTGTCAATGGGCTTGTCTGTAGGGAGAGTGTGTGCGCATCAGTGAGCTTGTCTGTAGTGAGCATGTGTGTGACAGTGAGCTTGTCTATAGTAAGCTTGTGTGTGTGTATCAGAGTTTGTCTGTACTAAAGTTGTGTGTGTGCCAGTAACCTTGTCTGTGTGTGTCATTGTCTATCAATGAGCCTATTTGTGTGCATCAGTAACATTGTCTGTGTGTGTGAGTATGCTTTACTGTATAATTTAATTACCCTAAAAGAACTAATATTTTGAATTAGAAGAAGAAATGTATCAATTAAAAAAAAATAAAAAATATATAATATATATACTGTTGCATCACCAGGGTATCCAGTATATATATAGGCAATTGAAATAGTTGGCTGCACTCTCGGATTTCCTTAAAATTTTACTTTTATAGAAATATTTAAGAGAAGATCAATGTTTCATTCCCTCTTGTGGACTTGCATCAGGATCATGACGAAAGTCCACAAGAGGGAATGAAACATTGATCTTCTCTTAAATATTTCAATAAAAGTTACATTTTCAGGAAATCCGAGAGTGCAGCCAACTATTTCAATTGCCTATATATATTTATATATATATATATAGAGAGAGATATATAAATCTAAAAACACCCTATATAGCACAATGACTTATGGGGCTGGTATAGATTTTTTTCCAGGGCTGCTTCGTATCCCCAGTCCGGCCCTGCTCATAAGAAAACCTTAGTAGCATAAATGTACTCTAAATCCACTGTGCTTGTAGTACCTATTTTTTTAGGTTAATAAACCTGGTTTGCAACCATGTTTTAGAAAAGCAAAGTATGTGGAAGGGATACGAATACATGTTAAACCCAGGGCCCTAAATAAAGATGAAGAGAAACCAATACATCACCAGTTCTCCTGATCCAAAATTCACATCACCCCAAATAATTTGACCAGGAGGATCAATTTTATAGCACAAAATATAGCAATAGACAAACACAGCTGCCTAATGCCCCTTCTCAGCACAGTTTGGAATCAATTAAAACAAATTACTAATAAATCATCTTTCTTTCCTTTGTCTTTTATTACTAATTACTATTTGGAGGGGTGTCCTGTATTTATTGCAGTTGTATACCCATTGTCAATAGGAACTTTAAAAGCATTATTTGTTTGTTTTTTCTTGTGTTATATGTAATGCATTATCTATAGAATGCATTTAAAAATGGTTGCTCATTTTACCCCATTAGTAGATATGTTTCACTTTAACAGCCCTTATAAAACATAGATGATATATTGTCTATATTACGTTTCTGCAAATCGCTCAATCGCAAGACCTGCATCTTCCAGGGGTTCTTCTGTAAACTTTTCATTGCTCCCTAAAAGATGGTACTTTTCCTCACCAACAGTGAAAAATGCACCATTATAACCAACTGTTATAACCACCAAATAACAGCCGTCCTCCAAGTTTTAGCAAGGAAGCTATTTTCATGTTAGAGCGGTAAACGTCATGATCTTCACTAACAACATGCGTCACATAAAAACTCAACACACAATCAGCTTTTGGTAACACAACCGGATCCATAGGGTTCGCTTTACTGAAATCACATTTTAAGATGCATTTGATCCTTCTACGTAGGTCATTTTCTTTTTCTTTAAAATAATCACTAAAAATATAAGAAATAAATTTGCACCAAATGCATTACAATCACAGAATTGCCAAAGAAAGTTTGTATTTTATTTGTTACAAACACAAACTGTGTCTATTTATTGTATCCATCCTATGTACAGGTATGTTTGTGAAATTAAAGGTACACTGTAGGCACCATAATTGGTTCAAAGTATTGAATAAATTATAATGGCTTGACTACCCTTATGTTGTCCTTCTATTCAGCATTAAACAGTTTTTAATGTTTTAATGCTAAACAAGAGTACCCCACATTCCATCAATTCTGGACAGCTGGGACTATCACAGCGCCCATTGCAGGTATGAATTGTGGAAGCCTCAATGGTCTGCTCAGAAATGGTTTAACACTGAATGGAGGCATAGTGCTAGGGGTCTCAAGACACCGTAACAAAGTTAATTCGATGATCTGGTTATGGTGCCTTGACTGTACCTTTATGAAGAATTTTACGTCTCTACAAAAATATAAATCACAGCATGTAAACTGTGAGATACTTATAGATCTAAATTCTAACTTGTAGCAAGCGGAAATCTCAATGACAAAATCGGGACTAAAATAGCCTTACTGTGTCTGTAGCTGGGTTTGAGAATTTTTTCCAGTTCAGCTTTTTTAGCCTAGTTCAGTTTTAGATTCGCTACAATTCAGAGTTTAGTGAATAAACCATGCAGTTATGGAATATTGACTTATTATACATGTCAATAACTAATGAAATAAAGAAAAGATTAAATAACTGAATGACATTTAAAAAAGATAATGTCTCCCTAAGCAACGCTGCTATTCTGCACTGTAATGGAGAGACAATGATTTACACCTGGATACCTACAGGGTTATTCAATAAAGTGAAAATTCAAGATGAATCCAAACTAAATTTCAATTTTAAGGTCAGATAGCCAAACTGGAAAAAGTTTCTCAGTCTCTATTGTAACCGCAGGTGGTTCCCTTATTTACCACTATAATGTCTTAAAGCATAGAACTTAGTAGGGCTAACCATACAGATATCTTAGCCATAATTTTATATAGTTAGTAAGAGATCCTCTATTTAACATATATAAATAATTGAGAATACAATATAAAATAAGGTTTGTCTTGGAAGCAATAGTTTTGTCTTTTAGATATTTATTACATAAAAATATAAATATAGACATATAAAATCCATTATAGCAGAGTTTATAAGATTAAATTAAATGCTTGCAAATATCATTAATAGGTTAACATACCCTTCTGAACATGTCATCATGTCAGCCTCTCTGTCATTTTAAGATGGAGCAGCGTCTGTATCCAAGTCTCTCCTCTGTGTCTTAACATTTAAAAGTACACCTATTTATGCCTTAGGTGTCTCCATTTTAGGGTTACCGTAGTTCATATATGAAAAAGTAACACTTCTTTTACTTTATTCATTTTAGGACCTCCCTTAATTTGGCAAACATACAAGGCCATAACTAAAGGGTGCATACGTCATGGAAATTTTCCTGACTTAGTTCAAGATGGCATCTTAAAGTCTGAATAGCTTATGTGTTGTTTATACTAAGACGTAAGTGCACAGTCGTGGGAGATTCACGGATTTGGGGAAGTTCCATTAACTTGGGGTTACCACAGTGTTACAGTCGTGACTTAAATATGAATATTAATTTAATAATTAATATATAATAATTAAGCAACAAATAACAACATTAATAGAGTTCGGTATTATGGTTGAATATATAATAGGAAATACACAAAACATTGTAGTATTAAATGTATATTTAATATAATTATAATAACAATTAAACAAATGCTAGCAGAATGTCAATTTACCACAATAATTACACAATACAAAACTACAACATTACTTACAAAAGGCTATAACAGTTGCTAGCTGTTATAATAGATTACTTACACGGCTCCAGCCTGTTTGGCTGGAGCTATACACACAGCTACATGTTCAATCAATGCAAGCAAAGGAAAAAGGAGGCTGAAAATCCTTCTACTATTTGGTTTTATCCAGTAAGTAGGCTGGCCTGTGATGTCACTGCCAGAAGCACATGAGTTAGCACACTGACCCCTAGTGGTGCCTCTAAAGCATTAAGCTCATTATGCTTTTTTATGACAAAAAGTCATTAATTAATAAATACCATTACAAACCACCCTTTGACTTATGTCATAAAACAAACATTATAAACCCGTACATCTTGAATCTACCCTATTTTAACAGTACCTGCCCTACAACAAAACCCACCTTTTGAAGAATGATACCCATTTACCCGTAAAGTTATGACACTTTATTGATTATTCAATTATTATTTTTTATTTTTTTCATTGAGCACAGGCATCACCAGTTGGGAAACCTTGGCCTTAAATAGGCAAATACCAACCCTTGTAATAATAGACAACTCAAACCATGTTTTATTAGATTAACCAATGATATTGTGTTCATGTGAGGATTTGTTTTGGAGCTTAATATAGTATTAGACACCACAAAATCATAACACCTATGAATCATGGCACAGACCAACTCGATTTCTGTAGCCTCTGGCTGGTCTGTGTGCCTGGAATTTTCGCAAACATTAGTCCTGGAAACTGGATACTCTATTCTTCAACAGTCTCATGGAACATACGCATGGAGACAGGGATGAATGAAACAGTTCATGTGATCAAGGACTTTTGTGTGTTTGTGGTCACATTGTTTTGTTTTTTTCTTTCTTTGTACCATTAACCACCTTGACGTAACAGTGTCCTGCTCCTGATGCATTTGTTCCAACTCTCACCACTCTTAGCTGCAATATTTTTTCTCCTTACAGCAACAGTTGAGCATAGTGTCCAGTGCTTCTTCTTCTTCAGCTTAAAATATCCTTGCTTGAAAGTTCTTGAATGAAAACACAGGCAATGACGAACACAAACATAAATAATAACTGTGCCAATCATCACAAGTACCATTTGATTGGGGTGTCTTAACCATATTTTTTCCTATGGCGTTTGGATAAATACCTACACACCTTTCTTCACATCCAGCACACTCCTGATTCACAGATAAACACAATATCACTGCTGTATCTACCAATTTAACCCAAACACTCGTTATTACTGCTGCATTTACCAATTTAATCTAAACACTCGTTATCACTGCTGTATTTAACCAATTTAATCTAAACATTAACCAAAACAATTACATTCCTATTTAAACATGTATAGATAACCCAAAATGCCTACTTTCTCTTATCCCTCTTATTATTCTTCCGTTTTGTTTTGTTTTTTGAACTGCAACCACTCATGTCCTTTACACAGACACAAATCAAGCACCTACTGGACAATGGGGCTCCCTCGTTAGAGCCCTCCCACCCCAATTTGGTTTACACAAAAATACCCCCTGGTCCCTATGGGTCAATTCCCCCCTTTCTCAGGCATACATACATACATACATACATACAGGTTTCAATTGCAATACAATCACTAGAAATAAGAGAATAGTATGCACAAAATCATAGCATAGACATGTTAAATAGACAATAAAATAAAACATTCAATAGCTCATCAAAGGTCAACATTTAAACACTGGTCTCCATCTGATATTCTATCTGTGTTCCAATGTCCACCCCTGGTTTCTGCTATATCTGAAAAAGGTAAGAAAACAGATCAGAATTACTTTTCCTTGTCACTTATAGCGTATACTGCCAAATCCTTTACTTAGCATATATACATATATACACATATAAATACATTCCCTAAACTTTTCATTTTATAAACAATTTGTTCAACAAGGTAACTTTCTTAATTTTCTACTTGGCTCTTAAAATAAACAATCAGCTAATAGCTGCTTTCTGCATCTTCCTTGCAATTCAGGAGTACACAAAACAAATTTCTAGCCAACTTAAACATGTTTAATAACTCCACCCTTTGGATAAATTATAGAGGAGCAAACATACAGCAACCTCTTTTCCGGCTCGATTAAAGGTTATGGGCCAATATATCTGCAATTTAACTGCACAACAGCTATTGGGTATGCTCCCCCTTCTCCGGACACGTAATTATAGAGGAGTGAACCACAACACCTCTTCCGCCTCTGATGAAAGACTATAGGTCAATATGTCTCAAAGTGCAACACTTCTGACAGCTATGAGTGACTCCCTATTAATATTTAGCCTTTCCACGGACATGTCTGCACCTCGCGGCTAAGGGCCTGCACAACTATCCACCCTGTGGTGGCAGTGGCTTTCCGCATGGGGGTGACCGCCCCCGCAAAATTATAGAGTTGCAAACATACAGCAACCTCTTTTCCGGCTCGATTAAAGGTTATGGGCCAATATGTCTGCAATTTAACCAGTACACTCACGTATCACTTATTGTATATTTCCTGGTCTCTCAGGAATTT
This sequence comes from Pelobates cultripes, assembly GCA_933207985.1. Classification (NCBI taxonomy): domain Eukaryota; kingdom Metazoa; phylum Chordata; class Amphibia; order Anura; family Pelobatidae; genus Pelobates; species Pelobates cultripes. Next base: position 114,661,576 of record OW240921.1, read on the forward strand.
CTATTAAATAGCGTATCCCCTTCCCAGGGCAATATACAACAAAAACTAGTCACCAAGGGTCTCTATGGTCATGATAGGCCACCCTACCACTAGTGTAATACGCCCTTTTTAAAAATATATTTCCTGGTCTCTCAGAGATTTTGCCTATCCCTTTCCCAGAGCAATATATATATAAACAATTACAAATAAGTTACAAAACGCTACATATAAGTAATACAGGGTTTCAAATAATAATAATAATAATAATAATAATAATAATAATAATAATACAGGATAGAACTGCACAACAACTATTGGGTATGCTCCCCCTTATCCGGACACGTTTAAATACCCCCTAGCTCAGGTTCCCCACCCGCTACTGTAACAAAAATCACAGCCCATGTTATGGAGGTTCACCAGCTAGGCAGATACACCCTAATTCAAAGCATGGAAATATTAAAATCAGTTATAGATGGCTTCTAAAATAATATAAATCTTAATCTGAGCCCCTACACTTACTTTGTTAAAAATGCTAATTTGTTAAAATATTCAGACTAAATAGGACAAAGGAATTATTTTACAATTTTTTCAGTTCATTTGTTACCAGTTCCTGCATATGTCCAGTAATTCCTTAGTCCTGGATAATAAAGCTGAAAAACACTCCACAAATTGATTAGTTTAGGCAATTACATTTACAAAACAATGCAGTTTATTTTTTTTCTCATACAGGCAAGACTACCCACCCCCAACAAGGACAAATTCTCCCCCAGCTGTAGCTGAAAAGCATGGTCACACAGCTGTTAAAAAGGTGGTCTCTCCTTCATGAGTCAAAATCATATACAGGGAGTGCAGAATTATTAGGCAAGTTGTATTTTTGAGGATTAATTTTATTATTGAACAACAACCATGTTCTCAATGAACCCAAAAAACTCATTAATATCAAAGCTGAATATTTTTGGAAGTAGTTTTTAGTTTGTTTTTAGTTATAGCTATGTTAGGGGATATCTGTGTGTGCAGGTGACTATTACTGTGCATAATTATTAGGCAACTTAACAAAAACAAATATATACCCATTTCAATTATTTATTATTACCAGTGAAACCAATATAACATCTCAACATTCACAAATATACATTTCTGACATTCAAAAACAAAACGAAAACAAATCAGTGACCAATATAGCCACCTTTCTTTGCAAGGACACTCAAAAGCCTGCCATCCATGGATTCTGTCAGTGTTTTGATCTGTTCACCATCAACATTGCGTGCAGCAGCAACCACAGCCTCCCAGACACTGTTCAGAGAGGTGTACTGTTTTCCCTCCTTGTAAATCTCACATTTTGATGATGGACCACAGGTTCTCAATGGGGTTCAGATCAGGTGAACAAGGAGGCCATGTCATTAGATTTTCTTCTTTTATACCCTTTCTTGCCAGCCGCGCTGTGGAGTACTTGGACGCGTGTGATGGAGCATTGTCCTGCATGAAAATCATGTTTTTCTTGAAGGATGCAGACTTCTTCCTGTACCACTGCTTGAAGAAGGTGTCTTCCGGGAACTGGCAGTAGGACTGGGAGTTGAGCTTGACTCCATCCTCAACCCGAAAAGGCCCCACAAGCTCATCTTTGATGATACCAGCCCAAAACCAGTACTCCACCTCCACCTTGCTGGCGTCTGAGTCGGACTGGAGCTCTCTGCCCTTTACCAATCCAGCCACGGGCCCATCCATCTGGCCCATCAAGACTTACTCTCATTTCATCAGTCCATAAAACCTTAGAAAAATCAGTCTTGAGATATTTCTTGGCCCAGTCTTGACGTTTCAGCTTGTGTGTCTTGTTCAGTGGTGGTCGTCTTTCAGCCTTTCTTACCTTGGCCATGTCTCTGAGTATTGCACACCTTGTGCTTTTGGGCACTCCAGTGATGTTGCAGCTCTGAAGTATGGCCAAACTGGTGGCAAGTGGCATTGTGGCAGCTGCACGCTTGACTTTTCTCAGTTCATGGGCAGTTATTTTGCGCCTTGGTTTTTCCACACGCTTCTTGTGACCCTGTTGACTATTTTGAATGAAACGCTTGATTGTTCGATGATCACGCTTCAGAAGCTTTGCAATTTTAAGAGTGCTGCATCCCTCTGCAAGATATCTCACTATTTTGACTTTTCTGAGCCTGTCAAGTCCTTCTTTTGACCCATTTTGCCAAAGGAAAGGAAGTTGCCTAATAATTATACACACCTGATATAGGGTGTTGATGTCATTAGACCAAACACCTTCTCATTACAGAGATGCACATCACCTAATATGCTTAATTGGTAGTAGGCTTTCGAGCCTATACAGCTTGGAGTAAGACAACATGCATAAAGAGGATGATGTGGTCAAAATACTAATTTGCCTAATAATTCTGCACTCCCTGTATATTTATAGTAATAGTCTGTGTATACGCATACATAAATCTATTATTCACTGAATCTGCTTTACTAAACGTATCTTTTTCTTAACTACTAATTTAATACATTTTGTCCAAATCTCTTTTCAACTAGACAAATCCATGAATACCAAACAAATGTAAATTAGTACACAAACAGGGTCAAATTTAGCAATAAAACCTGGTGAACTAGTTTAGTGGAAAGTCTTTTCCTATGCAAATACAGCAAACAATGAAACTAGGCCTCAACTCATTCACACCATGTGGTCAATGGTGGATTAAAATCCACATGGTCAGACAAAAGGTAAAGTATATATTTTTTTCTATATACAAATGACCAAAGATTGGTAACAAGCAACACAATAATTCACTTCTATACAGACAGACAATTGACTCTATGTATTAAACAAAATGCATAACTTTTGTATTTTCCCTAATATTCCAGCATAATCCCATATCTTTGTCGCCAAGTGCTAAAAGTTGTGACTTAAATATGAATATTAATTTAATAATTAATATATAATAATTAAGCAACAAATAACATTAATAGAGTTCGGTATTATGGTCGAATATATAATAGGAAATACACAAAACATTGTAGTATTAAATGTATATTTAATATAATTATAATAACAATTAAACAAATGCTAGCAGAATGTCAATTTACCACAATAATTACACAATACAAAACTACAACATTACTTACAAAAGGCTATAACAGTTGCTAGCTGTTATAATAGATTACTTACACGGCTCCAGCCTGTTTGGCTGGAGCTATACACACAGCTACATGTTCAATCAATGCAAGCAAAGGAAAAAGGAGCTGAAAATCTTCTACTATTTGGTTTTATCCAGTAAGTAGGCTGGCCTGTGATGTCACTGCCAGAAGCACATGAGTTAGCACACTGACCCCTAGTGGTGCCTCTAAAGCATTAAGCTCATTATGCTTTACTGACATCTAGTGGTGCGTCTAAAGCATTAAGCTCATTATGCTTTTTTATGACAAAAAGTCATTAATTAATAAATACCATTACACACAGTATATTGTATACTAAAAGAGTCGTAGTATAGCCTTGAAGCTTGTTTATGCATTATTGTTATTGTAATTCGTCTGGGACAAAATGGCACAAACATATTATGCACTGAGGTTATTGCTTAATGAAACATCTATGAAAAACAATATGTTCCATTTCTAACACCTTGTCAGTTTGCAATATATCTTAAATACAAAGTACACAGTTTAAGAAATACAACATTTCATTCTAAAACTTGTAATATTTGCATTTGCCCATAACACTATGCTTTCAGTTTGGATACTCTGGCCTGAAACTTGTAATTCACTTGAATTCTCACTTTAGTAAATAGCCTGTTATAACTAGAAACTACCCTTTCATTGAGCATCAAATCCGTGTCATCTATTGCCCCATCATTTATTAGCAAGTCTAAACCACACAGAGCCAAGTTTTTTTTTAAACTTAAAGGAACACTCCAAGCACCATAACTACTGCAGCCTCCTTGATAACTAATAGTGCCAGGAATGTCACCCTTCCAGAATAAGTATGTGCCCTCCCAGAATAAGTATAATAACTAGCGTAGTGACCTTTCCTCCTACTAGAAGCCCCTTCAATTGAACTAAACTCAGCCATGACAGGGCTTATCCCCGTGGAGTTAAATAGAAGCTCTTTGCAGGAGCTTCCAGCAGCAAGGAATTTGGCAGAGGGTGCCGGCCGTCCTGGCACCTCTTCTACTACAGTGGGTATGGTGTTTATGCTGCTTAGAGTGTTCTTTTAAAAAGACAATCTAAGCACCAAAACCACTACTGCTTAATGTAGTGTTCTTGGTCCTTAATGATCTTCCTGCTCTGTGACAGCTGTAAGCATTGCCATTTGTGAGAAACATCACTATTTATAATTCCCAGTCTGTGTGCATCTAATGAAACATAGAAACATAGAATGTGATGGCAGATAAGAACCATTCGGCCCATCTAGTCTGCCAAAATGTTCTAAATATTTCATTAGTCCCTGGTCTTATCTTATATCTAGGATAGCCTTATGCCTATCCCACGTATGCTTAAACTCCCTCACTGTGTTAACCTCTACCGCTTCAGCATGGAAGGCCAATCCATGTGTCTACAACCTGTCACGTACACACCCTACTCCAAGAGTGCGCGTGACGTAGTTGTGGTGGTGAAAGGATTAAAGTTCACTATTTGTCTGCACTAGACCGGAAATAATGACAAAATCCCCCTTTTAAAACCACCCACACTTAAACATAATAATATAACTATTACTATTTTAATGCTGCCACCACCAAGACAATTTATAAATGGGGTGCCTTGGTCCCCCAGGTAAATCAATAATAAAACCCACCAAATATTACTTAGTACAATATTTAAGTTATTGCAAAAATACTAACTAGTCTCTTCAGGTAACGTGATTCTTAACCAGACAAAGGCAGAACTTAATAAATCAATGTTTATTATGAGCAAAAGATAGTCACAGTGCATATAACAATATATGATAAACAAAATATTAACACCAACAACAGATGAAAACAAAAAGGATAAAATACAGAAGTCCTAATTACTCACTTAGGTTTTCAAAGTACAACTTCTGTCCAGGGCGGTCTCTGGCAAGGAAAGACGGTGACTCACTCAAAATTAGATCTTGGCCCCAAGCAAGTACGCAAACACCCTTCAGAATCACAGGAGATATACCCTGTGAATTGCCACGCCTCATCCAGGGGTGGAGCAATAGGGATACTAAGTGACCACCTCCTTTGTTCCAGAAACCAACAAGCCCCATACAAACTTTTGGTTTTATCTCCTCTGCTGTACTTGCCACAGAAATAATAATTGCCTCTATGAATTTGTTATGGTTTTCCCATTCCAAAGACATGTTGCACGCCTCGCCCACGATCCAATAGGATGGACATCACAAGTCCTGCCACACGGTTTAAGTTGTGCAACTCATGTTTGGGCTTAATTAAAAGATTGGGCTTGTCCCATTCCAAATATAATAAAAATGAGGCTTAATTATTAACCTGTGGGTAAGTATGAATGTTTCACTTGGATAAGATACTGGAACACAAGGATCTTCATGAAACGAATCCCATTAGCATTTCAAATGAATGAACTATCCTTTACAAGGTACATGCCAAATGGATGAAGAGACATTCAGACTTTTCCAAGTGTAGAACCTCACACCTTGCAGATCCTTGATTACTTCACATCCATATAGTAAAATCCTTTTCACATTGCTATGCCATTCACACTACCTCTTCTGTCATCTGACCTCTGTGGGGGTCCCAGCTTCAAACGCTGTAACCCCTGTTGACCTCAGCAATAGCATCTCTGTAATTTGTGCCATTTACTACACAAATTACATTAAAAGATGATATTCCATAGTGTAATAATAAATTATACACCTTTGCCGTGACACAACCTCTCTGTAAAGTAATACTTCCTGTAAAGTAATACTCTGTCAATCAGACAGCCCCAAGAAGCATATCTTCACAGCTGTTGTAATGTCAATGTCGCATGGAGTTAAGTCTTCCCATAGAGTAACATTGTAATGTTCTTGTATGAAGAAAATACGCTTAGTGTGATTGTATAGAGAAAATAGTATTTTATAGTATTTTACATATGAAGCAGATCTCACCATTCCAAAGACTAATACTATTTACTGTCAAACAATAACTGTTATATTAAAAATTCACCTGTTGCCTTCCGATTTCATTACATATTTAGATAGGTAAGACCAATCAAATGCCTCTTCATGATCATTCACCCACTTCTACACACCTTTGATGAAGACATCACTGAATTTTAAAATTTAGAGCTCTTTGAAGAATTCAAAGATTGGGAACAGATGGATTACACTTGGACCAGCTAAAATGTCAATCACGTGGTCCCTACCAATGAGACCTGGCAAAAGAAACATAAAATATTATTACAATTCATATATCTTTTTAGTTTTCATGTAAGTTCTTTAAAGTAACACTCCAGGCACCATAGCAACTTTATGTCCATGAAATTGTTATGATGCCAGAAAGTCCCATGTATGATCTTAGCATAAAGGAGCTCTCTAGTGTTAGGAATACAAATGTGTATTCCTAACTCTATAGTGATCTAGTCACAGTTTAGGTGACCGCACTTATCGCAAATGTTAAAGGTTAAGTTACTGACCCTTTACTCCATGCCTACAGAGCTGGCCTTATCTCCGTGGCTAACATCATCAATCTTGATGATAGCAGCAACTCCAATGCTTTTTCCAATACTTGGTCTCTATGAGAGAATCTGATTGACATAGACGATTTTTACCCAGCTATTTCTTCAAAAATGCCTCTAGTGGCTATCAGAGTGGCAGTCACTTGAGGTATTTAAACCCTGCAATGAAAATATTAGCCTTCCTGCAGAACAGCCATGTTTTTGGTTCCATGGTTAAAACTAGAGGGACTTGGCACTCAGACTACTTCATTAAGATAAAGTGGTCTGGGTGCCTATAGATCCCCTTTAAGGAGTTAAACAGTTCATGAAGTCTTAAAACCCCAAAGTTGCAAAGACGTTGATGAAGCATCGACTGTGCGTTGCTAGTTCCATATTCACAAAATTATGTGAGAAAGGTATGTACTATCAGCCTTCGACTGAATGTTGTGTACCTATAGAAAAAAAACCATATGGTATGTCCAGACTGTCACATAGTATAGAATTAACACAAGCTGTCCTATTTGTTAGCAGTGGAATGGATTATCCAGTGCTGTGTAGAAATTTATGCTCTGTTTTGGGGGGTTATTTTGGAGAAAACTAAGCAAAAAGTGCTTTCCTGTTAATATTGTCACATTATATATTAAAAGGCTTGGCCTGTAGTTGTGGGAGGGGCTTGGTTTCCCTATAAAAAGGCTGCCAATCCACTCCCACATTACCGTAATGGTCTGGCGAGTCTGAAACGTTACTTCCGGTTCAGACCGCCATTTTGGATTCCTCTTACCTGTTTCCTCGTGGTCTCCTGGTCCGGGGCCCTCCTGAGTGGTTCCGAGCTCTCCAGGGCGCTTTTCCGCCATCACCGCCGACTGCACAGCTTCCCCGGTACTGCTGCCGCCAAAAAACCGTAAGTGGGCCCGCCGTAAAGCAAACCGCTTCACATTTACGGCTTACACGGTGGAGCCCCATTCGCATTCAACCGCATTCGGTTATTTTCGCCAAAATACACTTCGTCGCTAAGCTATGTAATTCATGTTTTAGATTTCATACGAACGCTACATTCGGCTAGATACTTAGGATTTCTACTATACAAAATAGTCATTATATACTATCATCACATTCGACTCAAATTCGTGCATTTCTCACTAATTATACAAGATCCTGCATCCACTTCTTAGGTGGAATCTCGCCCCCTACAGGTCAATAATGATATAGCACCAAAATAAATACAAATTAAAATTAAATTTTTTTTTTTTTTTTCTTAAATTATGCTACACTTAATTCAATCCTGATTTCTGACATCTTCCAACAGGTTGCCTTACCAGAATTCATATTAAAATTTGGGGACCCAGTGATCAGTATTAATTATACTTTATAGGTTGGTAACATTGTCATATGATTCATATAAATGACCATATAAACATATGATTTTAGGTAAAAATATTATAATTTACTCTCCTAGGTTTAATCATTGGAACGGTAGCTTTTACAAGCAAGGAGCCGGTTTCTTTTGATTATATCTCCTCCGCAGTTATCGGGTAGGTTCTGGTCCACGATCTGGCCTAACTACCACCCCACTTTCCAGATATTTACTTATCATCTTATACCTACAGGTCAACTTCCCGACAAATATCACAGTTACGTCATTGAGAGATCAGCCTGACTCAATATCAGGTACTACGCCAGAACCCAATATACCTTTAAACATTGAGGGGTACTGGTCCCAGGTTAGGTGGCCCAATTAGTTAAAATATTTCTGGTCTTAATCCATAGGCTAGTGGTCCCGCGAGGCCAACATCCCTAACCTCACACTCGGAGGTAATACGTCCCTCGGGCCAAATCATAGCTAGCCGCCTCGCATCAATATACAGAGAGGGCCTCACCTGTCACTCCCAATCTTTTTATGCTTTAAATGACACCGAGAGGCCTACACCCCGCCACAACGTTCGGTGGCCTCAATCTTCCCTTCGGGCCCACGCATAGATAGTGCCTCTCAAGCCGCTTGGCAACTAGCAGGGTCTCATCTGTCACTCTCAAAAGAAGTTTAATTGTTTCACCGCTTGGTACTTAGCTAGCCCACCAGTACCCACCCACAATACATTTTATACGACTGACTGTTTATATTTATAATTTCAGTTATGTCACTAACGCCTGATATCCCTGAAGAACTGTCACTACCTAGCACACCCGCTAGGCCTGCCACCCCTGTTCCGGGTACAGACGTGAATAGCCCTGCATCCCTTAGATCATGGACCATACCACGTCTTACAGCTGAACTAAGAAGACGCTGCATCCCTTTCCCGGCTACAGCTAGGAAGGCGGAGTTGTATAGGCTATTATACACTACCACTGACAACTCCGATGCAGGGGAAGGCACTAGCGGATCGCAAATGCCAGCATTTCATGCTATGATGACGTCCCTTATGGCATCCATAGGGACAATCAGTGACAGGCTGGACAAATTGGAGGCCGGTAGTGTTACTCAGTCCACAAATGCAACGGTCACCACCCAGCCTCTTGCTAATACCTTACCCGGTAATACCCTGGCAGCTACGGCTGACATAGAATCCATTGATCCTTCACACATGGTCCCAGCTCACCTTAAAAAAGACATTCTGGAAGGCAAGGACGTTAACCTAGCTTCATTGTTCATTGCCTCCCAGGATGTCCTTGAGAACAGGACCTTTGCTTGTGGGGATGTTTCCGTAGTCCTTAGAGCTAGAGACCCTCGCGTGAACAAAAAATTGAACATCCCAGAATTTGTATTAGGGTTTGGCATCTATAGGGATGTATATTGCACTGTATACCCAGGGAAAAGAGCCGAGCTGGATACGTACATGCACAAGTTGGTGGATCTGGGACACAAATACGGTGGTACAGCGTTTTACGATTACCACCGGTCCTTCTCTGCAAAAGTGGCAGCAGCTCTGGCTCAGTTCAACTTAAACATCAATTGGAGCAAGTTGGACACTGAGCTATTCTGTAGGCACTTTGCAGGCCTCAGGCCCCCAACTTGTGCAGTATGCTCATCAGCAACCCACAGCACAAATTTCTGCCCTAATACAGCTGAGGTAGAACAAAACCAAGCAGCAACTTACCCCCCAAGATCAAACAAAGGTTTGAAAGACAAACTAGGAAGAGATATTGTCTTCTTAGGGAAATCCCAAGTATGTAACAATTTTAATGCAGGCAATTGTGGTTTTAGTTCCTGTAGACTAATGCATGTTTGTTCACATTGTTTCAGGGCTCATTCCAAGACAATGTGCCCAAATAAAGCTTTCCCAAAACCCTATCTCACATGCGTGAACCTCAGCTTATTCACCGATTTGCTACGTCTACACCCATCACGACACTTCAGCGACTATCTCATAACAGGATTATCAGAGGGTTTTCACACAGGGTTGATACATTTACCTACAGGCACACTGGAATGTGACAACTTACTTTCCACACGGGATGACCCACAGCTGGTACTTAAACTTATCACAACCGAGGTGAAACAAGGTTTTTTGCTGGGTCCATTCCTTTCACCACCCTTCAATTCTTGGAGAACTAATCCCATTGGGATTGTCACGGGGAAAAACTCACTTAAACCCAGGCTGATCATTGATTTATCCGCACCACATTCCTCCACGGTCCCTAGCCTAAATTCACTGATACCATCTGAAGAGTTTTCACTACATTACGCCACTATCGACCATGCCATCGGGGCTATCATTAAAGCTGGCACAGGGGCATGGTTAAGCAAAACGGATGTAGTAAATGCCTTCAAACTACTGCCTATGCACCCTACACTTTGGCACCTTCACGGCATTAAATGGGAAGGGTTATACTATTTCTTCACTCGTCTCACTTTTGGCTCTAAGAGCAGCCCGCGTATTTTCGACACATTTGCAGAGGCTTTATGTTGGTTGTTGCTAAATGTTTACCAATGTCCCTCTGTGATTCACTATTTAGACGACTTCCTCACAATTGAGAACAACACAAGTCCACCCACAAGTTTAAAACACATGTTGGCATTATTTGAGTCACTTTCTGTTCCAGTCTCCCCACACAAGACCCTGGGGCCCGCCACCCAGATGCAATTTTTAGGAATACAACTAGACACAGTACACATGCAGGCCAGCCTCCCTCAGGAGAAAATTGAGCGTATCCTGGCAAGTATTGACCACTACCTACAGCAAGGTCGTTGCACTAAGAAAGACCTACAATCATTGCTGGGATCGCTTAATTTTGCAATGAGAATCATTCCCCAGGGGAGATCATTTATTTCACATTTGCTATCACTATTTCCACAATTCACCTCAGACACATCTTACATTTCACTAGACAAACATGCGACATCCGATTTGAGCATGTGGAGGATTTTCCTCACTTCTTGGAATGGGCGTGCCATGTTTATACCATCTCACTCAGACACTTCACCCACAATATGGACAGACGCTGCAGCAAACACGGGGTTTGCAGCCATATGGGGTGACCTATGGCTCGTGGGGCCATGGCCAACTGAGGTCAAATCACTCACAAAATTCACAGAGACCTCAGCTTTATTCGAATTGTACCCCATCGTGGCTGCGGCCGTTACCTGGGGCCGCCAGTGGTCCGGTCACACGGTGTGGTGCTATTCTGATAATATGGCTACTTGCCATATTGTCAATAAAGGCCGGTCATCATCCCTGGTAATTATGAGGCTATTGAGACGACTCACATGGATAGCAGCCACTTGTCAATTCTTTCTAACATGTATTCACGTTCCAGGGTGCACAAACATCAGTGCTGATCACTTGTCTCGATTTGTTTTCAGGAATTCTTCACGACACTACCCACCGCCTCCAGACGGGCAACTCCAGTCCCACTTTTCACAGACATGATAATGGATTAAAAGCTTTGTTAAATCACGCACGTCACATTTCTCACATGGCACTCTCTGTAAACACTAGAAACACTTACGACAGAGCTTTCCACATATTCAAAAAATTCATCACTGAATTTCACATTCACGATATGTTCACGATAGAAACAATATTGGGTTTCACTTCTTTTTGCCACATCAACCTTAAACTATCATTTAACACTATAAAACTATACCTTACGGGAATTCAACACCACATGCTAATTCAACAACCCAACGCCTCGAGTTTCCTGTCCTCATATCAAATCAAGACAGTTCTTAGAGGCATTAAGAAATTAGATACACATATCCCCGAGAAACGACTACCTATTGATAACCACATATTTCATGCACTAGTAAACTTGTTAGATTCCTCTCCTTTTGAGCCCAGGACAAACACGGTAATAAAATCAGCCATATATCTTGCTTTTTATGGATTCCTCCGTCCCAACGAATTCACAACTAGGACTATCATGTCCCCTGATTACTTAAGAATTATGGACTTAGCGAAACAGAACGACCATTACCTACTCACGCTAAAACACTCAAAAACCAGCGCCATAGGTCATACCGTTACGATCCCCTTATACCCTACTCATAACAAATGGTGCCCTGTACAAAATTTTGACAATTATCTATTATCACTCCACAAACAACCATTACAACCTTTGCTAGAACTGCACGGTAACGTTCTAACTACAGTAAAATTTATGCTCTATGTAAGACTGCTGTTGACTAGACTCGGCTTGAACCCTAGTCAATTTTCGGGTCATTCTTTCCGAATAGGAGCAGCATCTACAGCTTCTGCTAACCACATTCCTCCGCACATCATCAAAACAATGGGACGCTGGAAATCTTCCGCTTATACTCTGTACATACCCAATCCTGTTAAAGAATTAAGACTAGCTTTCTGTGACTTATCTAAATAAAGTTTTGGTCAACGTATTACGTCTTATGATAATTTATTTTTGCCCACTTTTACAGGCCTACTCCTCTGTCGGTTTCGGCACACCACAACCGACTAATTCCAAATATTGATATGTTATCATATGCTATGTTTCCATATACGGCTATATTGCCACGACCACAAATTAAAGGCTTGGCCTGTAGTTGTGGGAGGGGCTTGGTTTCCCTATAAAAAGGCTGCCAATCCACTCCCACATTACCGTAATGGTCTGGCGAGTCAACCCACCCACCACTCCCTCTATTATAAACACCCTCTAAGGTGGGCCCACTTTTACAGGCCTACTCCTCTGTCGGTTTCGGCACACCACAACCGACTAATTCCAAATATTGATATGTTATCATATGCTATGTTTCCATATACGGCTATATTGCCACGACCACAAATTATATATAAAGACTTCCCTCTATACCTCCTATTTGTTTCTATTCTACCCTTTGTCTTTTCTTTTTTTCTAAAAACTCTCTTCAATTAACGTTTACCTATTTAATCTATATTAACTATATTATCTAAGGCAAAGAAAGTGTTTTTTTTACAGTAAGAATAATAAGGATATGAAATGCTCTGCCCGAAGAAGTGGTTTTATCAGAGTCCATACAGATGTTTAAACTGCAATTGGATAAATACTTGCAAAAACATAACATACATGGATATAATTTATAATTAGTGGGGTAATAGCTGCTTCATCCAAGGACAAATCTGACTGCTATTTTGGAGTCAAGAAGGATTTTTTTCCTAGTTTGTTGCAAAATTGAAAGTGCTTCAACTGGGTTTTTTGCCTTCTTTTGGATCAACAGCAAAAACATGTGAGGAAGGCTGAACGTAATGGACACATGTCTATTTTCAGCTATGTAACTATTTGCAAACACGTTTCCTCTTTTCTTCAATACCACCTGAATTCCATGAGATTATTAACAATTTAAAATCCCAGCTTTTCCTTGTTTTTTTTTCTCCTGGATTCTCAGCTACTGCTCCACTAGTTACTTTCTAACTCCTCACTAGTGCTATTTATGAAAAATCTATTAAATATTCAACTGTATTAAATAATATATAAGCATACATTCCTTAGCTTCCTTTAAAAGCTCTTCACCTGGAAATCTTAAAATCTCATCCAACATCAAAGTATCAGATGTTGCAGATAAATATCTTTCCACAACCTTTTCTGAATCAATATCATGCAAGTGATAGTGTTTATGAGTGGAGGAAGTCATACTTGGTATCTGTATGGTCCGGTTAGATGCACCAAAAAGGCTGTGAATATAGTTTGAAGTTCTATTTATAAATATCTGATAAGACCCAAGGTAAAATACATCTAGGTCTAGTTAGTTTTTTTTTTTTTTCTCTCATAATGGAGATTAATACACTATCTGGTTTTATTCAAAACAAGGCTAAAAACAGAAGATAAGTGATGTGATTGTATATTTCCCTTCTCCTTTTTATATGCAGTTAGAAAAGATCTGCAAGTTGTTTAAGTTAATTACTGCTTTTTTTATCTCCCTCATCAGTACAGTTAAAAGGACAACAGAAGGGTCAGACGGGACCATACTATGTCAAACTGTACCATTATTATTATTATTATTATTATTGGTATTTATATAGTGCCAACTAATTCCGCAGCACTTTACAATATTATGAAAGGGGGAAATTTACAATAAATGAGACAATTACACAGTGACACATGAACAATAGGTAGATGAGGGCCCTGCTCAAATGAGTTTAGAGTCTAGAGGCAGAGTGGAGAGACGGAGAAGGAGCACTCTTAGGCAGCCGTGGATGCCTGATTACATCAGGTGCCACAGAGCACAGGGTTTGGATGCTGGCAGAGGGTCCACAGGGCAGCTACTTTGTGCCCCACAGGAGTAACTGGGCCCAAAACAGCTGCCCCATTTGCCCCCTTTTAAAGATGTTTAGTATATGTAGTCAAAATCAAAACATACACATATTTAATTATGCATTGATTATTGGGGGTAGATCTCTTGTCTCCAGCCTTTGAACTGCAAGCCATCCCCTTCAAACTCTACCCAGACTTTCTGTGGCTGTCCAATCAAAGACTTTCCAATGCAGCTCAATGAGAAGTCTTTGCATGGCAGGTGGTCTGAGAAATTATATAAATCTGGAGCAGGGGTGGACTGACCACTTGGGTACATCAGTTATGGACCGAGGGCCAAATGCAGTCAGGGATCTGGCTTAACAGCCATGCTTTGGTATCTTCTCAACCAGAAAGGCAAAATTTCACAGACATATTCCATATATATTACATATAGAGTAGGGACCCTGCAATCCATCGCATTGTAAGTGGCACACCACAACCCCTTGTTCTGAGTGAGACCTGGCAGCGATCCTGCTCTCTCTGTGCCAGGTCTCCTTCAGGCTCTCCTCTGTGGTGCTCTGTGTGCGTAGAAGCAGGGTCTTGGGATGAGAAGTGACATCACTTCCTGTGTTCTACTTTCCTGCAGAGTGTAGATGATAAGTGTAACGGCACCCTCAGCATAAAAGGGTTAAACCACTGTTTAGTAGATCTTCCCTTCCAGAGACACAGGCACAGCTACTGCAGAACACCAATCCACCGAACAGGAAACCATATGAATGCTGTAAACAGCCGAATAGGAAAAACCATACGAATAGGTTTATACTCCTAGCAGTCAAACTGGAACAGCATACAATAAATCCCCCCCAAGAACGAGACAAAGCTCTGTGTTGAGGGTCAAGCAGTGGTCTGTTTAATGAGGGCTACCTGCCCAGTATTTATGCAGGTCTGCCACGTGGTGGACACTCCCCTAGGGGACCAAATGGGAGACTGTGACAAAAGACAGACAAGTTGACAAATAGGACACACAGTCACATTATATTCCCACAATGCATCCTGGCTTCCTCCCCTCTGCCTTGGAGATAATTGAGAAGTAATTCAATTATCTCCCAAGACAAAGGCAAATCGCCATTATGCACGTGGGGATACTAAAACATGAATTACTATTAAAATACACAGTATGACACCAGTTACAATAAAACTATACATTTAACATGTCCCCAGATAGCTCAGGTCTGAGCGCACATTATTAAGCGAATGGCGCTCAGACCACACGAATACAGTGTAATCGCCAAAGTCTTTACACAGTCAGTTCTCATGCGAATGGGCTCCCTGGGATTCCTATCTGGGTTTTAACATAGTCAAGTAAAACTACCAAACACCGGGCCGTTCGTGCACTTCCACCGAACAAGAAGGGAGGTCGGCGGCTTCAGCGGTGTTCGCGCAAAACTGTGTCCGTTTTTAGTTCCATGCGTTAAGCGTCGAACACCGCTGTGTGTTCGCGTGTTTAAAATGGCCGCGACCTCGTGTTCGTGATACGAATGGCGGCCACCCAGCATTCGTCAATTAAGCTGCGGTTAACGCGGTCAGGGAGGCTAAATGCCGGCACACTCCAGCTTCCAGGTGGTCTAGTCATTCGTGCGGTTGTTCGGTAGATTGAATCTACCGAACACCAGGCAGAAAAGCACGAATAAGCCTTTTCTGCAGGGAAAAAGATGTCTTTTAACATGGGACCATAGTCCAAAGGCAGCAGGCGAGCAACCAGGCTTCTCCAATGCAATGTGGCGAGATTGCTCTCGTCACAATAAGGAGCAGCCTGGTAGCAGAAAAAGCATGCACCAGACATGCTTCTTTTAGAAAAGGAAATGGGTGCTGGTGTAAAGACAGGGATTAGGGGGTGAAAAAGGCAGAGGTACATGTAGGATGCATGGGTTAGATGGGACTCCTCCTACAGCACCTGCTATAGCCCTCAGCCCTCAACCCTCCTGCACCTGCTAGAGTCCCTATCCCCCCGTATCTGCTATAACCCTTATCCCCCATTCACACACTACAGCCTCTATTCCCACTGCACCACCTTCTTCATGCACATACTACATTGCAAACAGCACCATTCACACATGCAAACCCACAACGAGTCTCACTGTTTGTACAAAGCTGAACAATAGATAAAACAAGACAAACTATTACTTCTAACACAACATATTTGACCTACAGAATATGTGCTCGGAGCCTATTTGCAGGCTTGCACATATGGGAACACTGCTTGTGTTATCAACAGCTAACACAGAGGAAGTGAATCATTACGTTTGCTTTATTTCTTTATTTTAAGAGGGGAGGGCATGCCAGCAAGGATTTTTCTTTTTAAACTGCGTATTATTAAAACACTGTTTTTGGCTGCATTAACCCCTTGAAATTAAGTGTTTAGGGGCCCTGTGGGTTGGAGTAATCACTGAGTTGCCATTCTGGGTGCTGGGCAGCAAACTCATATTATCTGCATGAAAGCCTCACAATGAAGGAGTAGTGGTAGCCAAAAATCCTTGCACCAGAAGGGGGCCTTTGATTTCCCATTGCCCAGGGGCAGGTGTTCTTGAGTTCATCTCCATTGAGCTAATCAAACCAGAAAGGAACAGGACCAGTTGTCTGATTGACAGTCAAGTCGATGTAACAAGGTTAATTTATAAAAGTTTAAATTTCTATTTAGATCTGCACTTTTTGCAAAAAGCCATACATAAAGCACTTAAGCAAGCTGAATTGCTTTTTGGGGTCTGGAGTTTCCTTTGAGAATGCATTTCAATGGACGACTTGAATTAAAATCATTGGATACATCTGCTAAAACAGAATGATTGCTACAAAGTGTATATTATTATTATATTATTATATTAAGTAATCGGTGATGATGTTTAAAGATTGGAGCCTGCAAACACAGTATACAAACTTCAAACAGAAAATAATGTTATCCTTATTTAAGACCTTTAAAAAAAAAAAAAAAGAAAAGAAACATTGCAAGGGAATTTTCCATGTTCTGAATATGCAATTTAATAATGAAGAACAAATACTATTTAATGATCAGTCACAATGTTTATTGTACGACATTGGTAGGATGATTAGATACAGGTACTAACCATCAAATAGTTTGCTTTTAATTAAATCATTGATTGCCTGTACAGTGAACTGTCATTAATTAACAGGTTGCATGATTCAGACAAGAAACATTTAGAATGATTTTGAGCTAAATTCTTTCTGTTTACATCACTGACGATCTTTGCAATTTTTAACACATTCTAACTAAATAATAAGCTACAGCAAAGAGACAAATTCTGCTTTCAGATATTGCTAGGTCTCTGTCTTTTACTGGCCACCCTTCTTATGACAACTGAGGGTAAATGTATCAAAGCAAACATGTGCTAAAATGGTTAAATTAAAGGAGCAGGCATGGTCATGCTTGTATAATAAGTCTTTAAGATCTAGTTTATTTTTCCTCTCATTAGAGAGTTAAGAACAGTACCATTTACTTTACTCTGAGTTTTGGCAAAATCCTTTACCCACTTGGTTTTATCCCATAACAGACTGATGAAAAACGGTGGAGAATATGTATGTTTTTTGATTCCATGTACTACAGTGTGAATTCAGGTTATTTAACAGGCTCCAGAAAAAAGGTAATTAAATTACAGTCTGGTTTTTCTCCCACATAAATACAGTTAAAAGGACACCAGAAGCTGTTTATTAAAAGGACACTGTAGTCACCAGAACAACTACCTTAAGCTGTATAGTATAGTCAGTGCCTTTAGGTTTTTTGCTGTAAATACTGTTTGTTTTATAGAAATGGCAGTGTTTCCATTGCTGCCTAGAGATACCTCCAGGGGCAGTCAATCAGACAGCCACTAGAGATGATTCCTGATTCAGCATCTCCACGCTCTGCATGAAGATGCTGTACTTTCCCCATACCCTCCTTGGCTGAGATCATCGTAATTGACAATCTCAACCAATCCAATGCTTTCCTATGGGGAAACATTGAATTGGCTGAGATCATCAGTTCTGATGATGTCAGCTAAGGAGGCAGGTCAGGTATGGGACCAGCGCTGGCGAACCTGCGCAGTGTTGGTATAAAGGTGAGTTTTATTACCTTTTAAGGTAACCTTCCTTATCTCCCTTTTAAGCTAAATGGTGATTTTAACACTATAGGGACAGGGACACACATTTGTGTTCCTGACCCTATAGTGTTACTTTAACAAATGTATTCATTCACTGTAGTTGCACATTGATTGCACTGGATGGACGAAATGTCCAGAAAAGATCATGTTCACCACTAAATTCAAAATTGTACCAAATTATAATCTTTTTAAAATTATGTTTTCCTACATTTTGCCATTCACATTTTTCAAACATCAATTTGTCATTTAGTGAACATTGATTGTTGTGTGGGGGGATTCGCTCATAAGAAAACCTTAGTAGCATAAATGTACTCTAAATCCACTGTGCTTGTAGTACCTATTTTTTAGGTTAATAAACCTGGTTTGCAACCATGTTTTAGAAAAGCAAAGTATGTGGAAGGAATACGAATACATATTAAACCCAGGGCCCTAAATAAAGATGAAGAGAAACCAATACATCACCAGTTCTCCTGATCCAAAATTCACATCACCCCAAATAATTTGACCAGGAGGATCAATTTTATAGCACAAAATATAGCAATAGACAAACACAGCTGCCTAATGCCCCTTCCCAGCACAGTTTGGAATCAATTAAAACAAATTACTTTAATAAATCATCTTTCTTTCCTTTGTCTTTTATTACTAATTACTATTTGGAGGGGTGTCCTGTATTTATTGCAGTTGTATACCCATTGTCAAAAGGAACTTTAAAAGCATTATTTGTTTGTTTTTTCTTGTGTTATATGTAATGCATTATCTATAGAATGCATTTAAAAATGGTTGCTCATTTTACCCCATTGGTAGATATGTTTCACTTTAACAGCCCTTATAAAACATAGATGATATATTGTCTATATTACTTTTCTGCAAATCGCTCAATCGCAAGACCTGCATCTTCCAGGGGTTCTTCTGTAAACTTTTCATTGCACCCTAAAAGATGGTACTTTTCCTCACCAACAGTGAAAAATTTACCATTATAACCACCTGTTATAACTGCCAAATAACAGCCGTCCTCCAAGTTTTAGCAAGGAAGCTATTATTTTCATGTTAGAGCGGTAAACGTCATGATCTTCACTAACAACATGCGTCACATAAAAACTCAACACACAATCAGATCCATAGGGTTCGCTTTACTGAAATCACATTTTAAGATGCATTTGATCTTTCTACGTAGGTCATTTTCTTTTTCTTTAAAATAATCACTAAAAATATAAGAAATAAATTTGCACCAAATGCATTACAATCAGAGAATTGCCAAAGAAAGTTTGTATTTTATTTGTTACAAACACAAACTGTGTCTATTTATTGTATCCATCCTATGTACAGGTATGTTTGTGAAATTAAAGGTACACTGTAGGCACCATAATTGGTTCAAAGTATTGAATAAATTATAATGGCTTGACTACCCTTATGTTGTCCTTCTATTCAGCATTAAACAGTTTTTAATGTTTTAATGCTAAACAAGAGTACCCCACATTCCATCAATTCTGGACAGCTGGGACTATCACAGCGCCCATTGCAGGTATGAATTGTGGAAGCCTCAATGGTCTGCTCAGAAATGGTTTAACACTGAATGGAGGCATAGTGCTAGGGGTTTCAAGACACCGTAACAAAGTTAATTCGATGAACTGGTTATGGTGCCTTGACTGTACCTTTATGAAGAATTTTATGTCTCTACAAAAATATAAATCACAGCATGTAAACTGTGAGATACTTATAGATCTAAATTCTAACTTGTAGCAAGCGGAAATCTCAATGACAAAATCGGGACTAAAATAGCCTTACTGTGTCTATAGCTGGGTTTGAGAATTTTTTCCAGTTCAGCTTTTTTAGCCTAGTTCAGTTTTAGATTCGCTACAATTCAGAGTTTAGTGAATAAACCATGCAGTTATGGAATATTGACTTATTATACATATCAATAACCAATGAAATAAAGAAAAGATTAAATAACTGAATGACATTTAAAAAAAGACAATGTCTCCCTAAGCAACGCTGCTATTCTGCACTGTAATGGAGAGACAATGATTTACACCTGGATACCTACAGGGTTATTCAATAAAGTGAGAATTCAAGATGAATCCAAACTAAATTTCAATTTTAAGGTCAGATAGCCAAACTGGAAAAAGTTTCTCAGTCTCTATTGTAACCGCAGGTGGTTCCCTTATTTACCACTATAATGTCTTAAAGCATAGAACTAGTAGGGCTAACCATACAGATATCTTAGCCATAATTTTATATAGTTAGTAAGAGATCCTCTATTTAACATATATAAATAATTGAGAATACAATATAAAATAAGGATTGTCTTGGAAGCAATAGTTTTGTCTTTTAGATATTTATTATATAAAAATATAAATATAGACATATAAAATCCATTATAGCAGAGTTTATAAGATTAAATTAAATGCTTGCAAATATTATTAATAAGTTAACATACCTGTAACGGAGCTCCTTGTACTCCGACTGAGTACCCTCCATTGACGGATGCTCCTAGCGCTTCCTGAGGACTCCAAGCGCTGCAGCAGACACCACAACCACCGCAACCGCCGTATCTTGACTGGAGTCTCGCCGTCTTCCTTCCACCCTGGATCAGCTTCTGTCCTCCAGGATTGTGTGGGAAAGAACTCTTCCTTCCACCCTGTATGAACCTCCAGCCTCCAGGACTGTGTGGTGAAGACCCCTCCTCCAAGGAGAGCGTGTCACGAACAAGCTCTTAAAAGACTCAAGCTCAGGGGAGCATGCAGAGCATAGCAATCCCCAGGGTGATTATAACAGCTCCCTCCAATAACAAGACAAGGCTACGTTTAGAGGGATCAAGAAGAACTGTCAAAACCTTTATTTCCCTTGGGACCAGCCAATAGGGTCACCACAATAACATTGTTGTGAAACCTCAATAAAATCACAAACAGTCAAACCATATCAAGAAACACACAGTGACATATCACAACACAATGGCACATTTTTAAAGGGGTGGGGGGAGATAATATTTAACAGTAAATATCTCACCTGCCTGCAGAATTAGCAATATGCAAATCTACCCGAATATGCAAATGAACCAGTCTTGCAATTCAGGTAGTGCATATTGCTGTTGCTACCAACAGAGGGCACTAGACAAGCTCCATAGTCAAACCCACCTAGTTGGTAGCAAACCTCAGCAATACAAGAGAGCAGGCAATACATTACACAGTACACACACACACACTATAAACAATTACATTACACACACCCTGCACCTATAATGGGTACAGGGTGACTAAAACACAAGATAAATAAAGCAGCCTACATAAATAGTCTGTCTGAAGGTAGACTAGGGGCTTTAAAGCCAGATACATGAAAGAGTCATAGTCACAGGGGAGGAGGCTGGCAAGTAGGCCTCTCCAGGACCAAGTGGCGAAGGGCACTTCGTCACAATACCCTTCTGAACATGTCATCATGTCAGCCTCTCTGTCATTTTAAGATGGAGCAGCGTCTGTATCCAAGTCTCTCCTCTGTGTCTTAACATTTAAAAGTACACCTATTTATGCCTTAGGTGTCTCCATTTTAGGGTTACCGTAGTTCATATATGAAAAAGTAACTTTTTTACTTTATTCATTTTAGGACCTCCCTTAATTTGGCAAACATACAAGGCCATAACTAAAGGGTGCATACGTCATGGAAATTTTCCTGACTTAGTTCAAGATGGCATCTTAAAGTCTGAATAGCTTATGTGTTGTTTATACTAAGACATAAGTGCACAGTCGTGGGAGATTCACGGATATGGGGAAGTTCCATTAACTTGGGGTTACCACAGTGTTACAGTCGTGACTTAAATATGAATATTAATTTAATAATTAATATATAATAATTAAGCAACAAATAACAACATTAATAGAGTTCGGTATTATGGTCGAATATATAATAGGAAATACACAAAACATTGTAGTATTAAATGTATATTTAATATAATTATAATAACAATTAAACAAATGCTAGCAGAATGTCAATTTACCACAATAATTACACAATACAAAACTATAACATTACTTACAAAAGGCTATAACAGTTGCTAGCTGTTATAATAGATTACTTACACGGCTCCAGCCTGTTTGGCTGGAGCTATACACACAGCTACATGTTCAATCAATGCAAGCAAAGGAAAAAGGAGCTGAAAATCTTCTACTATTTGGTTTTATCCAGTAAGTAGGCTGGCCTGTGATGTCACTGCCAGAAGCACATGAGTTAGCACACTGACCCCTAGTGGTGCCTCTAAAGCATTAAGCTCATTATGCTTTACTGACATCTAGTGGTGCGTCTAAAGCATTAAGCTCATTATGCTTTTTTATGACAAAAAGTCATTAATTAATAAATACCATTACACACAGTATATTGTATACTAAAAGAGTCGTAGTATAGCCTTGAAGCTTGTTTATGCATTATTGTTATTGTAATTCGTCTGGTACAAAATGGCACAAACATATTATGCACTGAGGTTATTGCTTAATGAAACATCTATGAAAAACAATATGTTCCATTTCTAACACCTTGTCAATTTACAATATATCTTAAAGACAAAGTACACAGTTTAAGAAATACAACATTTCATTCTAAAACTTGTAATATTTGCATTTGCCCATAACACTATGCTTTCAGTTTGGATACTCTGGCCTGAAACTTGTAATTCACTTTGAATTTTCACTTTAGTAAATAGCCTGTTATAACTAGAAACTACCCTTTCATTGAGCATCAAATCCGTGTCATCTATTGCCCCATCATTTATTAGCAAGTCTAAACCACACAGAGCCAAGTTTTTTTTTAAACTTAAAGGAACACTCCAAGCACCATAACTACTGCAGCCTCCTTGATAACTAATAGTGCCAGGAATGTCACCCTTCCAGAATAAGTATGTGCCCTCCCAGAATAAGTATAATAACTAGCGTAGTGACCTTTCCTCCTACTAGAAGCCCCTTCAATTGAACTAAACTCAGCCATGACAGGGCTTAGCCCCGTGGAGTTAAATAGAAGCTCTTTGCAGGAGCTTCCAGCAGCAAGGAATTTGGCAGAGGGTGCCGGCCGTCCTGGCACCTCTTCTACTACAGTGGGTATGGTGTTTATGCTGCTTAGAGTGTTCTTTTAAAAAGACAATCTAAGCACCAAAACCACTACTGCTTAATGTAGTGTTCTTGGTCCTTAATGATCTTCCTGCTCTGTGACAGCTGTAAGCATTGCCATTTGTGAGAAACATCACTATTTATAATTCCCAGTCTGTGTGCATCTAATGAAACATAGAAACATAGAATGTGATGGCAGATAAGAACCATTCGGCCCATCTAGTCTGCCAAAATTTTCTAAATATTTCATTAGTCCCTGGTCTTATCTTATATCTAGGATAGCCTTATGCCTATCCCACGTATGCTTAAACTCCCTCACTGTGTTAACCTCTACCGCTTCAGCATGGAAGGCCAATCCATGTGTCTACAACCTGTCACGTACACACCCTACTCCAAGAGTGCGCGTGACGTAGTTGTGGTGGTGAAAGGATTAAAGTTCACTATTTGTCTGCACTAGACCGGAAATAATGACAAAATCCCCCTTTTAAAACCACCCACACTTAAACATAATAATATAACTATTACTATTTTAATGCTGCCACCACCAAGACAATTTATAAATGGGGTGCCTTGGTCCCCCAGGTAAATCAATAATAAAACCCACCAAATATTACTTAGTACAATATTTAAGTTATTGCAAAAATACTAACTAGTCTCTTCAGGTAACGTGATTCTTAACCAGACAAAGGCAGAACTTAATAAATGAATGTTTATTATGAGCAAAAGATAGTCACAGTGCATATAACAATATATGATAAACAAAATATTAACACCAACAACAGATGAAAACAAAAAGGATAAAATACAGAAGTCCTAATTACTCACTTAGGTTTTCAAAGTACAACTTCTGTCCAGGGCGGTCTCTGGCAAGGAAAGACGGTGACTCACTCAAAATTAGATCTTGGCCCCAAGCAAGTACGCAAACACCCTTCAGAATCACAGGAGATATACCCTGTGAATTGCCACGCCTCATCCAGGGGTGGAGCAATAGGGATACTAAGTGACCACCTCCTTTGTTCCAGAAACCAACAAGCCCCATACAAACTTTTGGTTTTATCTCCTCTGCTGTACTTGCCACAGAAATAATAATTGCCTCTATGAATTTGTTATGGTTTTCCCATTCCAAAGACATGTTGCACGCCTCGCCCACGATCCAATAGGATGGACATCACAAGTCCTGCCACACGGTTTAAGTTGTGCAACTCATGTTTGGGCTTAATTAAAAGATTGGGCTTGTCCCATTCCAAATATAATAAAAATGAGGCTTAATTATTAACCTGTGGGTAAGTATGAATGTTTCACTTGGATAAGATACTGGAACACAAGGATCTTCATGAAAAGAATCCCATTAGCATTTCAAATGAATGAACTATCCTTTACAAGGTACATGCCAAATGGATGAAGAGACATTCAGACTTTTCCAAGTGTAGAACCTTACACCTTGCAGATCCTTGATTACTTCACATCCATATAGTAAAATCCTTTTCACATTGCTATGCCATTCACACTACCTCTTCTGTCATCTGACCTCTGTGGGGGTCCCAGCTTCAAACGCTGTAACCCCTGTTGACCTCAGCAATAGCATCTCTGTAATTTGTGCCATTTACTACACAAATTACATTAAAAGATGATATTCCATAGTGTAATAATAAATTATACACCTTTGCCGTGACACAACCTCTCTGTAAAGTAATACTTCCTGTAAAGTAATACTCTGTCAATCAGACAGCCCCAAGAAGCATATCTTCACAGCTGTTGTAATGTCAATGTCGCATGGAGTTAAGTCTTCCCATAGAGTAACATTGTAATGTTCTTGTATGAAGAAAATACGCTTAGTGTGATTGTATAGAGAAAATAGTATTTTATAGTATTTTACATATGAAGCAGATCTCACCATTCCAAAGACTAATACTATTTACTGTCAAACAATAACTGTTATATTAAAAATTCACCTGTTGCCTTCCGATTCCATTACATATTTAGATAGGTAAGACGAATCAAATATACAAAAAAGCGATATGTGTGCACAAACCACAGTGCAATAAGTGCTCAACAGATAAATAGCAGAAAAAGACCTCCCTGAATCAGGTAGGATTTCCCCGAAGACTTCCTCCTGTCTTCAACAGAACATGTATAGAAAAAAAGGGGATGATCTGCTAAACAAATAACAAGAACAGTGCATAGCGCATAACTGTGTGTATGAATAAACCAAATGTGTAGTTTTCAAATGGCCACTCACACTTTCGTTGAAATATAAATGCCTTGGAACTGAATTGCTCTTTTCAGCAAAATTGCTCTTTTCAGCATAAATGCCCTTCCAGGAATGATTCTTCCACCACTTTTAAACTCTCATGGAATAGTTAAAAGGTGTGTGCTCAAAGAAAAAAACAGAACTTGTAGTACATATTTAAAAATGTAGAAAAAATAATTTAATCACTTACATCTAAATATAAAACAATGGATGTATTCTCACTGTCACCACCAGGGGTCCTACGCATTTCGTCCGTATGTAGGACTTCCTCAGGGACTTCAGTGACCAGAAATGACAGCATACAAATGAACAATAAACAACCCTTCCCTTCACCACCCTTTATACCTCCCCCAATGTCCACAAAACTCTTTATCCGAATCAGGTGCTTGAAATTTCAGTTCGACAGCCGATATCTATGACGTCATCCACATGCGTCCGTCGGTTTCGCATGCGTTCCACCATGCGTTCCACTGCCGAAACCCGGAAGTGCTTTATGCCTTCTATGTATGAATCACGTATTTCTATTCCAAGTCCCTCTCATTAGAGGCAGATTTAATTTACATGGATCGGAGGCAAGAAGAAAGGGGGGGGAGAGGGAAAAGGGAGGATTATACACTTCAAACAGTACTACAAGATTCCAAGGATGAGGCTGTGTTAGCTATATATATTTGGAATCTTGTAGTACTGTTTGAAGTGTATAATCCTCCCTTTTCCCTCTCCCCCCCCTTTCTTCTTGCCTCCGATCCATGTAAATTAAATCTGCCTCTAATGAGAGGGACTTGGAATAGAAATACGTGATTCATACATAGAAGGCATAAAGCACTTCCGGGTTTCGGCAGTGGAACGCATGGTGGAACGCATGCGAAACCGACGGACGCATGTGGATGACGTCATAGATATCGGCCGTCGAACTGAAATTTCAAGCACCTGATTCGGATAAAGAGTTTTGTGGACATTGGGGGAGGTATAAAGGGTGGTGAAGGGAAGGGTTGTTTATTGTTCATTTGTATGCTGTCATTTCTGGTCACTGAAGTCCCTGAGGAAGTCCTACATACGGACGAAACGCGTAGGACCCCTGGTGGTGACAGTGAGAATACATCCATTGTTTTATATTTAGATGTAAGTGATTAAATTATTTTTTCTACATTTTTAAATATGTACTACAAGTTCTGTTTTTTTCTTTGAGCACACACCTTTTAACTATTCCATGAGAGTTTAAAAGTGGTGGAAGAATCATTCCTGGAAGGGCATTTATGCTGAAAAGAGCAATTTTGCTGAAAAGAGCAATTCAGTTCCAAGGCATTTATATTTCAACGAAAGTGTGAGTGGCCATTTGAAAACTACACATTTGGTTTATTCATATACACAGTTATGCGCTATGCACTGTTCTTGTTATTTGTTTAGCAGATCATCCCCTTTTTTTCTATACAAGACGAATCAAATGCCTCTTCATGATCATTCACCCACTTCTACACACCTTTGATGAAGACATCACTGAATTCTAAAATTTAGAGCTCTTTGAAGAATTCAAAGATTGGGAACAGATGGATTACACTTGGACCAGCTAAAATGTCAATCACGTGGTCCCTACCAATGAGACCTGGCAAAAGAAACATAAAATATTATTACAATTCATATATCTTTTTAGTTTTCATGTAAGTTCTTTAAAGTAACACTCCAGGCACCATAGCAACTTTATGTCCATGAAATTGTTATGATGCCAGAAAGTCCCATGTATGATCTTAGCATAAAGGAGCGCTCTAGTGTTAGGAATACAAATGTGTATTCCTAACTCTATAGTGATCTAGTCACAGTTTAGGTGACCGCACTTATCGCAAATGTTAAAGGTTAAGTTACTGACCCTTTACTCCATGCCTACAGAGCTGGCCTTATCTCCGTGGCTAACATCATCAATACTTGGTCTCTATGAGAGAATCTGATTGACATAGACGATTTTTACCCAGCTATTTCTTCAAAAATGCCTCTAGTGGCTATCAGAGTGGCAGTCACTTGAGGTATTTAAACCCTGCAATGAAAATATTAGCCTTCCTGCAGAACAGCCATGTTTTTGGTTCCATGGTTAAAACTAGAGGGACTTGGCACTCAGACTACTTCATTAAGATAAAGTGGTCTGGGTGCCTATAGATCCCCTTTAAGGAGTTAAACAGTTCATGAAGTCTTAAAACCCCAAAGTTGCAAAGACGTTGATGAAGCATCGACTGCGCGTTGCTAGTTCCACATTCACAAAATTATGTGAGAAAGGTATGTACTATCAGCCTTCGACTGAATGTTGTGTACCTATAGAAAAAAAACAATATGGTATGTCCAGACTGTCACATAGTATAGAATTAACACAAGCTGTCCTATTTGTTAGCAGTGGAATGGATTATCCAGTGCTGTGTAGAAATTTATGCTCTGTTTTGGGGGGTTATTTTGGAGAAAACTAAGCAAAAAGTGCTTTCCTGTTAATATTGTCACATTATATATTATATATAAAGACTTCCCTCTATACCTCCTATTTGTTTCTATTCTACCCTTTGTCTTTTCTTTTTTTCTAAAAACTCTCTTCAATTAACGTTTACCTATTTAATCTATATTAACTATATTATCTAAGGCAAAGAAAGTGTTTTTTTTACAGTAAGAATAATAAGGATATGAAATGCTCTGCCCGAAGAAGTGGTTTTATCAGAGTCCATACAGATGTTTAAACTGCAATTGGATAAATACTTGCAAAAACATAACATACAGGGATATCATTTATAATTAGTGGGGTAATAGCTGCTTCATCCAAGGACAAATCTGACTGCTATTTTGGAGTCAAGAAGGATTTTTTTCCTAGTTTGTTGCAAAATTGAAAGTGCTTCAACTGGGTTTTTTGCCTTCTTTTGGATCAACAGCAAAAACATGTGAGGAAGGCTGAACGTAATGGACACATGTCTATTTTCAGCTATGTAACTATGTAACTATTTGCAAACACGTTTCCTCTTTTCTTCAATACCACCTGAATTCCATGAGATTATTAACAATTTAAAATCCCAGCTTTTCCTTGTTTTTTTTCCCCTGGATTCTCAGCTACTGCTCCACTAGTTACTTTCTAACTCCTCACTAGTGCTATTTATGAAAAATCTATTAAATATTCAACTGTATTAAATAATATATAAGCATACCTTCCTTAGCTTCCTTTAAAAGCTCTTCACCTGGAAATCTTAAAATCTCATCCAACATCAAAGTATCAGATGTTGCAGATACATATCTTTCCACAACCTTTTCTGAATCAATATCATGCAAGTGATAGTGTTTATAAGTGGAGGAAGTCATACTTGGTATCTGTATGGTCCGGTTAGATGCACCAAAACGGCTGTGAATATAGTTTGAAGTTCTATTTATAAATATCTGATAAGACCCAAGGTAAAATACATCTAGGTCTAGTTAGTTTTTTTTTTTTCTCTCATAATGGAGATTAATACACTATCTGGTTTTATTCAAAACAAGGCTAAAAACAGAAAATAAATGATGTGATTGTATATTTCCCTTCTCCTTTTTATATGCAGTTAGAAAAGATCTGCAAGTTGTTTAAGTTAATTACTGCTTTTTTTATCTCCCTCATCAGTACAGTTAAAAGGACAACAGAAGGGTCAGACGGGACCATACTATGTCAAACTGTACATTATTATTATTATTTTTATTATTGGTATTTATATAGTGCCAACTAATTCCGCAGCACTTTACAATATTATGAAAGGGGGAAATTTACAATAAATGAGACAATTACACAGTGACATATGAACAATAGGTAGATGAGGGCCCTGCTCAAATGAGTTTAGAGTCTAGAGGAGGTGGGGTACAAATACACAACAGGGCAGCAAGGTTGACAGCCACCAAACCAGGTGGAAAAGTAGCAGAGCTGGAGGTGAGAGTATGGCCCTTTTAGGAGAGCGAGAGACAGATTTGGATAAGTATAGATAAGTTACTCTGGGAGTCCATAAGCATGTCTCTACAGATGTGTTTTGAGGGACTTCTTAAATGATTGAAGACTAGAAGAGAGTCTGATGGGGGTATGCAGTCTGTTCCAAAAGATGGGAACTACCCGCGAGAATTCCTGCAAGCTTGAGTTAGCAGTAAGGGTGCGAGCAGCGGACAGGAGAAAATCACCGGCAGAGCGGAGAGACCGAGAAGGAGCACATCTATGAATAAGGGAAGAAATGTAAGAGGGGCTGGAGTTGGCTAGAGCTTTACAGGTAAGGGTTAATATTTTGAATTGACACTTATAGAATACAGGAAGCCAGTGTAAGGAGAGGGGCGAGGTATGGGAGGAGCGACGGGTGAGAAAGATCAGCCTGGCGGCAGCATTCATTGCCAACTGTAGCTGGGCCATTCAGCTGTTGGGGAGACCAACTAGGAGAGAATTGCAGTAGTCCATGCAAGAGATTACCAGAGCATGAACAAGCTCCTTGGCAGCATCTTGCGTGAGAAAGTGACGGATGAGGGCGATATTTCTAAGGTGGAATCTATAGGTTTTAGCAACATACTGGATATGTGGTGAAAAGGTGAGGCCACAATCAAAAATAACACCGATACCATAACCAATACCAATCTTTGTACTATGTACATATAAAATCCCATTATGCGCACAAAGCACCCCAGTTAGATTAATATACATGCCATTCAAACTGGTGTGTTTTATTTAGCAAAATTGCCCTAAAATTATGATCATCATCCCTGGCTTTCCCATTTGGTCAACATAAAGCTATAGCTGTGGTTCAGAGTGCCAATCACAACAGTGGGAACTTTCAGAATGTTGTTCTCTTTGCAGATATAATTATGGAGCATAACACTCAAGACCCATTGACTAGTTTTTTTTTGTGTTTTAATGTTATCACAAGTTTCTTCCAGATATAATGAAATTATATTTCCTCTGTAGTATGTGCATATTTTGTTTGTGCATTTTATAAGCCTGATGTCTACTGCTACTATTCTGGAGTTTTCAGATATTAGTCGCCAAGTTTAGGACACATTCATTTTGTAAAATAATGTATTTTTTTCTGTATAGTTTTATTATTATTCAATGTAGATGATATACAGCAGTGTTGTGCAATATATATATATATATATATATACATGTTCTACTTCTTACTTACCCGCACTCCGGGATTCTTTTAAATATTTAAAGCACTTGGGCGTGCTGGTAATTGGGTTTCATGAAGGATAAGTCTGTTGATTGCTAATTGTATTTCCTATATAGGCCTGCAATTTAATTGGAAGCTGTTGATTGTCCTGAGGATCTAACACACTGATTTATGTTGCTGATCATGGCAATTTGTAAATGAAAGTTCTTTAAATATCTTGAAGAGTCCCAGAGTGCAGGTAACTAAGAAGGAGAATGTATGTTTATGTAAAGCTGTTTCTGAGCCCTGCACAAGTACATTTACAGTTATTACAAGGTTGGAGTGCAGGACTGTGTAGAATTATTTATATATATATATATATAGTACACAAAACAAAGCAGGCTGCACTCACGGACTTCTGAATATCAAATGTGGTTTATTCCATCCAAGAAACAAAAACGATCAACGTTTCGGTCCACGCAGGGACCTTCATCAGGATCAAACAGTACAAATGCAATCTATATCTACCTCAAATATATACCTAATAACATTAATCATAAGTGACTTACCCCAGGTGATGAAAAAACTTCACCGGCGTTTACTACTAAACACCGCGCATGTGCGTCCTACCGTGCGCCCCCACGCTGACCTCCGTTCCATGCGTAATGACATCAACGACGTCGTGTCCATGGCAACGTTTACAGCTTTCATTATAGGAACGCTGTAACTACAGTGTGACAAGCTATAACCTAGTGATGAGCAAATCGTGTTACAACAAGAACAAGAAAAAGAATTTAAACAAAATGTTACCAGCATATAACTAAATAAATCTACTGAGTCACCTTTAGATAAGTATTGGAAACAAGGCTAAATACTATACCAAATTGATTAAGGCTCCTATTAATATATAGATATTTTACTTTTACCCTAAAATTAAGGGACAGAATCCAACTTAATATAATACTGCCTTTATTATGCACAAAAAGGTGTGGGGCTTTTTAGTCCTTTTACACCTTCACTTGGAGACTTCTCCTTTACTTTAATATTATTGCAGTAATGAAGATGGAATACATTAATTAACTCTATAAATTGATTTTAAAGGGGCCTTAATCAGAATCTAATGTGACACAAATCATGTGTCCAGTCACTCAACGGATATGCTAATTTACACAATCGGAGACTATTGCCAATTATATATATTGTGATACTCTAACTATATCTTAGTTAACTAAGGGCTCTATCTTGATATCTGTTCACATTTTCATTAAATTAACCCTTAATATAATATGTCTCCTATTATATAAACACATCTATTATTGTCTGTACACAATTAGTATTTACAAAAAATTATTGAATATACAGTAACTATTTACATTATTATTGCAAGCACTAGAGAAAAGAATGATATGATATTATCTCATTGAGTCCTTTAGGTGAGACTGTGTCGAGTCTGTGAATCCAAAATGTCTCTCTGTTGAGAAGTAATTTCCCCCTGTCCCCCCCTCTCCTTGGTTCGGGAATGTGATCTATCGCCGTAAATTTAAGTGTTGTGAGGGGGTGCTGCAAGTCCAAAAAATGCCTGGCAACTGGTTTATCACTTTTACCATCTCTATAGGCAGTTCGAATATTGGAACGATGTCCTCGAATGCGGTCACATAATTGGGTTTCCGTTTTGCCTATGTATGTTAAACCACAAGGGCATGAAATTTTATAGATCACAAACTTCGTTCTGCAGGTGATAGTAAAGTTGATAAACCTTTCATTTGTATGAGGATGGTTAAAGGTGCGTGATGGTACCATATGGCTGCAGGTTACGCAGCCCAAACATCTGACGCTCCCCCGTTTTTGAATATTATCAGGTTGTAGATAACTTTGTATAGGATCTGTCTTTACCAACATATCACGTAGATTTCTGTTACGTTTATAACATATCAGCGGCCGTTGTTTGAAAACCTCCGGTAATGTAGAGTCTTTAGATAGCATATTCCAGTTCCTTTTAATGGTATTTGATAACTTAGTTGCCCTATCATTGTATGTTATAGGGCATACTATTTTATTCTGTGTTAAAGTCGGTTTTTTTGGATTATGTTCTTTAGCTTGTTTCAACGACCTTTCTAGATCTAATTTTTTGTATCCTCTGGATAGAAACTTGTCTTTCATTTCTCCTAATTGCTTCTCCCTCATTTCAACTGTTGAATTATTACGTATAGTTCTTAAAAATTGTGCTTTAGGAAGTGAAGCCTTTAGCTGCTGTGGGTGTGCACTTTGAGCATGGAGAAGTGTATTACGATCTGTTGGTTTTGTGTACAAAGAATATTGTAAACAATTGTTCTCAATCCAAATTTGCAAATCAAGAAAATGTACTTTATAAGTACTTATTTCTGACGTAAATTTAATCGGGCTTTCTAATCCATTCAAGTTATCCACCATCTGTTGTGCTTCTTGTACTGTACCAGTCCAAATTATTAATAAATCATCGATGAATCTAAAGAACTTCATGATCTTATCTCCATAAAAAGGGAATATATGCGTTGTCTCAAAAATATACATGTATGCATTGGCGTACATGGGGGCCATTGCCGCCCCCATGGATGTTCCAGATATTTGCAGATACCAGTCCTCCTCGAATCTGAAATAATTGTTGGATAACGCCAATTCCAACATTTGAAGAATATACTCAATACAAGGCCCTTTGTAAGACTTTGAATGTGTAAGGACTTGTCTCATTGCTTCTATACCCTGTGTATGTGGAATTACTGTATAGAGACTTCTAACGTCCATGGTCATTAATACCACCTCTGTATCTTGCATCTGTATTGTTGTTAATTTTTTGATTAATATGGGGGTATCCTTAATACATGTTTCCAGATCAGAGACCGGTTGTTTAAATAATCTGTCCAACCACTTCGCTATCGGTTCGAGTACACCTCCTACCGCCGAAACTATAGGTCGCCCAGGAGGATGTACAGGATCCTTATGGAGTTTGGGAATAGTGTAGATGACCGGTATTTTTGGATGCCTAGTATATAGACATTCTGCTGTTTTTGGTTCAATATATCCAGCCATCACTCCCATGTTCAAAGCTTCTTCAATCTTTTTCTGTATCTCCTTCGTGGGATCTTGTTTCAATTGCTTATATGTAAGTTGACAATGTAGTTGTTCCCTTAATTCCTCTGCGTAATTAGTGTACTGCATAACTGCAATACCACCCCCTTTATCCGCTGGCCGGATTACAATATTGGGGTCCTCAGCCAGATTCCGTATAAGATGTCTTTGTTTGTTAGTCAGATTCTGAGGTTGTCTTTTAGGATTTAATATTGGAATCCTTGATTCATTCATCACTGTAGAAATGTATGTTTTTAATGTTGGATTATTCGTAATTGGATCGAAGGTTGATTTTGGTCTAAGGCTTCCCTGTTGAGGTCCCTCTGTTGAATTAAAGTCAGAAGATTTTTTTGCATAAAACTCTTTAAGACGTAAATTCCGTCCAAAGCGGAACATCTCTGTATTCCATTTGAATAAAAGAGGTTTAGATGTTGGGACAAAGGACAGACCCTTACTGAGAATTTGGGTCTCTTCAGATGTTAATACTCTCTCTGATAGATTAAAGATGGGCATTACTTCCTTGGAGGTTTTGCTCGATTGCCCAAAGGTCTTCCCCCCTTGTCCTCTCCTGATGCAATCTCTTCTTGGCTTTTTAATCGACTGCGTGTAGTAGTCGCTCCCCCCGCAGTTTCTAAAAAAGCTTTCTGCGGTTGTCTAGAAGCTTTATTATCCGAAGCAGATTCACCAGATGTGATATCTACTGTGGGGACCTTAGGTCTTATTATACGTTTTCTTGGGCGTCTTGGCCTTTGTTGGCTCCCAGAAAGCCACTTATATACAGTGTGTTCTCGGTAATCCTGTTGCACACGTTCTAATTTCTGCTTTTTAAACTTAATTAATTCATTTTGATATTTAGCAACCTCTTCCTTTAAATTCTGTTGTAATTTGATACCTTCAGTTGTATTCAGTAATAATGCTTGCTGTGTTTCTATGTCCAATATCTTTTGTCGTACCTCAATTAAATCTGATCTGACATCCTTAATAATTATTAACATCAGATCAAGTGAGGCTCTGTTGAGAACTTGTGTCCATTCTCTGCAGACTTGTGATTTATGTCTGCCTATTGTTGGAACATTCATTATTCTGAATCCTCTAGGGATTTGTTTGGACTTAAAATAATCTGAGAGAAATACTCCATGAAGATCTAAGTCCACTGCTTTTTTATGTAATTTTAGCAGTTGGAAATAGATATCCTTAGTGGTATAGGTAGTGGTTAATTCCAGACTGGACTTATCCCATAATATAGCTTTAGTTTCCTCTGAAGTAAATTGCAGTGTGTCTGCACTTTCTGAAAAAGCTCCTGCTTGCAATAAAAAATCTTCCATTTCTCAATCCTGGTAAATATATATATATATGAAGATAGTCAATCTCTTGCACTCCAAATTTCCCTTATACGCTGGGTACTTAAAGCCAAGGCTAAATGTATTTAAGAGAATAAAAGGTATAGGTCGCGCCACTAAAAACAAAGACACCATTTTGGACAAAAACATCCAGACCCCCCAAATCTCCAACCAACTACAATCATGGCAATCATTACCAATTATTATCTATGGATTCAGAAATTGAAAATGAGGATAATTTTTTATACATCCGCACACAGAACTTCTCTCATACACAAAAACCATACCTACCCAGAACAAGAAAAATAAGTTTGCGTATAGAGGAAGGAGAGGTGGCAGAAGACTACAAAAGGGAAAGATTGGGGGGCGGAGCCTGACCAGCATCCTGACCACACACAGTTGCCGAGCTCCCGCAGCTAAAACTGGGAAACCGCTTAATAATCGGCAAAAAAGCTCTCACCTACACAAGACTACCCTACCTGAGCTCAGTGTGCCCCACTGAACAACTGGATACCTGTCTTGAGAGAATCGGTACACGGAGTCCAAAGATGCATGAATGCGGCCTGCGGGAACCGGGGAGAGACGGCCGCTTTCCCCGTCCTCTCGCTAGCAGCCCGGGAGGCATAAAGCTCCCCCCCCCCCCGGATCGGTGGGGGTTATCCCGATCCAAACCAGGGAGAAAGCCTGGCTACCCAGGAGACAAGCGACGAACCCACACAGCAAGCCTGCAGCACAAGAGCAGGGAATAATGGCGGACGCCAAGTGCACAAAACCTGAGGCAACATGGGACTGTCCAGGCCCAAACAAAATGGCGACACGGACACAGCCTACCACAAAACGCACACTAATTAAGCCTCCTAAGCAATCACAGGAGTTCTACAAGCGGATCTACACCAGCCTTTGGACAAAGCTCCATACACAGAGACATAGAAACATAGAAACATAGAATGTGACGGCAGATAAGAACCATTCGGCCCATCTAGTCTGCCCAATTTTCTAAATACTTTCATTAGTCCCTAGTCTTATCTTATAGTTAGGATAGCCTTGTGCCTATCCCACGCATGCTTAAACTCCTTTACTGTGTTAACCTCTACCACTTCAGCTGGAAGGCTATTCCATGCATCCACTACCCTCTCAGTAAAGTAATACTTCCTGATATTATTTTTAAACCTTTGTCCCTCTAATTTAAGACTATGTCCTCTTGTTGTGGTAGTTTTTCTTCTTTTAAATATAGTCTCCTCCTTTACTGTGTTGATTCCCTTTATATATTTAAATGTTTCTATCATATCCCCCCTGTCTCGTCTTTCCTCCAAGCTATACATGTTAAGATCCTTTAACCTTTCCTGGTAAGTTTTATCCCGCAATCCATGAACCAGTTTAGTAGCCCTTCTCTGAACCCTCTCTAAGGTATCAATATCCTTCTGAAGATACGGTCTCCAGTACTGTGTACAATACTCCAAGTGAGGTCTCACCAGTGTTCTGTACAATGGCATGAGCACTTCCCTCTTTCTACTGCTAATACCTCTCCCTATACAACCAAGCATTCTGCTAGCATTTCGTGCTGCTCTATTACATTGTCTGCCTACCTTTAAGTCATCAGAAATAATCACCCCTAAATCCCTTTCCTCATATGTTGAGGTTAGGACTCTATCAAATATTCTGTACTCTGCCCTTGGGTTTTTACGTCCAAGATGCATTATCTTGCACTTATCCACATTAAATGTCAGTTGCCACAATTCTGACCATTTTTCTAGTTTACCTAAATCATTTGCCATTTGGCTTATCCCTCCTGGAACATCAACCCTGTTACATATCTTAGTAGCATCAGCAAAAAGACATACCTTACCATCAAGACCCTCTGCAATATCACTAATAAAAATATTAAAGAGAATGGGTCCAAGTACAGATCCCTGAGGAACCCAACTGGTGACAAGTCCAAGTTTCGAATATATTCCATTAACTACAACCCTCTGTTGCCTGTCACTCAGCCACTGCCTTACCCATTCAACAATATTTGAATCCAAACTTAAAGATTGCAGTTTATTGATAAGCCTTCTATGTGCAACAGTGTCAAAAGCCTTACTGAAATCTAGGTAAGCAATGTCTACTGTACCACCCTGATCTATAATTTTAGTTACCCAATCAAAAAAATCAATAAGATTAGTTTGGCATGATCTCCCTGAAGTAAACCCATGTTTAAGATGGCGATAAGAGCGGTGGATCCTTTAAGATGGCGATAAGAGCGGTGGCGGCATGGATCCGCCCGGCAGTCCGGCGCCGTCTGGGCGGGTATCCCTCTCGTAAAATAGAAAACACAACAAATATGACCACCAAAACCAGTCACAGAAAGAATGGAAAGCTTTAAAAGAATTACAAAAAGATGAAGATATTATAATAAAACCCGCCGATAAATGGGGTGGTCTAGTCATCCTCCCAAAAGACATGCATATTAAGGAGGCAAATCATCAACTTGAAGACTTAGAAGAATATCAAAAATTACCTTATGACCCCACCTTAAAGATAAAAAATGTTCTGTTCGAATTTCTAACTAAAGGTTTAGATTCTGGAATCCCGAACAAACAAG
This sequence comes from Pelobates cultripes, assembly GCA_933207985.1. Classification (NCBI taxonomy): domain Eukaryota; kingdom Metazoa; phylum Chordata; class Amphibia; order Anura; family Pelobatidae; genus Pelobates; species Pelobates cultripes. The sequence continues at coordinate 114,699,455 of OW240921.1, forward strand.
AATTTGACTATTTGAATACCCCTTATCCTAAAATTCCAGTCCTATACTTTCTACCGAAATTACACAAAAATTACAAGATTCCCCCAGGCAGGCCCATAGTGTCCGGTATTGATTCAGTTATAGCAAATCTCTCTGAATATTTAGATATTTTACTACAACCTTCAGTGAAACATATGAAGTCCTACCTAAAAGACTCAATGTCCCTTTTAAGAATTTTAAATGATTTTATTTGGTGCCAAGATTATATCTTGGTCACATGTGATGTGCAATCTCTTTATACTATCATACCTCATGAATTAGGGTGTGAAGCAGTTGAGAAAATTTTAAGAGAGGAGAATATGATCCCAGAGTGTCAAATTAAATTCATTATAGAGAGTATTAAGATGATTTTAACCAACAACTATTTTTGGTTTTTAGATTCATTTTTTTATCCAAAGAAATGGTTCAGCTATGGGAACTAGGTTTGCCCCCAGCTATGCTAACCTCTTTATGGCCGATTGGGAATCTTCGGCCATCTGGGGGGATCATGACTGGCGGGCAAACCTGGTTTCCTATTTTCGCTATATAGACAATTTGTTTTTTATCTGGCAGGGTTCAGAATCAAGTCTTAAAGAGTTTTTAAATTATCTTAATAACAATAACAGAGGTATTATTTTAACTTCAGATTTTAGTAAGGTATCAATTAACTTTTTAGATCTTAATATTTTTTATTCAAAATGGGTCCATCCAGACCAAAACATTTTTTTAAAAGTTTGCACAAATACAATTATTGACCAGTCCAGTTGTCATTATAGACCATGGTTAGATGGTATCCCAAAGAGCCAATTCCAATGTCTCCACCGTAATTGCTCCCAAACTTTTATAACTCAAGCTACCTCACTTAAAAACAATTTCATTGAAAAAAACTATTCTGAAATAAAATTAGTCAAAAATAAAGAAAGAAAAGCACTTTTAGAATGCAAAGCAAGCACAAATAAGAAAGACCCCTCCTACACTACCTATCATTTTGGACTATAATAACAAAAACAAAATGATGAGAAAAATAATCAACAAGCATTGGCACATCCTTAAGCAAGATGATCTTTTGAAAGACCAAATCCCAGATAAACCCAATATTATATTTAGAGGAACCCCCAGCTTCAAAAGCATCCTTACGACAAATTAGACTAAAAAAGCACAAAAAATACTACCAGTTTGTTTTCCAAACCAAAAGGTTTTTTTTCAAATGCAACAAGTGCATTGTGTGCAGAACCACAGATTCATCCATTAAATTCAAGACCACCAAATTCTCTTCGACTAAAACTGGAAAATACTATTCAATTAAAGATTTTATAGGGTGCAACTCAAAAAATATCATTTATATGTTGGAGTGCCCCTGTGGTCTACAATATGTAGGTATGACCAAGAGGTGTATAAAAATAAGGTTAGTGGAGCATTGTAGGAATATTGTTAAAGGGTATGAAAATCATTCTGTATCAAAACACTTTATTAAACACAATAAAGACCCAAGATTTCTTAAATGTATAGGGATAGAACAATGTAGCACCCCCTGGAGAGGTGGAGATATGAAGAAAATTCTGGGAAACAGAGAAATTGAGTGGGTGTTCCAGCTTAAAACCCTATCTCCAGATTGCCTCAATGCTGAATTCAATCTTTTTTAACTTGTTATAATAACTTTTTATAACAATATTTTTATATATATATTTATGTATTTTTTTATATTATTATTATTTATTTTTTGTGTGCATTTTTCTGTCCAATTATTCTTATTTTTATTTGTCTATTTGTATCCATTTCCACTTTTTAATTGTACTTTTTTAATGTTTTTATTTTTATTCATTTTTTTATTTTTATTCCGACTTTTTTTTCTGATTTTGATTTTTGATTTTATTTATTTTTTCAAACCCGTCTCATATATCTTATATTTTCAATTTTTCATTAATATTTTTGCACACATTTTATTTATTTTTTAAAAACATTTTCTTTACTATTTTCATCCATTTTTTATTTTTATTATTTTTGTATTACTTTTGACTCCCCCCCCTCTTCTCCTTTCCCTACTACTTTATTTTCACATATTTCCTTTTCTCCTACTACTCCATCTTAGAAGAATCCACATTCACCCTGACTACAAAGGTATGACAATCCAATCTAGTTCTGATTATTTCTGTTTTTATTGATTTTTTTATTGTCCACTCTTTTTTTTTTTATTGTCCACTCTTTTTTCCCTTTCCTATACTTGTTTTTACCCTGTCTCATTGTGCATATATGATCCCACCCCTGTGTTTATCCGATGGTTTGTCACATATTGTGGTCTGTTGTCATGCCCCATCACGGGTTGTGCATGCGTTCTGTGCGCAACCCACAATCGAGGTTAAACTTTGGTAGATTCCAACCCGTCCCATACAGGGTAATTCTCCGCCCAGTGTAAGCGGGTTCTGCTGTCTTGGGCAGCCGCATTACACGTGCAGCGCTCCCTGCAGTCTACATTTCCCATCCTCACTGGGACAAACCACGTGACGCAAGCGCGTCATCAGTTGCGGCGCCTCACGTGACCGCCCGAACCCAGAAGTGCAAATATATTGCACATTTATTAAATATTATCGACCATATAACTTTCGTTTTAATAAACTAAATAAAAGATTTATACCCTATATCAATGCATATTATTGTACTATTAAATGATCATGTTTTTATTATGTTTTAATATTCTTAAGTCTCATAGAAATGACGTCATTTTGGCACCATAATTTGAATTGTTAATTGATCTACTGCCTTTAAATACTGCTCTATACCAGGTTTGTGTGTTGAACTGCCAGTTGATAAAGCCCTGTGTGGCGAAACACATTTTGACTATTTTATTTTTGTATGTACTATTAAAGGAATATTGGCTATTATTTTATTGTGCCATATACCTTTTATTTTATTTTACCTTTTAGAATTTTATTTTATTTTATACTAACCTGGTCAGTCATCACATTGGATAACTCACTCGCTCATGAATCCCAGGTGTTGATTATACCACCTACGCTATTATAGTGAGCAGTAGATGCTGCTCACTTAAATGTGAGTACTCTATGTTTCTACACCTACCTACCTTAACACATAAACAGTGAGCACTATTTGGTTTTATTTCTCTCCCTATACTGAAGACTTCCTCCGTTGGTCAACACGTGCTACCAACACCTGCCTAGGTGTTCTCTTTGACTCCGACCTCTCCTTCAAGCCTCATGTTCAATCTATCGCCAAATCCTGTCATTTCCATCTCAAAAACATTGCGCTCATCCGCCCCTACTTAACGCCAGATGCGACTAAGGTGTTGGTGCATTCCACTGTCCTTTCTCACCTTGACTACTGTAATCCGCTTCTCAGTGGTCTTACGTGCTCCCAACTTGAGCTGTTACAGTCCATAATGAATGCGGCGGCGAGGCTCATCTTCCTGTCCGCCCACACCTCCCATGCCTCACCCTTCTGTCAGTCCCTACATTGGCTTTCTATAAAATATAGAGCTCAATTTAAAATTCTGGTTCTTGCTTTCAAATCACTACATAATGCTGCTCCTACCTATCTATCCTCCCTTATACACAAGTATGTCCCGTCTAGGCCCTTACGATCTGCTGAAGACTTACGTCTATCTTCTGTCCGTACTCCCACCTCTGATGCCCGCCTTCAAGATTTCTTGAGGGCTGCACCATTCCTGTGGAACTCGCTTCCCTCCTCTGTTAGATGGATGTTGTTTCTATTTTTATATTCATGCTTACTTTTAGATGTAACAATTTGATTATTATTTTAAGTGATTCACATTTTACTTGTAAAAATGTATTATGGTAACGAAAGGGTTAATAAGACCTGTATGCCTATAGTGTATAAATATCCAGCTTTAGATGAAAGATACATTCCTCTGATGAAGTGACAGATCATCACGAAACTCGTAAGGCTGCATCTTACCGATACACTGACACAGATTTGAACGCAAAGTGAACCAAAGTAGAACGCACGCAGTGAATCTCCCCTTCAGTTACTGGATACACAGGACTCTGCAGCTGTCTGTAAGCTGGCTTTTGACAGTCAGCAATGGCAGAGGATCAAGACTGAGACTCCGGAAAAAGGTTCCCACACTTTTGTGCCATCTGTGAATAACTTTGATTTTAAAATATTTACACAATTATACTTATTTTTAGAATAAAATCTTTTTTGATGAAAGACATGTTTCTGCATTTTTATACTATGAAGACCAACGGCTGGTGTTGGATGGATAACATTGTCGGTTACTAAACTTGACTTATATGTAGAAAAGTTTAATACACATTTCTACATTTATTCACTTAGTGGATTACGTTATCATTTATGTGTACCATACTATTAAATGTTATTATTAGTGTGTTACTAGACTACTATTGTGCTCCCATTGGCTAGCTTTCCCTGCTGTTTCAATAGAAGGGATTTCAGCTGTACACAAATAGGAGCATACAGCTTTAAAGACTTATTAGGACTGTTCTGCTCATTTATGGTGTTTCAAAATTATTAAGGATTGTAACTATTACCATTTTCTTTACTTGTTGACACAATTTATATACTTCCATTTGGTTTGTGTATATTAAAGATTTTATTGTTATTATTGCAATTATTACTGATCCATTGTATAACATTGTTTAGCAGACTTACCATTTCTGCAAATTTTAAATATTGAGGTTTGAAATACACCTATTTTAGAATTGTAAGTGATAATATCTATCTCCTGGTTGCAGCAATTTTATTTTCTTCTTTTTGCTATTCTTATTCTTTTTATTAAAATCTTAAAAATGTTTGACAAATTATTCTATTCTTTTGTTTGGTTTAATAAAAAGCCAAGAATAAGTAGGAAAATAATTATAACACACTCAAGAGAGGGAGGTTTGTCCTTCCCCAACATACAGCTGATCCATAATTCAGTCATGTTTTCCCATTTTTTGGAATGGGGTAACATGAAATCTAGAAGCAAAACATGGTATAAGTTGGAGAAAGAATAGTGTGCTGGAATAGATCCCTTCTTATTCTTTTGGCTTGATAATAAAATGTTTAAAAATCTAGGAATAAATAACTGGATTATATCACAAATGTTCAAATCAATTGATCCGATAAAAAAACTTTCTTGTTCAAAATCAAATTTTGTGTAAAGCTTCCTTGGAATTAATGAAATTATACATAAGAAATCTGGATTTAACTAATTGGTTAAGAAAAAATGTTGTAAAAGTTCGCCAATTAGGATCCAACATTTCTCCAAATACTTTTAATAATAATCTTCAATTAAAATATGACTTGTCCAACAAAGAGAGATTTACATACTTCAGAATTACTAATTTTCTCAGATTAATACAAATAATTGATCAGTCTCCCCTAGATATGATTCTGTATGGTTCGCAACCTTTAAGATCCTCTAAAATTAGACAGATTACTAATAAACTTACTTTTGAAAATAAAACAAATAACATTGTAAAATGGGAAGAAGACTTAGATACAATTTTCCTTACCATTTATGGTTAGAGTCCTTTGACTGTCTCAGGAAATCAATACATTGTATAAATATCTTAGAAAACCTCTACAAAATTCTAAATAGATGGTACTTAGTCCCTTCTAGATTATGTAAGTACAAGCCCCAATATACAGACCAATGCTTGAGATGTAATAGAGAAATTGGGACTTTAAAACACATATGGTGGGACTGTATTAATTTGGGTCCGATAAAAGATTTTGTGGTATCTCTCTTTAATGATCTAGACTTAAAGATTCTAATATTGACTCCTGAGAATTTTCTATTTCATATGAATACTAATGGTCTAACGAAATCTCAAAAATGCCTAACAATAAACATACTAATGGCAGTTAAGATCTGCCTATCAATATATTGAAAGTCTACAAACATTCCTCAGGTCACTGAAATCTTAATTCAAATTAATCATCAAGAAATTATGGAAAAAGCTTTCTTTTTCAATAACAGTAATATTCCGAAGTATAATAAAATTTGGTCTAAATGGTTCGAATACTATAAAAAGGAAATTTGACCCACAACAAATCTGCTGGGCATAGATAGATAGTTGGAAACACTACAGATGCACCTGCCTCTCTCTGCTCAACCCCAATTATTTGTTGGCCACCTTTCCAACACCCTGCCCCCCTCTTTCTCCCTTGAGCGCACATATTCGATCATCCTCTCTCGGACAAACTTCAATTCACGCTAATTAATTTAGGATGTTGTCTTGTTTATTCTGTATTTTGTTAGTATCTGTAATTTTGATTTTTAACATAGTACATGGAATGTGTGGTCTAAGAATACTGATAAATATAGCGAACCCTTGATATGTTAGATTAAGGGATTTCACTATTTACAGTTTATTTATATTTTATCTTGAAGCTATCAATATTATCTGTCTAAGATATTTATCCCACACATTATTGTATTCTGTCTTTGTCAGAAGCTAAACTAGCGAATTCCTTGAAATCTGATCTTGCAATTATATTTTTTCTGACTATTAGATTTGATTGTATTGTATGTATGCATTTTATTACGTCTTGTTGATGCCAGTGGTTTAATATTGTTCATTTCCTGACTGTATGTCTTGTTTTATTGAAAATTAATAAAAATCATTTAATAATAGAAAAAAAAAAAGTTTCCCAAGCTTTATTGTAAAGTATAAGTTAAAATCATAATCAACGTTTCAGTCCGCCGTTCGGTACTTTCATCAGGATTAAATGTTGATTACAATTTTAACTAATACTTTACAAAAAAGACTGGATTACTTTTAAAGATTGTGAGTGCAGCTGCTTCTATGGATTCTTGTGTATGTGTATATGTATGTGTATGTATGTCCAAACTTTTGAACTCCAACAGTGAAAAAATAAATAAATACCTGGTGCCCAGTCACAAATTCATAAATATCAAGACTTGTGATGTCCTGATGAAAGTTCCCTAGAGAGACTGAAACGTTGATTTGCTGGAATTCGTCAAATAAAGAACCTACCTGAATGAAAACCTTGAAGTGCTGGTATTTTTTGTAGATATCTCTCTCTCTCCCTGTCCCTCTCCCTCTCCCTCATGGAGGTTCTCTGAAAGCTTATCATTAAAAAATTCTGTTATTCCAATAGAAAAGGTATTACAAGATACAAATCTTATCTGTTTTTTACATATGTATATATGTGTGTGTGTGTGTAGATGACAAGTGTTAGCATTACAGGGATTGTATTAATTACAGTATTTGTGAGTGCTTGGGAAATGGATACAGAAATTACAAACACAAAGCAGAGTAGTATTTAATGCAGGAAGAGATGAAATACAGGATTATTGTAATTATTATTAAGGACACATTTAAGATTTCCAGTTATTTTTCAATGAATAATTTTATTGAAGTATTTAAAAGATAAGGTCACATGAGTTACATTAATACTCTAGTGAATTAATTGTTAGAGGTTCGAAATATTGTTACCTCAGAGTATGTTTCACACGAGTGTGCTCTGAGTATATTACACCGATGACATCACAAATGGACACAGAAGTGCTGCAGCGCTAAGTTTGGATTTTACTTCCTTCCACTGCACTTCTCAACCTAGGAAGTACTTCAATTAATTTATTGGGGTCCTGGAATGAGTAATTGTAATTTCTAAATAATGATACCACCAGTAACATCAAGCCATGACTTAATAAAGACAGGACCACTGTCACAACTTTGCCAGGTGTATGGACTGCCCATAAAGGGATCAGGGGTGCTGGATATTCGTACATTTGTAAAATGCTTGGCTGACTTGGTGGCATCAGAGTTTGTGCATCCCTAGAACTTATATATTAGGTAGGTAGGTGCTCTTTCACTTTCTCTTAGATTTTGGACTTCCAGAGAAATGACAATTCTGCTTTACAATGTAAAATTAGACATATATCTTTTTTCACATGTTCTTTATCTTGGCACTAGCCATCAACGTATATTTCTAAAGCATAAATTAGTTTTTAACTAAATATTCTTTTCCCAAATAAAAAAACTAATAGTAGCTTACCTCTTAGCACCTATCAGAAATAAAATATAGAATATTAGGACACATAAATTCCATATCAAGACCAGATTGACATAGACCCTGTTGTTTTTTTGCTCAAAGTAAAGCTTCTATTTTGGCTTTTATCCTTGAGTGCCTGGATCAATATGTATTTTCTATATCAAGGAAGTGAGACCTGGCTGTTCTAAGTTCCTGAGCACCCAGGAAGCCTGGAGAGTGCAGTGTCCATTATCTTTTCTAGAAGTATAGTACCTGAACTAGGGGTTCTCTGCATCCCCAGCAAATCAACATTTCTGAAATAACTCCTACACCTCTGTCCCCTTTCAACTGTCAGTAAGAAATAGTTGCGAATGAACAATGTAGTAATTGTACATAGCTCACTTTTACTAACAAATGTATTCATCCAACTTTGATGCACATTGATCGCACTGAACAGGACAAAAAGTCCTGAAAAGATTAGGGTTACTCACTAAAGTAGCAAATTAAAATCTTTTTCAAATTTTCCTACATTTTTCCATTCACATTTTTCAACCTACAACCTGTCATTTAAAAAAAAAAAAAAAGACAATTATTATTGTGTGTGAAGATTTACTCAGAAAAAAACTTTAGTAGCATACGTGTACTTTGAATCCAATTTTTTTTTTTATCCAATTTTGGTACCTATTTTTTTAGATTTCTAAACCCAAATTTTAGACAAACAAAGTATGCGGAAAGAATATGAATACATTTGTTAAACATTATTTTAATAGATGATATTAATGAGACACTCTTTCTTTTCTTTGTCTTTTATTACTAATTACTATTTGGAGGGAGTCTCCTGTAATTATTGCAATGGTATAACCATTAACATTAGGAACTTTAAACATAAGTATGTAAGTAATTTTATTTTAGTGATTTATATAAATATAAATATAATTTTTTTTTGCATTTTATGTCATGCATTTTTTATATAATGCATTTAAAAATAGGGGTTCATTTACCCTATTGTTAGATATTTTTCTTTTTGACAGCCCTAATAAAACATAGATGATCATAAGCTACCACCTCATTGCCTATTTTACTTTTCCGTACCTCACATCGCTCAATCGCAAGACCTGCATCTTCCAGAGCTTCTTTTATAAACTTTTCATCACACCCTAAAACATGGTACTTTTCCTCACCAACAGTGAAAAATGCACCATTATAACCACCAAATAATAATAGGCGTCCTCCTAGTTTTAGCATGGAAGCTATTTGTTTCATGTTAGAGCGGTAAACATCATGATCTTCACTAACCATATGTGTTACATAAAGGCTCAACACACAATCAGCTTTTGGTAACACAGCAGGGTCCGTAGGGTTGGCTTTGCTGAAATCACATTTTAAGATGCGTTTGATCCTTCTACGTAGGTCATTTTCCTTTTCTTTAAAACGATCACTAAAAAGATTGAAAATTCAGTTATTACAGTAAATGCATTGCATTCTATCACAGTTGCGTAGAACCCCTACACACAGTATGTAAACCCACAGAAAACCTAATAACCTATTAGTGAACCTTAGAATGGTTGGCCTTAACATAGTAGTCACAGAATAGCCAAAGAAGTCAGAATGCCAGAGATCAGGAGAGCGATACAGGAATAGCCAGGTCAGCGTACCAGAAAGGACAGAAGTCAAGATACAAGCCGAGTCAGGAAACCAGAGAACAGAATAGTCAATAGTGAAAATATGCCAAATAATCACTGAGAGAAAATAAGTAGCACTATAGGGAAAACTAAGAACCACAATAGGGCAAAGAACAAAGCAAAAGACAGCCTTTTTAGAAGGGAGAGTCTTTTGCTTTAAGGCAACAACCCGAAAATGTTCTGGCCCTGTGAAAATGACCCGGCCTACATCATCGACGTAATTACGTGTGCATCGTGTCATAGGAAGGGGAGTTATTGCCAGCGTGGGACATGCTGACCTGACTGTGAGAGGAATCGGCATCGCGTGCTAGTGGGGCTGGACTATTGGAAGCCAGGAACCCTCTTTCAAGATTAATCTGCTGGGAAATGGTTCAACACTGAATGTAGGGACAGTGCCAGGAGACTCCAGTCACCATAACCAAATCAATGAGATGAAATGGTTATAGTGCCTGCACTGTCCCTTTAAGAAGAATTTTATCTCTCAACAAAAATATAAATCACAGCATGTACACTGTGAGATACTTACAGATCGTAGCAAGCTGAAATCTCAATGACAACATTTAGACTAAAATAGCCATACTGTGTCTATAGCTGGGTTTAAGAATCTTTCCAGTTCAGCTACACTGAACAAAATTATAAACATAACACTTTTTGTTTTTGCCCCCATTTTTCACGAGTTGAACTCAAAGATCTAAGACTTTTTCTATGTACACAAAAGGCCTATTTCTCTCAAATATTGTTCACAAATCTGTCTAAATCTGTGTTAGTGAGCACTTATCCTTTGCCAAGATAATCCATCAACCTCACAGGTGTGGCATATCAAGATGCTGATTAGACAGCATGATTACTGCACAGGTGTGCCTTAGGCTGGCCACAATAAAAGGCCACTCTAAAATGTACAGACAGACAAAGATTTACACTTGGATACCTACAGGGTTATTGACAAACGTGAGAATTTAAGGTGAATTTCAATTTTAAGGTCAAATAGCCAAACAGGAAAAAAAATCTCTGTCTCTATACTTTCAGTTTGGCTACTTTGGCCTAAAACTTGTAATTCACTTTGAACTCTCAGTTTGCTAAATAACCTGTTATAACCAGAAACTATCCTTTTGTTGAGAATCAAACCTGTGTCATCTATTGCCCCATCATTTATTAGCAAGTCTATACCACACAGTACCACGACTCAAAGCACCATAACTACTTCAGCATGCAGAATTAGTAACAGTGCCATGAATGTCCAGTCACCCTCGCAGAGTAGGTGTAATAACTAGAGTAGAAACCTCTCCTGCTGCTAGAAGCCCCTGCAACTGTGATAAACTATTTGGCTGAGAGCAACAACTGACAGGGCTTGGCGCAGTGGAGCTAATTAGAAGCTCTTTGCAGGAGCTTCCAGCAGCAAGGAATTTGGCAGAGGATGCTGGCAGTCCTGGCACCTCTACTACAGTGGGCATGGTAGTTATGCTGCTTAGAGGGTTCCTTTAAAAATACACGCTAAACACCAAAACCACTACAGCTTAATGTAGTGGTCTTGGTACGTAAATGATCTCCCTGTTCTGAGACAGCTGTAAGCATTGCCATTTGTAAGAAACAGCACTATTTATATTTCACAGTCTGTGTGCCTCTAATGGTTGTCAGAGAGCCCCAAGAAGCATGTGTTAGTAAAAACTGTAAATAAATACCAGTCTTCACAGTTGTTGTCATGGCAATGTCGTATGAAGTTAAGTCTTCCCATAAAGAAGCATTATAATATTCTTGGATGAAGAAAGTCCGCTTGGTGCGATTGTATAGAGAAAATAGTATTGTACATATGAATCAGATCTCATCATTCCAAAGACTAATGCTATTTGCTATCAAACAACAACTGTCATATTAAAATGTCACCTGTTGCCGTCAGATTCCATTACATATTTGGACAGGAAAGACCAATCAAACGCATCTTCATGGCCGTTCACCCACTTCTGCACATCGTTGACGCATACATCACTGAATTCTAAAATAGAGATCTCCTTGAAGAATTCAAAAATTAGGAACATCTGGATTACACTTGGACCCACTGAGATGTCAATCAAGTGGTCCCCACCAATGAGACCTGGTAAAAGGAACATTAAATAATATTACAACACCTATATCATTTTTAGTTTGCATGTCAATCCTTTAAAGTAACACTCCAGGGACCATAACTATTGTATCCTCATTAAGTGGTTATGGTTCCAGGAAGTCTTAATTCCTCTTCAATTTTTCTAAAGAGGCTCTTAAATTAACCTTCAACTATGTGTAAAAATATGTAAAAATGTGCTGTAATGATTGTCTTTACATATGACTAACATAGTTACAGAGCTGAAAAGAGACTTGCGTCCTCACATATGCTTTTGCTGTTGATCCAAAAACTTCTGTACTTTCATGCTCTATATCCATTCCTTTTTTCGTTAATAAAATCCTAGAAACAGAAATCTGTTGCTAAACATTATTAAATAAGATATTAACATACCGTCCTTAGCTTCCTTAAAAAGCTCTTCAACTGGAAATTTTAAAACCTCATCCAACATCAAAGCATCAGATGTTGCAGATAAATATATTTCAGCAAACCTTTTTGAATCTATATCATGCAGATGATAGTGTTTATGGGTGGATGAAGTCATTCTTGGTCTCTGAATGATCAAGTTAGATGCACCAGAAATGCTGTGATTACAGCTTGAGGTACAGTTTATAAATACCTGATAAGTCCACAAGCAAAATAATTCTATGTCATGTGTGTTTTTATTGTTTTCTTTTTCATATTGGAGATTACTGCTGTTTTATTTACTCTAATTTGAGGCAAATTTGTTTTGTATACCACACTATCTGGTTTGATCCAAAATAAGGCTAATGACAGGAGATGAAGGACATGTGATTGTATGTTTTTCAGTCTTCTAATTTATATGCATGTAAAAAAGATGTGTGTGTGAGTTCTTTAGTGCACATTTAGATACTTTAACAGAATCAAGTTAAAACCTAGGGGAATTTTAATTTAATTGATGTCTGTTTTATCTCCCTCATAGATCAAGTTAAAAGGATCCTACTATTCCAAACTATCCCATACACACCAGTAATATGTAACATATGTAAAACCAATCTGAATACTATGTACACCAATATTAAGTAACTTCTAAAATCATGGGGCATGATCATTTCGCACAGCCAGGGAACTACAGGGACCCGCCTCAACAGGTCAAAGCTCTGAGAGAAGCGAGGAGACGCTGAAAGCAGCTGGCGCCTCTGAGAGATCGAAGAAAGTTTTAACAAATTCACTCTGAGAACCTGCTGTACCTGAGGTCTGACTGTCCACGAGTCAAGGATAAGAGGAGAAGGAAAAAGGTGTGTGGCTTCGTACAATACTTTGCTTAACTGAGTATTCGCTGAATTGAAAGATCTACAGACAACTGAATGAGCAGTAACCCTTGAGGGTTAAAAACATTTTTTTTTTCATAAGCAATATATGCTAACTACAGTGAATTAATAATTTTGCAAAGAGTCTAGTTAACAGGGGTAAAATAAGCTACTGTACAAATAGGGAAATAGTGAGTTCTCAAACAGTGAAAGCACATATTGCAATTTAAATAGCATAGGCAAAATAATGTAGCCCATGGATTAGCACAGCTAGGGGAGTGGGCCTTGACATAGCCAGGAGGTAGGCATAACTGCTGAAGGAAGTTGAGTGACAGCTAGTAAGCTGGCGAGTGGAGCTACAATGGGAGAAGTTATACCGGCCATTTTGTGAAGTGGTCATCTTAACTAAACCTAAACTTACCTGTTAGTTGTCTCAGGTTTGGGTAGGTTTTTTTTCATTTTTTTCAGGTGTTCATGTGGCGGTGAGGGAGCGTGGAGTTGCTTTCTGCAGGAGCGGTTGGCATCCCCTGTGCCTTCTGGTGGGCCGGTGGTGGATCCGGAGCGAGTACAGGGAGCGCCGCTCTAGGATGAGGGATAGCAAGTCACTGGGTGTCCCAGGCCAGGCTACTTCTCGGGATCATTCCATGGATAGGACCAGGCGCAGCGAGGATAGACGGCCCACGGTCGTTCACCGCAGCGGAGACAGGAGCCCTTCTGTCAGGCATTACAGTAGGGGGTGTTCAACGGTGCAGGGCTTCAAGGTCGCCTAGTAGGAGTTATCAGAAGGGTAGGCTTACCTCGTATGCCCAATTTGGCCAGGCAGCCAAACTTTGTGAGGAAAAGGAAGGTGGTCGGGAACATGGGAAGGGCTCCTATGAGCAGACTACCCAGGTTGTCTTCTTCCTGCAGGTCAGCAACTCTTTCTCCTACGGTCCTGAGGCGGGACCAGATGGCCAGATGCAGAATCTATAACGCCACTCCTGAACCTCTCAAGGTGGATGGAAGGACAGCAGCCCCGCGGTCGGCTACGGCAGGGGTTCTGACAGTCAGTCTTCTTCTGTACTACACTCCGGGAATCTCTTAGATAGCTTGAGGGCCTTTCTTAACACTTGGGCTGGTGTGGATACACAGGAGGCACATTTTAGTTGGATGTGGGGTCCACCGGCAGGCGGGAGAGGGGAGGCTATGACGTTTCCGGTGGCTGGGGCAGGCAATGTTTAGGGTGGGACTACAGTGACTTCACTCGGGTCAGGGACATCGGCAGTGGTCAGCGAGCGTGTGGAGTTGACTGGTGAGATCCCTGAGGTAGCCAGGCAGAATGTACACGTGTCATTCATTGGGCCTTTGGGTTGTCATCTAAAATCGGAAGTGAAGGAAAAGATTTGGCAGAGTGAATTCCTCGAGATCTTCTTGCTTCTTCCTTTGGATGAATATCTTGATCTGAAAGAGGAAGATAAGAAAGAGGAGGAGGAAAAGAGGCGAGGGTATCGGAAGATACCCAAGTCTTTTGGGATTTGGCTTCAGGTATTCTGCATTTTGACTAGTGTTTTGGGAGAGAAATTTCCGAGCGATGTTCTCAGCTTTTCTGCTATTTGGATGGGATCTGGGAGGCTTATTGTACTTATGGAGGTTTAGCGTGGTGAAAATATGACCAGCAGTTCCACCAAAGGTTGTCGGTGAATCCCAGGATGCGGTGGGACCAGATGGACGTACCTCTATGGATGAAACTGATGAATGCCCAGAAAGCTGTACCCTTTCAGGGTGGGGCCGGCGTTGGATCAACCTCCTCTTCGTCGGCCAGTCAAAATAAAGGGTTCTGTTGAACGTTTAATGAAGGATGCTGCAAGTAGGGTGCCTTGTGTAAGTTTAAGCACAAATGTTTGGGCTGTGGGGGGGCCCACGGCCCAACAGGTGCTTCAAGTGGGGAAAGTCTGCATCTGCCGGCAGAACCGGGGGTGCAGTGGCGCCATCCACTTCCACTGGGGGCAACCCCAGTGAATGTCGGCATGATGGTGCCTTGGCTAAGCCGTTACGGTAACCAGGGTGACGCGCAGTTATTGTAGGATGGGTTTTTAAGAGAGTTTGTTATTCCTTTTAAGGAAAGGGTTTTGAGTCAATTGAGTGACAACTTGAAGTCGGTCGCAGAGCATCCGGAGGTGGTTCTATAAATTGGCTAAAGAGGTTCAGCTGGTTAGGATAGCAGGGCCGTTCTAACAGCCTCCATTGGCAGGCTTGCAGATTTCACTTTTGGGCATGGTGCCTAAGAAAGAACTGAGTAAGTTCCACCTGATCCATCACTTGTCATATCCGAAAGGTTCTTCGGTGAATGATGACATTGATGCGGTCCTGTGTTCTGTCTCCTACGCATTATTTGACTAGGAGAAACAAGGAGTGCAGCTGGACTTTCCTCTGGAGTTGGTGACACTGGAGTTGTTTGGTTTTTGGAGTTTTGGTTGGCAAGGCATTAGTGGGGAAATTTTCCGGAAGGTGGCAAGGGGCACCAATGCTAGAGGTAATGATCTGGGCATGGTCCCAAAAAAGGAATTGGTCAGATGGATGAAGAGGAATGTGAACTGGCTATGAGAGCTAGCTCCAGGTGTGGTGGTGGTGTGGTCCGAGATGGTTCCTCGGTTTCACTGGCGACATGCCAAGGATCCGACTGTGGTGGCATGATTCCGTGGTGTTGGGGACAAATCAATAAAATGATGGAGGTTTTTATAAGGCATTTAGGTGGAGTAGCAGTGAGGCACAGGGGAAGGCATGCTTCCTGGTTACTTCAGGAGGGATGGTTTACATCTTTTGGATGTGTGGTGTGACCCTTTTTATTTTCAGCCTTGAGGAAGGCCTTCAACAGGCCTTGTTTATGTGTGGTGGGGGCGCTCAGGAGCTTTAAGTGTCAAGTCCTGAGCTATAGTGGGGCATGGCAAGGTTAAATTGGGGGGGTAGATAGAGGTGGAAGTGGGCATCCTGAGGTTTAGTGTGGATTAGGCTGTGTTACACTTGGTTTGTAGATTCGAGCCCGTCGGTGGCTCCAAACCTAGGGCTGTAGCGATGTCTTGGTACACCCCTGCAATTGAACTTGTGGGTAGCAGTGTCATGGTACATCCCTACAATTTCATCTGTTGGAAATGTGGTCATATTGGACTGCCAGTTTCTGTGTTAATATGTTAATTGATTGATATTGTGGGGTTATTGCCAGGGGTA
The DNA here is from genome assembly GCA_933207985.1 of Pelobates cultripes. Taxonomy (NCBI): domain Eukaryota; kingdom Metazoa; phylum Chordata; class Amphibia; order Anura; family Pelobatidae; genus Pelobates; species Pelobates cultripes. The sequence continues at coordinate 114,715,705 of OW240921.1, forward strand.
TGTTATGTATATGTGGGGATGTTGGCTTTAATAATATTTGTTAGCAATGGCCCTAGTTGTTATTTCTTAATTAATTAATTATTAATAAAGCTGTCGACTAATATTTCCAACAGTATAACCTGTGTCAGTGTCTTAATGGGGTTCAGGGTAAGGTTAGCCGGTAAATACGAATGCCGATAAATACGACTGTGCGTCTGTTATGCCAAACTATAACTATATAAATGCACTCAAAGCCTCTTACTAACCCTCTTACTAACCCAAAGCATCTTAGGAGGAAATTTTATTTGCTAAGATACATAGAATTTCAACTATAAAAACAATGAAAAACAACACAAATGTTAATGAGTCAGTACAATTACTAAAATTGTTAAAAAATAATACATTTTTAGATCTATGGAGAATATATAATCCAACAGAGAAAGATTTAATTTGTTACTCTGAGACAAATTACTCTTACTCCAGAACAGATCTTTTCCTGGTTATGATAATCCTGACCAAAAATATTAAAAGGATAGAAATAAGGGAAACAACATGGTTAGACCATAATGTAGTAATTTTAGAATTAAAATAGAATACACATAATGGTAAAAGAACTAATTGGCATTTAAAGAAAAAATATATATACCAGTAAGGAAAAAACCTTGTGACACAGAGAATAAATATAAATATAAATACAAACGTATATACTGAATATGAATATCACAGGATACCTAAAAAACAGAAAATACACAACATAGTGTGAACTGTTTAAAAACATATTATGAAGAGATGGGGTAGGAGTTCCACTCACATGACTTAGAGCCATTCCAGGCTCTGTATTTTGGGATCTTATGTGCCACAAAGGGCGATATGATCCAAATCCCCAAGACTTCCAAAGAACTGTATGATAGAATATGGGTAGAGGAGTCATTATCAGACTGGAGCAATTTAAATGGAGTCCAAGAGAAATGGGATTATTTAAAAGTTGCACTATTGAAGGCAACAAAAAAATTGCATTAGGCTTGTCAGTAAAAGCAAAAAATTCAAGAAACCACTGTTGTACTCCGCAGATGTGGCCAAAATAGTTAAAAAAAAAAGTTAGCATTTAGGAATTATAAAAAAAAAACAGAGCGAGGAAGACAAAATGATCTATAAGATTAGACAGAAAGAGGCTAAGCAAGTTATAAGAGCTTCCAAATCACACACAAAAGAGAAAATAGCACAGTCAGTAAAAAAGGGGGATAAAACATTTTTTAGATACATAAATGAGAAAAGAAAAGTAAAACAAGGATTAGTTAGATTAAAAACAAAAGAAGGAAGGTATGTAGAAGAGGATAAAGGTGTAGCTGACTGCCTCAATGAATATTTTTGTTCTGTATTTACAGATGAAAATGAAGGAAAGGGACCTCAGTTGAGAAAAAGGATAAATGAGTCATTTATTACACGTGAGTTTACAGAGGAAGAGGTTATATTTCAACTGTCAAAAGTAAAGACAAATAAGTCAATGGGACCTGATGGAATACACCCAAATCTATTAAAAGAGCTTAGTGGTGTACTAGCAAAACCATTAACAGATTTATTTAACCAATCATTATTAACAGGAGTAGTCCAGGAAGATTGGAAGTTAGAGAATGTTGTGCCCATTTACAAGAAAGGTAATAGGGAGGAGTCGGGCAACTATAGGCCAGTAAGCCTTACTTCAGTAGTGGGGAAAGTGATGGAAACCATGTTAAAGGATAGGATTGATGAACATCTAAAAACACATGGATTTCAAGATCAGAGACAACATGGGTTTACTTCAGGGAGATCATGCCAAACTAATCTTATTGATTTTTTTGATTGGGTAACTAAAATTATAGATCAGGGTGGTGCAGTAGACATTGCTTACCTAGATTTCAGTAAGGCTTTTGACACTGTTGCACATAGAAGGCTTATCAATAAACTGCAATCTTTAAGTTTGGATTCCAATATTGTTGAATGGGTAAGGCAGTGGCTGAGTGACAGGCAACAGAGGGTTGTAGTTAATGGAATATATTCGAAGCTTGGACTTGTCACCAGTGGGGTACCTCAGGGATCTGTACTTGGACCCATTTTCTTTAATATTTTTATTAGTGATATTGCAGAAGGTCTTGATGGTAAGGTATGTCTTTTTGCTGATGATACTAAGATATGTAACAGGGTTGATGTTCCAGGAGGGATAAGCCAAATGACAAATGATTTAGGTAAACTAGAAAAATGGTCAGAATTGTGGCAACTGACATTTAATGTGGATAAGTGCAAGATAATGCATCTTGGACGTAAAAACCCAAGGGCAGAGTACAGAATATTTGATAGAGTCCTAACCTCAACATATGAGGAAAGGGATTTAGGGGTGATTATTTCTGATGACTTAAAGGTAGGCAGACAATGTAATAGAGCAGCAGGAAATGCTAGCAGAATGCTTGGTTGTATAGGGAGAGGTATTAGCAGTAGAAAGAGGGAAGTGCTCATGCCATTGTACAGAACACTGGTGAGACCTCACTTGGAGTATTGTACACAGTACTGGAGACCGTATCTTCAGAAGGATATTGATACCTTAGAGAGGGTTCAGAGAAGGGCTACTAAACTGGTTCATGGATTGCGGGATAAAACTTACCAGGAAAGGTTAAAGGATCTTAACATGTATAGCTTGGAGGAAAGACGAGACAGGGGGGATATGATAGAAACATTTAAATATATAAAGGGAATCAACACAGTAAAGGAGGAGACTATATTTAAAAGAAGAAAAACTACCACAACAAGAGGACATAGTCTTAAATTAGAGGGACAAAGGTTTAAAAATAATATCAGGAAGTATTACTTTACTGAGAGGGTAGTGGATGCATGGAATAGTCTTCCAGCTGAAGTGGTAGATGTTAACACAGTAAAGGAGTTTAAGCATGCGTGGGATAGGCATAAGGCTATCCTAACTATAAGATAAGACTAGGGACTAATGAAAGTATTTAGAAAATTGGGCAGACTAGATGGGCCGAATGGTTCTTATCTGCCGTCACATTCTATGTTTCTATGTTTCTATGTTCTATGATGGATCCTCAATATTTTCCAAATACAATTTATTGAGTATTAAAACAACCAAACAATATACTTACATTTGTGTACTAAAAATAGAATGGTAGTGAGGTAAATTAAATACACAAATGGTTACACTTACCACATATTAGTAACCCAAAGAAAAAAAATATAAAGTGCAAGTATAAAGAACAGACAGCAAACGCGTTTCGGCGATGGTATCCATCTACAGTTCATTTGTTTAATCTGTTTCCTATTTCCTGTATTCACGATCAACCGCAACGTCATTTCCAGTACGTCCTGATGATGTCGCAGTCTCGTGAAACGCACTGTGGAATGCACCGTCCAAAGGCCATTTTTTATGACATCATATAGATCGATTTCCCAATCTCTCCTCCTGCACTCACAGTCTTTGTGTAGATATTTTGAAATGTCTCAAAACTCCATATTACTTATGGGAGTCCATTAGAAATCAATGGGAAAAAAGGACAAATCCATTTAATATGAAAAAAACAACATATTATATACCCTATTCCTTATTAGGGAAAGAAAAGTGAGAAATATAATATATATTAAATTAAAAAGGCATAAATATAATAATAAATAATTTTATAATGCACAAGATATATAGAATATGTTGATAAGACAAAAGCAGTGGAGAAAATATATGAAAATAAATAAAAGAAACTGCTAATATATAAAAGATGTATAAAAATATATTTAAAAAATTGTAGTCTATAAAAATATATATATGACATTATTCTAATTTAGGTTCCCCACTCACCGCTCAGAGGTGGGGGTTAGGGGAGAGGACATTAGGTCACCCCCCTTTTTGGTATTTTGGGCCCCCATCCACCGCTCAGAGGTGGGGGCCATAGGGGGAGGACATTAGGTCCCCCACATTATTTTACTTTAGGGCACCCACCCACCGCTCAGGTGTGGGGGCCGGGGAGGGCAATAGGTCCCCCTTCAGGTTAGAAGCCTGCACTCGCGCAGCACAGGTGGGGGCTCGGGAGGGGGGTGTGTTTTTTTTGGGTGGGGGGTTTACAGTGAGCAGCCACAGGCGGTATAGCGAGTAGGGGCATAATTTACTAATATTAAATAATCTTTACTAAGTATTAGTAAATGTGGATGAAAGACCAATTTAGGTCTTTCAGCCTTTTAGTATATAGCTCCCTAATATCGTGGGAATTAAGTAGTTATCTACTTATTCATTCCTGTCATTCCATTGACAGGCTAAGTAACTAACATTTTATATGAATGTATGTTACTTGATTGTTGTAAGCATTGCAAATGCTTACAGCTAAATCCTGGCTATGTGTCAGGAAACTGACAGGGATCCAATACGCAGAGTGCGCACAGAAGGAGGTACGTATACCGGACCTTAGAATGGCCGGACTAACGTAAGGACAAGCAAGAATAGTCAAAAGGTAAGCCGAGGTCAAGGGAGCCGGAGGACAGGTAAGCGAGATACAAGCCGAGTCAAAGGAGAGGAGAGGACAACAGGACAAAAGACAAGCAAGGGTCAAAACCGGAAACACAAGATAAAGAACGCGCTGAGTGACTAGCAAGCTAGAACCACGACAGGGCAATGAGCAGTAGTAAAGGTTTCCTTTAAATACCCTGTACCTAAATAGAGACCACGCCCCCAAAAGGTCCGGAATAGCGGTTCCCGGCACTTTATGCAAATGCCGACGTCATGACGTCGACGCTAGCCGTCGCGTCATAAAAGGGGGAGGAGCTAGCGCGGCCGGCGCGAAAACGGCCGGAATATGCCGAAATGCTAAGGGAAGGGAGCCCCTAAGCAGAGAGGATGTCCTCCCTGGATACATCACCAACAGGTACCCTGACAGTACCCCCCCTTCTAGAAACGCCCACCGGGCGGATGGGACCTGGCTTAGAAGGAAAACGAACGTGGAAGGCCCGAAGAAGACGAGGAGCATGCACGTCTATACCAGGAACCCAAGACCTCTCTTCTGGACCATAACCTTTCCAGTCTATGAGGTATTGCAGCTTCCCCCTAGAAATACGAGAATCAAGGATGGACTTGATGATATATTCCTCCTGACCATCCACACGGACCGAGGATGGAGGAGCAGAGCGGGAGGAAAATCTGTTACAAACAAGAGGTTTCAATAACGACACATGAAAAGAGTTAGGGATGCGTAGAGTAGGAGGTAGATCCAGCAAATAAGAAACCGGGTTGATCCTCCTCAGTACCCTGTAAGGACCAATGTAACGAGGAGCAAACTTCAAGGAAGGAACTTTCAGGCGAATGTGTCTGGTACACAACCAGACCCTATCCCCCGGAGAAAAAATAGGAGCAGGACGTCTACGCCTATCAGCATGTGACTTAAACACCGCGGAACTACGTTCAAGAATTTGTCGAGTCTGATCCCACAACTTTCTCAGGTTGGCTATATGAATATCAACCGACGGTATACCCTGGGAAGGAGACACCGACGGAAGAACAGTAGGGTTAAAGCCATAGTTCAAGAAAAAGGGGCTGTTACGAGTGGAACCACAAACAAGGTTGTTGTGAGCAAACTCCGCCCAAGGAATCAGACCGACCCAGTCATCCTGGTGTTCAGAAACAAAACAACGTAGATATTGCTCAATTTTTTGGTTAGTGCGTTCGGCTGCTCCGTTAGATTGGGGATGATAGGCCGAAGAAAAATTCAGTTTGATGCCCAACTGTGAACAGAAGGATCTCCAAAAACGGGAAATAAATTGGGAACCCCTGTCTGACACAATCTCATTGGGAATACCATGTAAACGGAAAATTTCTCTAGCAAATATCACGGCCAGTTCGGGAGAGGACGGAAGTTTAGGCAAGGGAACGAAATGAGCCATTTTAGTAAACCTGTCAAGGACCGTGAGGATAACTGTATGCCTATTGGAAGCTGGTAGATCAACAATAAAATCCATAGCCAAACAAGCCCAAGGTTTGTTGGGAACGACTAAGGGCTGCAATAAACCACAAGGGAGATCCCGCGGAAGTTTATTCCTGACACAAACATTGCAAGCCTTGACAAAGTCTTCCACATCCCTACGTAAACCGGGCCACCAGAAGTCTTTGGAGATCAGGCAGTAAGTTTTGTGGATGCCGGGGTGACCAGCGATCTTGCTATCGTGGAAACAGCGAATAATGTCCACTTGGAATTTGGGAGACACGAACAAGCGGCCCACAGGAGTACGTTCGGGAGCAAGAGATTGTTCGTTCTGAATATCAGCGAGCAATGGAGAGTGTATTTTGACATTGGTGTTGGCGATAATATTGATTTCAGGAATAATAGGGAACAAAGTATCCTCTGTAGAGGTGGTAGGTTCGTGCTGACGTGACAAAGCGTCTGCCTTAGTGTTCTTAGAACCAGGCCTGTAAGTAAGCACATAATTAAAGTGTGTAAGGAACATAGACCAACGTGCCTGCCTGGCAGATAATCTTTTGGCCTCCCCCATATACGATAAATTCTTGTGGTCAGTCAAGATAGTAACTGGGAGGACGGTGCCCTCTAACAAATGTCTCCATTCCTTTAATGCCATAATGATAGCTAAAAGTTCTCTATCACCAATGTCATATCTCCTTTCAGTGTGTGATAGTTTCTTGGAAAAAAAACCGCAAGGGTGCAGCGGCTTATCTAAACTTTGTCTTTGGGATAACACTGCGCCTATCCCTGTTTCAGACGCATCAACTTCAAGTAAAAAGGGTAGAGAGGTATCAGGATGAACTAATACAGGTGCTGAGGCAAAAGACTGTTTGAGCGTTTCGAAAGCAGATAAAGCCTCAGTAGACCAGGTTTTGGTATCGGCTCCTTGTTTGGTCATATTAGTGATAGGAGCGATAACAGAGGAGTACCCTTTAATAAAACGTCTGTAATAATTAGAAAATCCAAGAAATCTTTGTATGGCTTTGAGTCCCTTAGGTAAAGGCCAATCTAAAATCGATTTTAGTTTGGTCGGGTCCATCATAAACCCGTCTTTGGAAATTACGTAACCTAAGAAAGTTACCTGAGACTGGTCAAAGCTACATTTTTCCAATTTACAATACAATCCATGTTGTAAAAGTTTCTGTAATACCTTTCTGACTTGTCTATGATGTGAATTAATGTCTCTAGAATGGATTAATATATCATCCAAATATACAATTACACATTCATGTTGGAATTCTCTAAGAACTTCATTGATCAAGTCTTGGAAGACGGCCGGGGCGTTACAAAGCCCAAACGGCATTACGGTATACTCATAATGCCCGTAACGGGTATTAAATGCTGTCATCCATTCATCTCCTTGTTTAATTCGCACTAAGTTATATGCTCCTCTTAAGTCAAGTTTAGTAAAAATACTCGAGCCCTTTAGTCTGTCAAAGAGTTCAGTAATCAAAGGAATAGGGTAAGCATTTCTGATAGTAATTTTGTTCAATCCCCGATAGTCTATACAAGGGCGTAAGGTACCGTCTTTCTTTTCTACAAAAAAGAAACCCGCCCCCGCCGGAGAAGAAGACTTTCTAATAAATCCCTTGTCTAAATTCTCCTTGATATATTCCTCTAAAACTAAGTTTTCCTTGGTGGATAGAGGGTATACCGTACCCCTGGGAGGCATAGTACCAGGGAAAAGTTTAATAGAACAGTCATAAGACCGGTGGGGAGGTAAAGTATCCGCCTTACCCTTGTCAAATACAGATTTGAGGTCTAGATATTGTAATGGTATCTGAACGTCTGTGGATTGAGAAGTGTTAGCATAAGAGTTCACGGGGCAAACAGAAGTAACTCTCTGCAGACATTCCTTCCTACAACCCATACCCCAAGAAACGATTTCTCCACCCTCCCAGTCAATCTGAGGGTTGTGTCTCTTGAGCCAAGAATATCCTAGAACCACTGGGACTGCCGGGGAGGAAATTAACAGAAGGGAAATCAACTCTTCGTGGAAAATACCAACAGTAAGCTTAACGGGTTCGGTCTCATGGAATATTACTGGTTCAGATAAAGGTCTACCATCTATGGCCTCAACGGCCAAGGGTGTATCTCTCAATTGGAATGGGATACAATGCTTATTAGCGAAAGTTTGGTCTATAAAGCTTTCTGCTGCTCCAGAATCTAATAATGCCATCGTAGCAATAAACCCCTTTTCCCAAGCTAGAGAGACAGGAATCAGAAGCCTATGGTCTTTTTTATTATGCATAGAGGACAGTAATGAAACACCCAAGGCCCGTCCTCTAAGGGAACTTAGGTGCGAGCGTTTCCCGGACGATTTGGGCAACTAAGACGTAAGTGGCCTCTCAGCCCGCAGTATAAACAGAGACCCTCCCTTCTCCTGTACTGTCTCTCAGCCTCAGATAAGCGAGTATTACCTATTTGCATAGGTTCTGGTGGAGTAGGATTATAGGAGTCAGGGTTCTGAAATGAGGGAGCGAGTCTTACAGGAAGTCTAGTAACTCTTTCCCGAGTGTTCTGCCTCTGTCTCATGCGTTCATCTATTCTGGAAATGAAGGATATTAAATCCTCTAAATTTTCCGGAAGTTCTCTTGTGGCAATTTCATCTAAAATTTCATCAGACAACCCATTCAAGAAAACATCCATAAAAGCTTGTTCGTTCCATTTCACTTCTGCTGCCAATGATCTAAACTCTAGAGCATATTCTACAAGGGTCCTATCTTGTTGTTTAAGGCGTAACAGGGATCTGGCCGCATTAATCTTCCTCCCTGGGGGGTCAAAGGTTCTTCTAAAAGCCGTGACAAATGCAGTGTAGTTGTAGACTAAAGGATTGTCATTCTCCCAAAGGGGATTGGCCCATCTAAGTGCTTTATCTATTAGCAGGGTTATAATAAAGCCTACCTTAGCCCTGTCAGTGGGGTAAGCCGGGGTTGTAGTTCGAAATGTATACTTATCTGGTTTAAAAAACCACGACAAGCATCAGGCGAACCCCCATATCGTAATGGTGACGTGACATGGGAAGATGCGCCTACAGTGGCTACTTCCAAACCAGTACTTAGCGAGTGGCTAGCAGTGGAACGTATTTCTTCAGACTGGGTACTGGAGCGTGTCAACAAAGTTTGTAGCGCTAAAGCCATTTGGTCCATTCTATGGTCCATGGCCTCAAATCTGGGGTCAGGAGGACTAGCACCTGCAGGATCCATCTGGCCCTGTCGTAATGTCAGGAAACTGACAGGGATCCAATACGCAGAGTGCGCACAGAAGGAGGTACGTATACCGGACCTTAGAATGGCCGGACTAACGTAAGGACAAGCAAGAATAGTCAAAAGGTAAGCCGAGGTCAAGGGAGCCGGAGGACAGGTAAGCGAGATACAAGCCGAGTCAAAGGAGAGGAGAGGACAACAGGACAAAAGACAAGCAAGGGTCAAAACCGGAAACACAAGATAAAGAACGCGCTGAGTGACTAGCAAGCTAGAACCACGACAGGGCAATGAGCAGTAGTAAAGGTTTCCTTTAAATACCCTGTACCTAAATAGAGACCACGCCCCCAAAAGGTCCGGAATAGCGGTTCCCGGCACTTTATGCAAATGCCGACGTCATGACGTCGACGCTAGCCGTCGCGTCATAAAAGGGGGAGGAGCTAGCGCGGCCGGCGCGAAAACGGCCGGAATATGCCGAAATGCTAAGGGAAGGGAGCCCCTAAGCAGAGAGGATGTCCTCCCTGGATACATCACCAACAGGTACCCTGACACTATGTTTGTATACTATTTATTTAAACTTGTATACAGTGTAACATTCTTCATTCTTCCACTGGGTAAGTATATTAGTAATTAGGCAATACTGTGCTTCAGTACTTCGGAACTTTGACACTTCAGAACTTTGTCACTTCGGAACTTCGACACTTCGCAAATTCTGCAATTTTGGAACTTCACTACTTCGGCAATTCAGGTATTCGGACATTCGGAAATCCGAATGTCCGAATTGCCCGAAATTCGTCCGAATTCACATTTGGACCAAAACGAATTGCACATGTCTATTATTATTGTGCTTTTTAACAAAGTGAGCTGAGACATTATGTTTCATATACCCCCACTTAATATTACCCACATGTTCTGCTATTGTCACCCCTATATATTGCAGTCTATATGGGCACCAGAGGAGGTATATGACATTAGAAGATTGGCAAGTGAGAACTTGTTTGATCTTAAAAGTCTTATTTGTAGAAGAAGAAAAAAACCAAATATGTGTATTTCTGTCTTTTAAAAGATTTTTTTTACATGCTTAACATGATCTACATGGGTAAAAACCTTTCTCTAAACCAAAGTGGTCTTTTGCGTTATCTTCTTTAATATAACTTGCCATTAACATTTGCTTTAAGCTCTTAGTCCCTCTATAGATTATATGTGGTCTTTCTCCATTTGTTTTTTTTTTTAAACGTATCACTTTTTAAAATATACCAATATTTATTTATAATGTTTATAATTTGTTTAAAATCTTCATTATAATCTAAAATGAAAGGAATATTTTTCTCTCCAGTCTCATGATTAACCTTTTTCTGTTTTAAAGGTTTATTAAAAAATACTTTTCTGTCAGTTAGCTTGATGTCCTTTATGCATTCATCAATATTCCCTGTATCATACTTTTTTTCTATTAACCTGTATTTTAGGAATAAAGAATGTTCTGATGCCAGGGGCTGTAATGGCAACTTGATGTATCGATATATCCATTAACATTTACCTTTTTAAAGTGAGTATTCATTTTAATGTTATTCTGGTCTCTATATATTTCTAAATCTAAAAAGTGTATATTATCTTTACTGAACTCGTTTGTCAGATTTATACCCACATTATTCCAATTTAAATATTTTAAAAATTATTTTAGAGACTCTTCTTCCCCTTGCCAGATGAAGATATTGTCAATGAATCTGCAAGAGAGAACTAGATTTGACAACCAGCTATTTTGTTGGGACAGAATATATTAATTTTCCCAATGTGCCATGAATAAATTGGCATAGCTGGGTGCGAATCTTGTTCCCATCAGAGTTCCTTTTAATTGTAAGAAAAATTTACCATCAAACCAGAAGAAATTGTTCAAAAGTATCAGTTTTATACTATATAGGATAAAACAGTTTGTTCATCTTTAATATTAGTATTAGCATTTAAAAAATATTCAACTGCTAGACATCCTAAATCATGCAATATGTTCGTATATAAGCTAGTCACATTGCATGTTGCTAAAACATAGTTTTCTCTCCATTTGAACTCAAGTAGTAATTCTAAAACTTGGGTAGAATCTCTAAGATAAGAGGGTTGGGATGTAACGTACGGTTGTAATTGTCTATCTACATATTCGGATAAATTACTGAGTAAAGAACCAATTCCTGAGACTATCGGTCTCCTGGTGGGATTTTCATTAATCTTGTGTATTTTGGGAGGGTATAGAACAGTGGGGCCTTTGGGGTGACAATATTTAAATATTCATACTCATTCTTATTCAAGATGCCCAGTGAAGATGCACCTATATCCAACAATGCAGAGAAATCCTTTTTAATCTGACATATAGGTTCTTTAGTAAATTTTTTATATGTTGTAGTGTCATCTAATTGACGATAAATCTCTAGATAGTATTTTTCTTTGCTTTGTCTGAGGGTTTTATGACAATATTTATGTCCAATTGTCGTTCTCTATTGGCCCTCCTCTGCTTAAAGGTAAGATTATTTCTGTCTTTCTTTTGATTCATTTCTCTCACATCTTTTATTACCAATTCTTAGAATACCTTCAGCCTGTTATTAAAACAGGAAGGAACAAACTTAAGACCTTTGCTTAAAACATCTCTATGTGATTTGTCTAAAATGTTGTCAGTAAGGTTAAAAATGCCTAATGATTTAAAATCCTTCCCTTTTTTCTTCCTCTCAAGATTCTCCCTCATCTGACTGCTCTCCTACTTTTTGCCAACTTCCTTTCCGTGGAGAGTTGTCAAAATCCATTTTGGGTAAACATCTCCCTATAAAGGGAGAAGTTTGTATGTTTTTATTATTTCCAGATTAATTATCTGAGAGGAGTCTATACCTATTTGAATGGGCAAATCTATCAAATGCTTCCATTCGGCTGTAATTTTTCTTTTCACATGTATTTTCCTTGGAGGTGACTTATTATTATTATTATTATTATTATTATTATGATATTTATAGAGCGCCGTCAAATTCCACAGTGCTTTACAATGGGTGGACGAACAGACATGTAGTTGTAACCAGACAAGTTGGACACACAGGAACAGAGGGGTTGAGGGCCCTGCTCAATGAGCTCACATCCTAGAGGGATTGGGGTAAAATGACACAGAAAGGTAAGGATAGTATTAGACTAATGACAGTTGCAGAAGAGAAATCAGTTAGGAGCTATTAACAGTTTAATTGATACGCTTTTATGACAAAGTGGGTTTTTAACGATTTTTTTGAAGGGGTGGAGACTGGTTGAGCATCTAACGAGGAGGGACGCAAGTTCCACAGGAAAGGTGCAGCCCTCGAGAAATCTTGAAGGCGGGCATCAGAGGTGGGAGTACGGACAGATGATAGACGTAAGTCTTCAGCAGATCGTAAGGGCCTAGACGGGACATACTTGTGTATAAGGGAGGATAGATAGGTGGGAGCAGGATTATGTAGAGATTTGAAAGCAAGAACCAGAATTTTAAATTGAGCTCTATATTTTATAGGAAGCCAATGTAGGGACTGACAGAAGGGTAAGGCATGGGAGGTGCGGACGGACAGGAAGATGAGCCTCGCCGCCGCATTCATTATGGACTCTAACGGCGCTAGCTGGGAGCACGTAAGACCACTGAGAAGCGGATTACAGAAGTCAAGGCGAGAAAGGACAGTGGAATGGACCAACACCTTAGTCGCATCTGGCGTTAAGTAGGGGCGGATGCGCGCAATGTTTTTGAGATGGAAATGACAGGATTTGGCGATAGATTGAACATGAGGCTTGAAGGAGAGGTCGGAGTCAAAGAGAACACCTAGGCAGCGAGCCTGCGTGGTGGAGCTGATGGTAGCACCGTTGACTTGGAGGGAGACAGACACAGGAAAGTTAGTTTAAGGAAGTGGGCAGCCATCCAGTTAGAAACAGCAGAGAGGCAGTCAGAGACACTAGTCAAGAGGGAAGGGGAGTGATCAGGAGAGGACAGGTAGATTTGCGTGTCATCTGCATAGAAATGATATTGGAAGCCAAAGGAGCTAATGAGTTTACCAAGGGAGGCAGTATAGATGGAGAACAGTAGGGGGCCAAGGACTGAACCTTGGGGGACACCAACAGAGAGGAGTTGGGGAGAAGAAGCAGAGCCAGAGAAAGAAACACTGAAAGAGCACTGGGAGAGGTAGGAGAAGCACCAGGAGAGAGCAGTATCTTGTAGACCGATATTGCAGAGGATGAGAAGAAGCTGTTGATGATCAACAGTGTCAAAAGCCGCAGACAGGTCAAGGTGAATTAGGATAGAGTAGTAACCACAAGATTTTGCAGCGAGTAGATCATTTATAACTATGGTCATGGCCAGCCCAAGATATTGTGCTTCCTGGGTCCAAGGAAAAAATGCTACCCCTCCCCCCCTTAAAAAAATTTGCACATCCATTATGTTATGCAGTGTGTGTAGTGAATGCAGTGTGTGTAGTGAAACCATGGTGTGCATGTGTATAGTGGATGAAGAGGGTCTGTTTGTGTAGTGGATGCAGTGTCTGTCTGTAGTGGATGTAGAATGTATGTGTAGTGGATGCAGCCTGTGTGTAAAACAAAGAAAAAACAAAGAAACGGGTTACACTAATTTAGTGTATCCAGAGCACCTATATCTGCAAACTTCAAATACATCTTCATCCAAGACCCATATTAGATATATTGGGTTCTTTGAAGATGGCTGTCATGTGGTAATGGACATAATGGATAGGTATTGGCCATTATTACTCCAGGATAAGCACTTACAACAAGTCTTGCCACCACGGGTTTCCATTACTGCTAGACAGGGTAGAAATCCAAGATATTTTAGTCCTTAGCCACCTGGGAACAACAAAAAAGAATATGAACTGGCTTAAATCTCAAGTAGCAGTCTCACATATATGTGGCAAATGTAATGTGTGCACATACATCTCTAACTAATCCAAAACCTTTACTAACTCTGAAAATACTGAAACATTTTCTACACGCTCCTTTTTCAACTGTACTACATCTGAAGTGGTTTACCTATTGACATTCAGTTGCTCCAAAAAATACATAGGCAAAACAATAAGCCCATTCAAAAAAGAATCTTAGAGCATTACAATTTGGTGAAACCCAAGAAACATTGACACTTCGATTTCGAGGGTCAGCTGAACACATCAGTTTTTCTGGAATTGAAAAAGTGACAATTGATCCCAGAAAAGATGATCTTGACAAGACGTTTTGCCAAAAAGCGAGTTACTGGATATATAAATTGAAAACACTATCACCATTGGGTCTAAATAAAGTCAATCAAGAAAATCTTCTTTTGACCATTTATCTCAGACTAATGTCCACCACTCTCTGGATCTTTATGTGTATATATTTCATTTATGTAAATAATTAGTCATCCACCCCCCCACCCCCAAGCAACACTGTGGGTGCTCACTTAAAATTTTCTCACAGGATTTTTATTATATTCATTTTTTAGTTTTTGAAAACTGGTGAATGTCTTAGTGTATATGCTATGCTACTTTGTATTGACCCCTTTGAGCAGGGAGCTGTTCCCTTCTCTTCAGAGTGGAGAGTATTGATTCTAATGGTCTATAGCAGGACACATATATGCATAAGGAAAGGAGGAGGGATATTGCTAAATGGAATCGGGTATTAAGTCTGAGAGTTATTGTGTCTAAGTGGATAAATGAGTAATTCTAAGATCCTCTTAGTACTTCAATTTCCATATACCTCTCCTTGGCTTACACTGGTGGAGTTCATGTAAACCACACTGGCTTTGTAACCCCCTTGTACATATATAGATATCTATATATATTGACCAGTAGGGTGTAGTATCTGTCCTCCACCTCCCTTGTTTTATTTTAAATCCATCATCTGGGGAGAGTGGAGGTCTGTTTGGACCCCGAACCCCAGATGCTATCTAGCAACCATATACTACATCAGATCCGGCCTGGTTAACCCCGACTCCTCTCCATTCTCGGCCGGCCGTCACTTCCTCCCGGCACTAGTTACGGCTGTAATTTTTAAAGGGGTCAGTCGCGCTATTAAAAGGTGGTGGGCCCCATCAGAGTGTGGCCCCCCGGTAGAGGTGTACAGGCAGCAGTTCCACCGCTACAGATGGGGAATGTAAGGGTTCGGGCGGCCGGTCCCACCACAACCATCATGGTTGTAACCCCCTGATGGTGGCCCTGCTTGAATTACATATCAGAAGATTTGATTTTTTTCTCTCTTCATATTTATTCAGTATAATGTCAGAAACCGCATAGTTTTAGATTCTTTTGTATCTTGGAATATATTTACATCTAGGTATATACTGTGTCCACATATTGGAGCTTGGAGCTGTGATAATAAAGCCATCTGAATAAACTATTCATTGTGGCTATAAGGTGGTATATATGAAACTTACACCTGTAAGTGAAGCGCTGAAATATATACAGGGTAATCTTACCCAGTGTGACTTAAATAGCAAGCATGGCTTTGTGGCCTATTTGTTTTTTAATTTCTCTTCACTTTTTGCTGGGTTAGAGATGGGAGCATACATTTTTGCCTTTTACTCCTACTTTACCAGGCAGTACTTTCTTCTAGTTTTGGAGGAAGAATCTTTCTATTCAATCTTTTAGAGTCTGTGTGTAGTGGATGAAGTGTCTGTGTAGTGGATGCAATGTTTGCGTGTAGTGGATGCAGGTTGTGTATAGTGGATGCAGTGTGTGTGTACAGTGGTTGCAGCTTCATGTGCTCTCCTCTCAGGAGTTGCGTGTGCACTGCTGCGGGATGCCATGGCAATGCTCCAAGCAGACCATGATGGAGCATTGCAAGAGGAGGGGGACATTAAGCTGCTGGAGGGGAAGATTAGGCTTCTCGACCCCCTCTTCAGAGGACAAGGTAGCGGGGCCCGGAACTGCATATATACATAGTAGTAATTGGCAAAATGCCACCCTATCAAAGAGAAATCTGAAATCAAGTCCCCACAGGGATCAATGGATGGGACGGCCCTGTATGTTGTTGAAGCAAGAGTGGGAACTTTCAGAATGCTGTTCTCCTTGCAGATATAATTAGGGAACATGGACCCGTTGACTCGTTTTTTGTTGAATCAGAATATTTGTATTTTTTGTGTTGTAATGTAATCACCAGTTTCTTCCAGATATAATGAAATTATATTTTCTCTGTGGTCTCTGGTCTGTGCATTTTGTAAGCCTGATGTCTGCTGCTACCCCTCCAGATTTACAGATATTCATTTTGTAGAATAATGCATTTTTTTATTATTTAATGTAGAGAATATAGAGCAATGTTGTGCAATGGGTGTGATATATATAGATGAAAATGTATCCATACTTACCGTAATTTTCCTTTCCTGGTCATAGGCCATGGCAGCACAACAATGGGTTAGCTCCTCCCTATCCCTAATTAGACAGGAACAGAATTAAAATCAGGGGTATAAATACCTCCTCCCACCAATGGTCCCTCAGTCTTGTTAACAGCAATATCCCAGGGCGGGATCTAAGTGCTGCCATGGCCTATGACCAGGAAAGGAAAATTACGGTAAGTATGGATAAATTTTCATCTTTCCTGGCCATATCCATGGCAGCACAACAATGGGTAATACCCAAGCAATAACCAAGGGAGGGAATAAAGAAAAAAACACAGACTCAAGAATATTTTAAATGCTGGTGTATTAGAAATCACACGTGCAATAGAAATCAATCAAGAAGAGTTGACTGCGGATAAGACTGATTTGCCAAAAGAGTCTGATTGGCTGGCTTTAACGTCAATCTGGTAATGCTTTATAAACGTGTTTGGAGAAGACCAAGTGGCTGCTTTGCAAATCAGCTCAGGTGACAAATTAGCAGCTGCTGCCCAAGATGAGGAAAGGGACCTCGTGGGGTGAGCCTTAAGCCCATCAGGAACTTTCATCTTTGAAGCTTGGTAAGCCTGAACGATGGCGGCAACAATCCATCTACTGATGGCCATCTTAGAAGCCTGAAGCCCTCTTCTGGGGCCGTTGGGGATGACGAATAGCCTTTGAGAGATCCGCCAGGCTGAATATCTTTGTAGATAGACAGACAGACATCGAACAAGATCTAACGGAGAAGGCAAAGTTTCAGCATCCTCAGTAGAAGACTCCGAATGAAGAGCCGGGAGTACTATTTCTTCGTTGATGTGAAAAGCTGACACCACTTTAGGACGAAATTCAGGAACAGTCCGTAAAATAACTCTGTCCTTATGAAAAACTGTAAAGGGCTCTTTAGTTGATAAGGCATGGAGTTCAGACACTCGTCTACCTGAGGCTAAGGCCACCAATAGAACCGTCTTAATGGTGAGTAACTGAGGAGAGATGGATTCAAGAGGCTCAAAAGGAGAATTGCTCAGAGCTTTTAACACCAAGGGAAGATCCCATGGTGGAGTGAAGGGCTTGATAGGAGGCTTGATTTTCAAAACTGCTGCCATAAATCTGATCACGTCCGTGTTCAAGGCCCATCTTTGATCTGTAAGGGCCGAAAGAGCTGAAATATGTACCTTCAGGGTATTGTAGCTTAAACCCTTATCAAGACCAGATTGTAGAAATTCAAGGATCTCCTTGGTGGAGATAGACTGAATATTCCTGTGGTTGGATGCAGCCCAGGAGGAAAAAACGTCCCAGATTCTGTAGTAAGTGGAAGATGTAGAGCTTTTCCTTGCTTGCAGTAGAGTTTCAATGACAGAATGAGAAAATCCCTTGCAGTTCAACCTTTCCCTTTCAATCTCCATGCCATCAGCTTGAGGGAGGCAGGGTCTGGGTGGAGGACAGGACCCTGATGTAGAAGGGAAGGAATATTTGGAAGCTGCCAGGGGTCTGCACTGCAGAGACTCAACAACAGAGGAAACCATGGCCTGCGAGGCCAAAAGGGGGCTATGAGGATGATGGATACCTTCTCCTGCCTCAATCGTCTCAGAAGAGGAAAGATGAGGGGTGTAGGAGGAAATGCGTAAGCCTAGGTGAAATTCCCAATCGATTGAAAGAGCATCCCTTCCTGATGCTTGGGGATCGATGTTTTTTGAAAAGAAGTGCTGCACCTTCCTGTTCTTGTGTGTTGCCATAAGGTCGACTTGTGGCATGCCCCATACTTGAGAGATGTCTTCGAACACCTTGTTTGACAGACTCCATTCTCCTGGATCTAATTCCACTCTGCTCAGGTAATCCGCTATGGAATTCTGGACTCCCGGAAGATGGATCGCTGATAGGCCCGCTAGATGCTTCTGGGAGAAGGACATTAGGGGCTTCATAATGGACATCATTTTCCGACTCCTTGTTCCCCCTTGATGGTTTATGTAGGCAACTACAGTGGAATTGTCTGATCTGATCTTGATCCACTTGAAGCGTATGAGGGGAAGGAGAATTTCTAGAGCTTTTAGAACTGCCAAAAGCTCTAATTGGTTGGAGGGAATCTCTGTTACTGGAAAGGACCATTTCCCCTGGATAAACTGATCTTGTAGGTGAGCACCCCATCCCCACTGGCTTGCGTCCGTGGTAATAACTGTCCATGTGATGTTCCCCAATGGAAACCCTCTGAACAGGGATTTCTTCTGTAACCACCAAATCAGAGATTGATGGACCTGAGGGGGAATCTTGATAGGCTGAAGTGGACTTCTCGATCTGAATTGAGGATGAAATTCTTCTGGAAAATCCTCATCCTCCATTGGGCCCATCTTGTCAGTCCGATGGTGGAGGACATTGATCCTAACAGGCTCATGCATCTTTCTGCTGAGGTCAGATTGGATGCCAACATGTCTTTGACTTTGTTCATCAACTTCGTACCTCTTTCTGGAGACAGTTGCACTGTGCCTGCTAGAGTGTTGAATATGGCCCCCAAATATTTCATCTCCTGAGCCGGCTGTAATTGGCTCTTGTTCTCGTTTAACTTCCAACCATGACGGCGTAGAAAACGTAGACAAACCTGCCCATGGGTCTGAAGGGTATCTGTGTCTTCTGCCAAGATGAGGATGTCTTCTAAGTAATGGTAAATGGCTATGCCCTTTTTCCTGAGCTCCGCAATCAAAACAATCAAGACCTTGGAGAATGTTCTTGGAGCTGTGCTGAGACCGAACGGCAGGGCTCGGAATTGAAAATGCCCTTGTTCCACCGCAAACCGAAGGAATTTCTGATGTTCTGGAGCAATGGGGATGTGGAAATAAGCGTCTGCCAAGTCTATAGAAATCATCCATTGGTGTGGAAAAACGACCTTTATGATGGATTGAATAGACTCCATCTTGAACTTCCGGATGAGGAGATGCTGATTTAGTCTGCTTAAGTCTAAGATAGGTCTCCAACCACCTGAAGCTTTTCTGGTGAGAAACAGGTGAGAGTAAAACCCTTGACCTTGCTGTCGCTGAGGAACTGAAATGATGACATTTCCTTCCTGGAGTGTCGAGATGAAATCTTTTAAGGCCTGTCTTTTTTCTGCATCTCCTGGCCATTTGGTCGTTTGAAAGGAGTAAGCTGGAGGGGGTCTGAAGAATTCTAAACGATATCCTCTTCTTATGATATCCAACACCCATTTGTCTGTGGTGGATAGTTCCCATACGTCTTGGAAGAGTAACAGACGTGCCCCCACACCTACTGACTGGGGGGAAGACCAGTCATAAAGATCTGGGGTTCTTGTGGAACGAGGCGCCTCTAGATTTACCGCCTCTGGTAGATGACTGTCCACCTCTCCAAGGCTGGGATCTTCCATGCTCTCTTCCTGCCTTGTAAGATCTGGCATCTTGAAAGGAAAAATAGTCTGGATATCGTTTGGATCGAAAGGAACCTCTGGGTTTACGATCCTGCGGGAGAAAAGCTCTTTTGCCTTCGGCTGCTCTTTTAATACATTCATCCAAGTTTTTTCCAAACAACATGTCGCCGTGGAAAGGTAAGGCACATAAACTAGATTTAGAAGAGGTATCTGCTATCCAGGACCTTAACCATAAAGCCCTTCTGGCTGAAACAGAGAGGGCCATATTTCTGGCAAAGGCCTTAACCAGATCCACCGAAGCGTCAGACGTAAAGTCTACTGCAAGCTTTATATCTTTTAGACTTTCCAGAAGACTGGATCTGCTCCTGCCTCTTTGGATGTCTGCCTCTAGATTTTCCATCCAGATCTTTAAAGCTCTGGAAACTGAAGTGAGAGCGACTGCTGGATGGAGGCGTAAAATTAGACACTTATCATTTATTTTTTCACATGTTCTTTATGGCACTTTATAGCCACCAACGTATATTTCTAAAGCATAAATGAGCTTTTAACTAAAGATTATTTTCCCAAATAAAAAACTAATAGTAGCTTACTTCTTTTCACCTCTCAGAAACCAAATATGGAACATTAGGACACATACATTCCAGTGAAATGTCAGTGAAAGTACCTTGACATAGACCCTGCTGTTGTTTTGCTCTAAGTAAAGCTGCTATTTTGGCTTTTATCCTTGAGTGCCTGGATCAATATTTATTTTCTATATCTGGAAGTGAGACCTGGCTGTTCTAAGTTCCTGAGCACCCAGGAAGCCTGGAAAGTGCAGTGTCCATTATCTTTTCTAGAAGTATAGTACCTGAACTAGGGGTTGCCAAGGTCCTTCTCTGCATCCCCAGCAAATCAACATTTCAGAAATAACTACTACAACTCTGTCCCCTCTCAACTGTCAGTAAGAAATAGTTGCGAATGAACAATGGAGTAATTGTACATGCATACAGCTCATTTTTATTAACAAATGTATTCATCCAACATTGATGCACATTGATTGCACTGAACAGGACAACATTTCCTGAAAAGATTAGTGTTACTCACTCAAGTCCAAATTGTATCAAATTAAAATCTTTTTTCAAATAAGTTATGTTTTCCTACATTTTGTTGTTCATATTTTTTAAACTACAATTCGTCATTTAGTGAATAACATGATAACATTGATTTGCTCATAAAAAACACCTTAGTAACATAAGTGTACTTTAAGTCCACCGTGCTTTTGGTACCTATTTTTTTTAGATTTATAAACCTGATTTGCACCCAAATTTCAAACAAGCAAAGTATGCAGAAGGAATATGAATACATTTGTTAAGCATTATTTTACAACATAATATTAATAAAACATTAATTCATCATCTCACTCTTTCTTTCCTTTGCCTTGTATTACTAATTAATATTTGGAAGGTTCTCCTGTAATTATTGCATTAGTGCAGCCATTAACATTAGGAACTTTGAAAGTGAGTAATTTTATTTCATTGATTTATATATATTTTTCTTGCATTGTATGTAATGCATTATTTATATAATGTATTTAAAAATAAGGGCTCACTAACCCCATTGTTATAGATTTTACTTTTTAATAGCCCTTATAAAATAAAGATGATCATAATCAACCACCTCATTGACTATTTTGCTTTTCCGTACCTCACATCGCTCAATCGCAAGACCTGAAATCTTCCAGAGCTTCTTTTATAAACTTTTCATCGCACCCTAAAATATTGTACTTTTCCTCACCAACAGTGTAAAATGCACCATTATAAGCACCTATTAATAACAGGCGTCCTCCTAGTTTTAGCATCACCTTTTGGTAACAATCACCTTTTGGTAACACAGCCGGGTCCGTAGGGTTGGCTTTGCTGAAATCACATTTTAAGATGCGTTTGATGTTCTACATTGGTCATTTTCCTTTTCTTTAAAATAATCACTAAAAAAGAGAGCTAGTGTAGTTATTGTACTAAATGCATTGCAATCAGAGTATTGTAAGAAACGTTTGTACAGTTTGTTATAAACACAAACTATGTCTATTTATTTTATCCATTCTATTTACAGGTGTGCTTTTGAAATTAAGGGGAAACTGTAAGCTCCATAATTGCTTCAAATGGCACGTTTTACCCAGCTATTACTACTATTATTGTCGGAGTGACAGACACAAGAGGCATTGGAACCCTGCAATGAAAATATTGCCATTCCTGAAGAATACTGATTCCTCTTCTTTAACTGTCACTAGTCTAATACTATCCTTACCTTTTTGTGTCATTTTACCCCACTCCCTCTAGCATGAAAGCTCATTGAACAGGGCCCTCAACCCCTCTGTTCCTGTGTGTCCAACTTGTCTGGTTACAACTACATGTCTGTTCGTCCACCCATTGTAAAGCGCTGCCGAATTTGATGGCGCTACATAAATAACATAACAATAATACAATGTTTTTTGTTTTAGGTTTAAATCTAGAGGGACTTGGCACTCAAATTTATTTTGAGGGATATTTTGGAGATAACTAACCAAATATTTGCTTTCCTGTTAATATTGTAAAATTGAAATAATAAATGTCTCCTCTCTCTACTCCCTCTTTACCCCCCCATCTCTTCTTTTTCTAAAAGCACTTTTCAATAACCTTGACTTATTTACAAAATGTTTTTCTCCTATTTTCAATACCCTATGAGTTTCATGGGTTGATTACCCATTCAAGATCCCAGCTTTTCCCTGTTTCTCTCCTGTATTCTCAGCTACTGCCCCACTAGTTACTTTCTAACTTCTCACTAGCGCTATTTACTTGGTGTGGAAATTACACTTAAATCTTTTTTGAGAGTGGGATTTTCTTCAATATTGAATAAACACACGCTCTAGAATCACATTGTCATCTTTGCATAAATTGCCCTAATGATTGTCTTTACATATGACTTCTGTTCTTACATGCTCTATGTAAATCTATTTCTGTTTTGTTAATAAAAGCCTAGAAACAGCAATCTGTTATTAAACTGTATAAAATAAAATAGACAAAAAAATCACAATTTAAAAATCTAAAAGATGAAAATATGTGATAAAAGTAGATGCTGCTCGACACATGAAAGGTTATTCCTACCTATTGACCTTAAGAAGGAGTCAGTGCTTCAGAAAATTGTCCTTAATTCTTAGAAAAAGGAAAAAATGATAATTTACAACCATATACTCTTATAGGTATAGTCTTTATACACCTACACAATGGTAAGTAGGCCTTAGCAAAACAAATTCACTGTGTGCCTGATACTGTGGTCAGCAATAGGGTGGTGTTGAAAATCCACAGCTTAGTGTTGCAGTTATGATCTAGCAGAAATTTTTCTAAGCGGGATATTCTCAAACACAGTTTATTAGAAAAAACATTTTTGTGTAGAAGTAAAAATATAAATACAAGAAGTAGTAAAACATTCAAGAAGTGGTATATAGTTCAAATCGTAACCACTAAATAGTCCAGTGTAAGCAGTTGAGCAGTAGAGTTACCCTTTCGTTAAAGCAGATTAAGCAGTAGACAGTTCTCTCTTCAAGCTGCAATGATGATAGTGAAGACCGGAGGGACACTGTTATCTCAGTCCGCTGCAAATTACTGCTGGAACTGGAGAAATGCAGATGAATAAGAATTTCAAGAATCTATGTCTCATAGAATATATACCCTCTAAGATTGTGATGCCTGTCAAAGTTTCTTAAAGGTACCTACGTTCTTCTATGGCAAAACTTTTCATGTGTGAGCCATCATTCCATTCAAATAACACAGAAAGCTGGAGAGAAAATCTATGGGAAAATAATTTAGCAATGCTTCGTAGAAAAGTTTTTATTGAGAGTAGAAAATAAAAAATATAAAATAAAAAATAAAATAATCAAACATAATAAATAAAAATGTAAAAAAAATGTATTAATAAATTATTTTTTGACTAGCCCAAAAATGGAGATTTAGAGATTATTGACTATTCTAGCTCTGCATTTAGTCCAAAAGGGACTAAGGTTTTCAAACTGTGGATCCAAAACATTTATTGTCTGATTAATTGTTTACTTAGATCACCATCTCTCCATGGTGTGTGTACTAGTAGGATCCCACAGCATTTAAGAGTTTTGGGGTCACCATTATGGACTTCCATAACATGTTTAGATAAAGTGTGGTTTTCACACATTTTTTTAATGTTGTAAATATGTTCTCTTAGTCTGATTTTTTTAGCTTTCGTTTAGTTTGACCCACATATTGAAGACCGCATTCATATTCTAATAAATATATGACCTGCTTGGAATGACACGTGATGCAGTCTTCAATATTGTAGGATCTATTGGTTTTATATGATTTAAAACTAATTGTTTTTCCAAAAGGTGGCCCTGTCATCTTGAAAATATTGCACTGACCACATTTATAAAAACCTTTATTGTCATTTAAAAAATGTTGGTTTTTTTCTCAGAAAAGTGTGTACTATTTTTTTGTTTTATAGTTTGTGCTCCTCTAAATAATATCTTTGGTTTTTGAGGTAGAATTGTGCCTAAAGTAGGGTCCTGAATTAGAAAATGCCAATTTTTATGAATCATTTTTCTTAAGATTGCGGATTATGAACTGTAATTGAAAAAAAAGGGACAATTAAAATTATCATCCATTTTTTGGTCCTGAGATTGTAATATTTGCATTCTCTCCAAATTATTAACTTTTTGTATCGATTTCCTTAATAGTTCTTTGCTATAGTTTTTTCTTCAAATTGTTGTTTAATTATTTCTGTTTGTTGTTGACAGACTAACTCGTCTGTACAGTTCTTTTTAATTCTGCGAAATTGTCCCAAAGGGACATTATCAATCCAGGGCGGGTAGTGACAACTAGAATTCCGGATAAAACTATTAACATCCACACGTTTAAAGAAATTCCTAAAGCACTATAAGAATTAAATGAGAATAAAAATATATTTCAAATTAAATGTACAGATAAAGGTGGAGGAATTGTAATTTTGGTCACTATATATAATGAAGAAGAATGTAATAGAGTTTTAAAAGATACAACCACTTACGAAATTTTAAATAGAGATCCCACAAAAGAGACCCAGAAGTAACTACATATGCTCCTAGAAAAAGAAAGGATTTTAGGTATTTTAACTAAAAAAGAATATACTTAAGTTTCAATCACACACCCTATCAAACCAGTGTTTTACTTTCTACCAAAAATGCACAAAAACCTCAAAAAAAACCTTGGTAGACCAATTATTTCAAGTATAGACTCCTTGACTGCTAATCTATCTCAATACATAGACGTTCTCCTACTACCTTATGTTTAGACGTCGAAGTCTTATTTAAAAGACAGTGGAGAACTCCTTACACTAGTAGAGGGTAAATTATGGAGCAAGAATCTCTGGCTTGTAACATGTGATGTTACATCAATATAAACTGTTATCAAACATCATTTAGGTCTTCAAGCAATCCGATATACTCTCTATCAAAAAGGAGACATGCATTTAGAGCAGATAGAGTTTTTAATAGAATGTATTAATTTTATATTAACCAATAATTTTTTTTGGTACAATCAAGATATATATATATATATATATATATATATATAAAATATCCAAATACTTGCACTCCAGTTGTATTCTCATAAAGCCCGGTGCTGATCAAGCAAAATAATATATACAGGAAAGTAGAAAATAGCACTCTAAGGACTTCAAAAAGGTATCCTGACGAAAGTTCTGCTATAGAACTGAAACGTTGAAATATTGTGGCAGTTGCTGAATAAAAGCTAAGTTATTTTTTCACAATACCTTTTTGAAGTCCTTAGAGTGCTATTTTCTACTTTCCTGTATATATATATATATATATATATATATATGTATATATATATATATATTTATACAAGTAACAGGCACGGCTATGGGGACTAAATTCACACCCAGTTATGCCAACATCTTCATGACCTTCTGGGAACAATTGTTCATTTGGGAGAGTCATCCCTGGGTGGCAAATCTGGTCCTCTATAGATGCTATATAGATGACTTGTTTTTTTATTTGGGAATGAGAAGAACTTTTACTAGAATTTTCAAAGTATATTAACACAAATGATTTTAATTTATCCTTCACTTACAAATACCACCGCTCAGAAATAGATTTTTTATACTTAGTGCTCTATGTTGATCAAGATGGCCTAAAAACAAGGACTTTCTTTAAAAGTGTGGATGTTAATAGTTTTATCCTGAATTCTAGTTGTCACTACCTGTTTTGGACCATTAATGTCCCTTTGGGACAATTTCGCAGAATTAAAAAGAACTGTGCAGACGGGTTAGTCTGCCATCAGCAAACAGAAATATTTAAACAACAATTTGAAGAAGAAAAAAACTATAGCAAAGATCTATTAAGGAAATCGATACAAAAAGTTAATAATTTTGGAGAGATTACAAATATTACAATCTCTGGACCAAAACAACGGTTGATAACAATTGTAATTGTCCCCTTATTTTTAATTACAGTTCACAATCTGCTATTTAAGAAAAATAATTAATAAAAAAATTTCATTTTCTACTTCAGGACCCCACTTTAGGCACAATTATACTTCAAAAACCAAATATATTTTTTAGAGGAGCACCAACTATATATAAAAAAAATAGTACACACTTTTTAAGCCCCTGAGACAAATTTTTTTTTTTTTTTAGATGACAATAAAGGTTTTTATAAATGTGGTCAGTGCAATATTTTCAAGATGACAGGGCCACCTTTTGTTAAAACAACTAGTTTTAAATCATATAAAACCAATAGATCCTACTTATTAGTGTAGGTAAAGGATGCTTCCGCTGATAGGGACAAGAATTCTGCAAACTAGTACATTAGTGGGGTGGGGTGCACTTCATATCTGAGAGTCAAATAGAAGCTTCAAATACCACGGTTACATCGGAGTTTAAAAAAAGTCAATTTTTTTGGTGCTAAATAGTACATTAGTGGGATAGTACATTAGTGGGGTGCACTTCATATCGGAGACTCAAATAGAATCATCAAATACTGCTGTCACATTGCAGTTTTAAAACTTAAAATTATTTGGGTGCTAAACTGCTAAATATTATTTTAGTGGGGTGCACTTCATATCTGTGAGTCAAATAGAAGCGTCTAATAGTGTGCTTACAGCGCATTGGTAAAGATTCTTATTTTCTGGGTGTTAATCTGCAAAATGGTACATTTTGTGGCCTGCTCTTCATATCTGAGTGTCAAATAGAACCGTCTAATAGTGTGCTTACTGCGCAGTTGTAAACATTCTAATTGTTTTGGTGCTAAACTGCTAAATAGTAAATTTTGGGGCGTGCACTTCATATCTGAGAGTCAAATAGAAGCGTCTAATACTGCGGTTACAGCGCAAATTGTAAACATTCAAATAGTTTTGCTGCTAAATAGTACATTTTGGGTGTGCTCTTCATATCTGAGAGTCAAATAGAAGCGTCAAATACTGCTGTCACATTGCAGTTTTAAAACTTAACATTTTTGGGGTGATAAACTGCTAAATAGTATTTTAGTGGGGTGCACTTCATATCTGAGAGTCAAATAGAAGCGTCTAATAGTGTGCTTACAGCGCACTTGTAAAAATTCTAATTTTCTGGGTGTTAATCTGCTAAATAGTACATTTTGTGGCCTGCTCTTCATATCTGAGAGTCAAATAGAAGCGTCTAATAGTGTGCTTACTGCGCAGTTGTAAACATTCTAATTGTGTTGGCGCTAAACTGCTAAATAGTACACTTTGAGGCGTGCACTTCATATCTGAGAGTCATATAGAAGCGTCTAATAGTGTGCTTACAGCACAGTGGTAAACATTTTTATTTTCTGGGTGCTAATCTGCTAAATAGTACATTTTGTGGCCTGCTTTTCATATCTGAGAGTCAAATAGAAGTGTCAAATACTGCGGTTTCAGCGCAATTGTAAACATTCAAATTGTTTGCTGCTAAACTGCTAAATAGTACATTTTGGGTGTGCTCTTCATATCTTAGAGTCAAATAGAAGTGTCAAATACTGCTGTCACATTGCAGTTTAAAACTTAATTTTTTTGGGGGCGCTAAACTGCTAAATAGTATTTTAGTAGGGAAAGTCAAATAGAAGCGTCTAATAGTGTGCTTACAGCACACTTGTAAAAATTCGAATTTTCTGGATGCTAATCTGCTAAATAGTACATTTTGGGGCATGCTCTTCATATCTACAAGTCATGCTACAACAAAATTAAACAAGTTTTAAAATATGTATGGGCCAACCAGTGGCTGTAAACAACAAAGTTTTACTGGTTACATTCATGACTACACACTCTAGTGAATAGTGAACATTACCTTCATGTAGTGTATTCTTTTTAAAAAAAAATCATACAGCATCCTTTCATGTGCTTTTCAGATGTCATATTGCGAATTACCAATTTTTGTGTAGTCTGATTTTTTTATAAAAAGTGAAAAATAAGTGTTATTGTGATCGCTTCATATACAGAAGCATTAATATACATTTCTATGTTGTGTAACACAACTACAAAGTTAAAAAACAAACACCAAAACAACGTGCCAAACAATCTACCTGTGCATGGCTTGTGTGATACAATAAGTCTACATTTTAAAAATGCAATAACCCACAGAAGATGAGCGAGAATTGTTTTTGCAAATGGAACTTTGATTCGAATTTACTACATCGGTCACTTGTAACATATAACACTTGTTACACAGATCTAAGTGATAGAAAACAGATTGATATTTTCTACACTAGAAACTACCAGATAACAAGCTGCTATATTTAAACCAGTGATCAATAGCTTAGAGGTACTTCAACAATATTGTAATTCTGGGGCAATACCCTCACAAGTCAAACTGAGAGGTCAGTTTATAGGGTAGCCTGGATACAATTCTAAAACAATTTCCATATGTCCTTTGCAGACTTTACATGCTGGAAAAACACACGTACCAGATTTAACAATCCATTTGTAGTTTCACAGTGAGGTGGGCAGTCCGGTGACCAGGACTGTCTGGGCGGCGGTCGGACGACCAGGACCCAGTATGCCTGTTGTTGAAGTTAGGAGTCACAGTGTGGAATGGATTAGCAAGGTCTGGTGCAGGGTAACCTCATGCCCCCTGGTGTTGAGCACCAGCATTTGTGCGGCCACATACCAGGACCCTGATTCAGCTTCAATAAAAAGAGTACTGGATACCAGAAGCCATCACCAGACTGATCCGCAACTTGGAACAGGATGTGACATTCACTATGGCGGCTGTGCGCGCTTACGCCTGTCTGCTCTGCAGCGTAACTTCGGCCTTCCTGCTCACCGCCTCATGACACTGTGCGAGCAGTGTCGTCACTGCTGCCTTTATTTGTCGTTACTGCTGCCTTCCTTGCATGTGGTAGCTGTTTCTCAGGGTCCCTGTACGGAATGGAACCCTGATTCCCCGTTACCCGTGGTCATCATGGTAGGCGCAGAAACTGGCATCGAAAGTTTATATGGGTGACATCCGCATGCAAAGTCGTTGCCACGGGGATGTGCGATTGGCCCGAGGTTCTCTAGAGTTAACAAAGTGCCTGCGCAACTATAATGTCAACAGCTACTCGGCGGAACAAAGTTGTCTTTTTTTTTTATATGTCCCAATATTTTGTGGGCTACCCTAATTAAAAAAAAATAAATATATATATATATATAAAACAGATTTGGCTACCTCACCCTCCTCCACCGCCACGGTCACCGCCTCCTCAACCTCTGGGTCACTTAGTATAAACTAGGTACACATTAGCAGAGGCTTGTAAAGGCCTTTTCTCCATCCATCAGGAGTTGAGCATTTCTCCATGCATCAGGAGCTGAGCATTTCTCCATGCATCAGGACTGCAAGAAATGCACCACAGGCCGCAAATGTTTCTTTTTTTGTATGTCCAAATATTTTGTGGGCTACCACAATAAAAAAAACAAAAAAAAAAACATAAAAAACAGTGTTGGCTACCTCATCCTCCTCCTCCACCGCTGCTTCCACCTACATCGCCCCGGTCACCGCCTCCTCAATCTATGTGTCACTTAGTATAAACTAGGTACACATTAGCAGAGGCTTGTGAATGCCTTTTCTCCATGCATCAGGAGTTGAGCATTTCTCTATGCATCAGGACTGCAAGAAATGCAGCGCAGGCCACAAATGTTTATTTTTTGTATGTCCCAATGTTTTGTGGGCTACCACAATTAAAATAAAAAAATATATATATAAAAAAAACAGTGTTGGCTACCTCCTCCTCCACCGCTGCTTCCACCTCCACCGCCACGGTCACCACCTCCTCAACCTATGGGTCACTTAGTATAAACTAGGTACACATTAGCAGAGGCTTGTGAAGGCCTTTTCTCCATGCATCAGGAGTTGAGCTCAGTTTGAACAATGAAAGAGAATACCCTGCACTCCAACCCTCTCTCAAATGGATAATTCTGTTGATCCTCCTAACAGCCATGCTTTAGATTTTGATTTATGTTCTTCCAAAGCTAAAATCAAAGATTCCATCTAGTGCTATTTTATGGCTCAGCTGTATTTTTTATTTTTTATGTTATTTTAAGTGATTTCCCTATCCACATTTGTTTGCAGGGCACTTGTCCTACTCTTACCCCCATTTTACTTGCTTTTGCAGCTCTCTAGCTCTTTCCAGGAGTTTTTAGATACATTTTTGTGGCCAAAAGTTCAGGTCGCCATTGATTTCAATAGGGATCGGGGTCAAGTTCGGGGTCAAGTTCGAGCCCGAACCCGGACTTTTTTTCAAAGTTCGGCGAACCCGCCGGACCCGAACATCCAGGTGTCCGCTCAACTCTACTTATGAACGTCTTCTAATTCTTATGGTTATTGCAATAATCTGTTACTGAATATATTTTTTAATTAGATGCATTTGTATATTGATTTTCAGATGTCGTCTAATTTATATATGGTTTATGGTACACTACTATATCAATGTCTGTATACTTAAACAGATAGATGCACTGTATTATTTCAATGGAATGATGGCTGACACATAAAAAGTTTGCCATAGAAGGACGTATGTACCTTTTAAGAAACTTTGACAGCCATCACAATCTTAGAGGCTATATATACTATGAGCCAAGGATCCTTCACTATCTTGAAAAAGCCCGCCAAGCATGGGCGAAATGCGTTGATGAGCTGAGGATCAAGTTTTTATTCATCTGCATTTCTCCAGTTCCAGCAGTAATTTGCAGTGGACTGAGATAAAAGCGTCCCTCCGGTCTTCACTTTCATCATTGCGGCTTGAAGAGAGAACTGTCTACTGCTTCAACGAAAGGGTAACTCTACTGCTCAACTGCTTACACTGGACTATTTAGTGGTTATGATTTGAACTTTATACCACATCTTGAATTTGTTACTACTTCTTGTCTTTATATTTTTACTTCTACACAAATATATTTTTTCTAATACACTGTGTTTGAGAATATCCCGCTTAGACAAATTTCTGCTAGATCATAACTGCAACACTAAGCTGTGGATTTTCAACACCACCCTATTCCTGACCAAAGTATCAGGCACACAGTGAATTTGTTTTGCTAAGGCATACTTACCATTGTGAGGGGGGAAAAGACTATACCTATAAGTGTATATGGTTTTAAATTTGCATTTTTTTTCCTTTTTCTAACAATTTTTCTAACAAGATTTTCTGAAGTGCTGACACTTTTTACAAAACTTGTTGTTAAACTGTATTGAATCGTATATGAACATACCTTCTTTAGCTTCCTTAAAAAGTTCGTCAAATGGAAATTTTAAAATCTCATCCAACATCAAAGCATCAGATGTTGCAGATAAATATGTTTCTGCAAACTTTTCTGAATCGATATTGTGCAGGTGATAGTGTTTATGGGTGGAAGAAGTCATTCTTAGCCTCTGGATAATCAAGTTAGATGCACCAAAAATGCTGTAATTACAGTTTGAACTAAAAATCTAGGTTGAAATTCATTTTATAAGTATCTGATAAGACCCCAGGTGAAATAAGTCTAGGTCAAGTTTGTTTTTCTTCTTTTTTTTTCTTATTGTGGAGATGATTGCAATTTTATTTAGTTTAACTTGAGGCAAGCAAAGATAACGACAGGAGATGAATGACATGTGATAGTATGTTTTTCCTTCTGCTTTATATGCGTGTAAAAAAGATATGTGTGTGAGTTCATTAGTGCACAATCAGACACTTTAACAGGATCCAGTGAAAACTTAAGGGAATTTTAATTTAAAGCGGCACTGTCATGTCGAACTTACCTTTCCCCAATCGCTTCCTCTTCTCTCCCTCTCTCACGATCTGTTCTTCTTTTCTACCTTTTTGATGTAGTTTCTTTTATAGGGACTATTTTGTCTTGTGTATTTTTTCTATGCTTGACCATCTTTGACCCAAGGAAGAGCTTAAGTCCACTCCATTTCCTGGGGTTAAATAAATTTTCCCATCATACTTACTTTTCCTCCGTGTTCTCGCTTTTGTTCATTCGCCGTTCAAATGTCCTGTCATTTAGACAGGCCACCGGTGAAACTACCAAATTTAGTACAGAATGTGTACAGTTGGTCTATTCGTGTTTGGACAAAAAAATTCCCTTTTGCTCCTACTCACTATACCACAGCTGCTCACAGTTTGAAAAAAAAAAGACCCCCCAATTTAATAAAGAAATCTATTCAAATAATTAACAGTGGGTCATGGTGTCCCCCCGAGACTCACCCGTGGGGGCCACTTAACTAAACAGGGGACCTATTGTCTCTACTATCCCCCCCCCCCCATGGCCTCCATACATGGGTTGCGGGTGGGGGCCCTTAAATAACAAAAGGGGAGGACCTACAGTCTCCCCCCCAGACCAATCCATGATCGACAGGTGGGGGCTAACTGTAAAAAATAAATCGACAACCCAAGTGGCTGGGGAATTTTAGGGCTACTAAGAGCACAATTCGATGTAGTGGAATCGGGAGGGGGTTAAAAGAAAGATGGATGTGGCCAAGACAGTGCTGCTTTAATAACTGTTTTTTTTTTTTTATCTCGCTCATAAGTAGAGTTAAAAGGACCCTTCCATCAAACTGTCCAATACAACCAGTATTACGTAACATATGTAATACCAATCTGGGCACTGTGTACACCAATATTGGGTTACTTATAATATCCCATTATGGGCACCAAGCACACCATAATAATTATAGTTAGATTAATATATATGGAGTTCAAACTGGTATTTTATATTTTGCAAAATTGCACTAAAATTGTTATGGGCATCATCCCTGGCTTTCCTTTTTGACCAACATACAAGTTATAGCTGTGGTCATGTCCGGCCATGACATTGTTCTGCCTTGGTCCAAGGTTGAAATGCTGCCCCACCTATTCAAAACAGAAGGCTACGGCTCAATATTTCCACTTTGGCAGATAAAGTTTGAAGGCTAGTGCTTAATACTATCTCTGCCAAACTGTTTAGCTGTTACAACCTGAAGGCTATTAAGAAATATCACTTCTGTCTAAATTGCTCGCCTGATATAGCCTGAAGGATATTGAATCTATTGACTATTGTTAAGCTGACTTTTTTTTTTTTTTATTGGTTAGTAAAGAACAAAATAATCTTGTGGTTAAAGGTGACTGCTCAATTGTAATCTAAATAAAGGAATACTAAACAAGTTTGTCTGCTAGCACCCATACATTTTTCTGGCTGAAAAGACTAGGGTCTATTACAACTATAAGACTCGGCTGACACACCAAGAATATGACTTAAAAAAAAGTCAAAAAAATAAACCAATACCCAAAAAAGGGGGATAACAAAACAGAAAACCGTCTCTCTTTTTTACGCCTCCCCATATCTCAAGAACAGAACAAGACAGAGAGACGCAGACGAATATCTTTAAAGGGGATACTAGAACAGAAAGAGAAAATAATGAAGAATCCCTCAAAATCCCATGCATAGAAGAAGTTCAACCATTACTGCAGGTAATAGGTAAAGAATAGGTAAATACATATTTTGAAGCCCAATTGGGGAAAAAGCACTAAAGCTGACTGACTTAATGGATCAATCTAAAATAAATAATTTACGACTCTGAGATATAGCCGAACAAATAACAAACAATAAGTTGGAAGAATTTGTAATTGAATTTTTGAGGAAATTGGTACCTCAAGACAACATTGTAAGTTCCTATATTGGAGAGATGCCACAGAGGGATGAGACCACCAAATCTCCAAGAGACTGTAGCGAGAGATGTCATAGTTCATTGCTTTTCTAGCAAAGTTAAAGATCAAATCATGCAACTATGTAGAACAGCCAAAACTGCTTTGTTAAGCTAAAGTTGTTTTGGTGACTATAGTGTCCCTTTAATGCAGCCTTGTTGGAACAGGGTGGCCATCCACCAACCATCAACTACTCCATCCATCTGGACCCTGGAGTAGGATGGAGTAGTTGATGGTTGGTGGATGGCCAACCTGTTCCAACAAGGCTGCGACGTCAGCAAGGTGGTGGTGAAGTCATGTTTTGGGCCGGAATCATGGAAAGAGAGCTGGTAAGCCCCTTTAGGGTCCCTGAAGGTGTAAAGATGACCTCTGCAAAGTATGTGGAGTTTCTGACTGACTACTTTCTTCCATGGTACAGAAGGAAGAACTATGCTTTCCGTAATAAAATCATCTTCATGCATGACAATGCACCATCTCATGCTGCAAAGAATACCTCTGCATGAATGACTGCTATGGGGATAAAAGGAGAGAAAGTCATGGTGTGGCCTCCATCCTCCCCTGACCTCAATCCTATTGAGAACCTTTGGAACATCCTCAAGCAAAAGATCTATGAGGGTGGGAGGCAGTTTACATCCAAACAGCAGCTATGGGAGGCTATTCTGACATCTTGCAAACAAATTCAAGCAAAAACTGTCCAAAAACTCACAAGTTCAATAGATGCAAGACTTGTGAAGCTGCTATCAAATAAGGGTTCCTATGTTAAAATGTAACGTGACCTGTTAAAATGTTTAAAAAGTTAAAATGTTGTTATAAGTTTGATTGAAATAGCTTTTGATTTCAGTAAATATGCTGCAAGCACAACAAATGACAATTTTCAGTTCTTTACAACCTATAAAGTGTTTTGAAACTTACTGTGCGTAATAATTTGGAACAGTGCATTGTAAGTTTTTATGTTTAAAAAAAAATACTGTTATCATTAGGAGGTTTGTTCAATAAAATTTGAATTGTACTCTTAATAGTTGATAACATGAGAATTATGCTGACTGTTATTTACATCAATTATTTAGCTAAATGAGAAAAATATAATTTGCATAATAATTTGGAACAGGGTGTAAATACAAATACACCCCTCCATTCAAACTTCAACATTACATACAAACATACTCCTGCATTGAAACGTCAACACTACATACAAACACAACTCTGTGTTAACCCCTTCCCGACCGAGGACGGTTCAGGACCGTCATCGGGATTTTCCCATTGCGGACCGATGACGGTCCTGAACCGTCCTAACGGTTTCCGTTACTTACCTGATCGCCGTCGTTCCCCCGGCGGCGATCAGTGTTGCTCCCGGTGTGGGGAGACTGCCTGCAGCCCAGACAGTCTCCCCACACTGATTTAGGACCCCTGTGGCCATGTGATTGCTTAACATAGCGATCACATGGTCACAATGGGTGTCCATAGTGCTGCCTGCAGGGGGACTGCCTGTGCTGACAGGCAGTCTCCCTGCATGTGTAAAATCAAAAAAAAAAATAAAGTTAATGTTAATAAAAAAAAAATAATAATTATATATGTGTATATATGATATATAGACATATATTATATCTATATAATATATGTCTATATATCATATATATAATACCATACTAAGTGTATTTTTATATTAATATGTACTTATATTAAAATAAAAATACACTTATAATTAAATTACACACGTATATATATAATATATATAATAACTATATAGATTGTATATATATATTATTATAAAATATAAATAATAAGTAATTTAAATTAAATAAAAATTTTTAAAAATAATAATAAAAATTTTTAAAAAAATTATATAGCTATATGAAATTTTATTCTAACTGTATTTTAAAATTAATATATATATATTTATATCAAAATACACTTAGAATGAATTTGTATATATATCTATGTATATAAAAATAAATAAAAATAATAAGAAATATACATATGTCCATATACAAAATTACATAAATAATTATATAAATATACACGTAGACTTCAAATATATAAATATGCATATATATTTAAATTCTACGTGCGTATTTATGTAATATTTTTACATAATTCAGTAATTTTATTGATTGCAATTTGAGGGACCTGCCTGCCAACCCAGGCCGAAAGTCCAGAGAATTTAATTTGCTAGCACTGTATTTTACCCTGTAACGTTCTACGACACCCTAAAACCTGTACATGGGGGGTACTGTTTTACTCGGGAGACTTCGCTGAACACAAATATTAGTGATTCAAAACAGTAAAACATATCACAGCGATGATATTGTCAGTGAAAGTTACTTTTTTTGCATTTTTCACACACAAACAGCACTTTTACTGATGATATAATTGTTGTGATACGTTTTCCAGTTTTTAAACACTAATATATGTGTTCAGCGATGTCTCCCGAGTAAAACAGTACCCGCCATGTACAGGTTTTATAGCATTTTTGAAAGTTACAAGGTCAAATACATGGGTCAAATATTTTTACATTGAAAATGGCCAGGTTGGTTACGTTGCCTTTGAGAGCGTATGGTAGCCCAGGAATGAGAATTACCCCCATGATGGCATACCATTTGCAAAAGAAGACAACCCAAGGTATTGCAAATGGGGTATGTCCAGTCTTTTTTAGTAACCACTTGGTCACAAACACTGGCCAAAATTAGCGTTCAATTTAGTTTTTTTACTTTTTTCACACACAAACAAATATGAATGCTTACTTTGGCCAGTGTTTTCGACTAAGTGGCTACTAAAAAAGACTGGACATACCCCATATTGAATACCCTGGGTTGTCTACTTTAAAAAAAATATGTACATGTGGGGTGTTATTCAGAGATTTATGACAGATAATAGTGTTACAATGTCACTATTGATAAATTTTTAAAATGCATGTTTTGAAACCGCAATATCCTACTTGTACCTATAGCCCTATAACATGCAAAAAAAAGCAAAAAAGCTCGTAAACACTGGGTATTTTTAAACTCAGGACAAAATTTTGAATCTATTTAGCAGTTTTTTTCATTCGCTTTTGTAGATGAGTAAAAGATTTTTCAAGTAAAAGTCAAAAAACATGTATTTTTTTCAATTTTTCATCAGATTTTTTTATTTTTTTTAAATTAAAATACATGAGATTATATAAATAATGGTATGTAAAGAAAGCCCCTTTTGTCCTGAAAAAAACAATATATAATTTGTATGGGAACAGTAAATGAGAGAGCGGAAAATTACAGCCAAACACAAACACCAGAAAAGTGTAAAAATATTCCTGGTCGCAAATGTACAACATCGCAAAAACAGTCCAGTCCTTAAGGGGTTAAACACCAAAATGATATATAAACACACCCCTACATTAAGAAACCAACACTACACATAAATGCATGTTTGCATTCAAACTCCAACACCACATACAAACACATTCACATAAACATACTCCATACATAAACATACGTTCAAACACACAAAAACAATGCTAAATGCAACTCTGAAAGCATGGGGAATTGGTAGAGCTCCAGCTGTCAAAGCATTGTTGGAGTTGCATGACAGATAGGGGGGCCAAATAGAATTCTTGCACCAGGTCTCTTACTACTTTAGTTCCACCACTGCTTTGGGGTGGAAAGCATGATTGCATATCAGGGAGTGGGTCCAGGCGGGCCATGCAAATGCTTGCCCAGAGTCCAATCAATAATAAAGATGCCCTGGTGCAGGTGATAATGTTTATGGGTGGAGGAAGTCATTCTTGGTCTTTGTATGATCAACTTAAATGACCAAAGAGGCTGTAAAGCTCAGTTTATAAGTACCAAATAATACACCAGGTAAAAAATGCAAAGTCTTGTTAGTTTTTTTTAATTCTATCTTTAAGGAGATTATTGCTGGTTTATTTACTGTCAATTCAGGCAAACTTGTATTGGCACCAACCTGTCTGGTTTTAGCCAAAATGAGGCTAAAGACAGAAGATGAATGACAGGTTTTTCCTTCTTCTGTTTTATTTTCAAGAGTGCGGGTAACTAAGAATGAGAATATTTTATGAAGATCTGTTAATGAGCACCAGCAAGTAAATTTACAGTTTTTACATGGGTGGAGTTCGGAGCTTTGTGAAATTATATATATATATATATATATATATATATATATATATGTGTAAATGACAAGTATTAGCAGTAGAGAGATTATTTTAATTGGTCATACTGATTGTAAATGCTTGGAGAAGGGATACAGAGATTACAACCACAGCGCAGAGTGACATTTCATACAGGAAGAAAGAGAATGAAGAATTATTGTAATTATTATTAAGGACACACATCGGATTTCCAGTTATTTTTTTCAATGATTCATTTTATTGAACTATTGAAATGATAAAGGTTATATCAGTTACATTAATACACTAGTGAATGAAATGTTACGGAGGTTCGCAATATTGATGCCTCAGAGTACTTTACACACGAGTGTACTCAGAGAATATTACACCTATGACATCACAAGACGTGTTACTGGACCCTAAATAATGAAGAGCTCTAAAATCACATCACCCCTAATAATATAACCAGAAGGATCACTTTTAAAGCACAAAATATAGTAATAGACAAAAAAAGATGACACAGGTGTTTCCCTTTCTGTCCCATTTTAGTTAAATTGTAATCTTCCAAAGGAAAAGGGAGTCTGCACATTTCTCACTTACTAATCCTAGGGGAAGAACCAGACCCAAGGCTGGTGACCCCCATACATA
Source organism: Pelobates cultripes (assembly GCA_933207985.1). NCBI lineage: Eukaryota > Metazoa > Chordata > Amphibia > Anura > Pelobatidae > Pelobates > Pelobates cultripes. The sequence goes on from OW240921.1 coordinate 114,754,470, forward strand.
AGTAGAAAAAGCAATGTAATTGAAGGTCGAGAAGTTTTTGTTCATGTTACGACTTTTGAATAAATATGTTACTGTATGTATTTTGAGTGCCTAGATCATACTGCTTTTCCATTTTAAATACATGACAAAATTAATTTCATTCTTTCATTTGCTATTAATTACTAATTGCTGTTTGGAGGGGTTTCCTGTAATTATTACATTGACATATCCGTTAACATTCAGAGCTTTAAATGTTATTTAATTGTATTATTTTTTTCTTGCATTATATGTAATGCATTAATAGTGCATTTGTATTCAAAATAGTTGCTCATTTTACCCCATTGTTAGGCATTAACATTCGGAAGTTTAAAAGTTATTTAATTGTATTTTTTTTTCTTGAATTATTTATGCAATGTATTTAAAATAGTTGCTCATTTTATCCCATTGTTAGATATTTTCCTTTTTGACAGCCCTAATAAAACAAAGATGATCATAAGCTAGCACCTCATTGTCTATTTTACTTTTCTGCACCTCACATCGCTCAATCGCAAGACCTGCATCTTCCAGAGCTTCTTTTATAAACTTTTCATCGCACCCTAAAATATGGTACTTTTCCTCACCAACAGTGAAAAATGCACCATTATAACCACCAAATAATAGCAGGCGTCCTCCTAGTTTTAGCATGGAAGCTATTTTTTTCATGTTAGAGCGGTAAGCTTCATGATCTTCACTAACAACATGTGTCACATAAAAACTCAACACACAGTCAGCTTTTGGTAACACAGCCGGGTCCGTAGGGTTGGCTTTGCTGAAATCACATTTTAAGATTCGTTTGATCCTTCTACGTAGGTCATTTTCCTTTTCTTTAAATCGATCACTAAAAAATATTGAAAATACAATTAATTTATCAAATGCATAGCAATGACATAATTGCCAAGGAAAGTTTGTGTTTTATTTGTTGCAAACAAAAGCTGTGTCTATTTATTTTATCCATTATATTCCCATGGGTGGTTTTGGAATTAAAGAGACACTGTAGGTTCCATAACTGCTTCAAAATATTGGATTGGTTACAATGGCTGGGGTATCCTTGTGCTGTCTTCAGCATTAAACCATTTTTTTAATGTTTTAATGCTTAACAAGAGTACCGAGCATCTATAACAGCCTACTGCAGTTATGAATCGTAATAGTTACAAGGAAGTCAGTAACCTCTGCCTTAGCTACACGTCCAGTGGGGCCGGATGGTTGGAAGCCATGGAATCTCATTTAGGGTTAAACTGCTCGGAAATGGTTTACCATTGAATGGAGGAACAGTGTGAAGGGACTCCGGACACCATAACCAAAGCAATGAGATAAAATGATTGTATTGCCGACCCTGTCCCTTTAAGAAGAATTTTATTTCTCAACAAAAATATAGATCACAGCATGTAAGTCCATTCACTAAATTCCAACATGTAGCAAGCTGAAATTGCAATGACAAAATCTAGTCTAAAATAGCCATATTGTGTCTATAGATGAGTTTCAGAATGTTTCCAGTTCACCTATTTAATGTTTTTAATTTTATATTTAAAAAAAAAAAATGTTTAGCAATATGGCTATTCTGTACTATTATGGACAGACAAAGATATACACCTGGAAAAACATCTAATTCACTTAGAATTTTCGCTTTAGTAAATAACCCTAATAACCAGACAAATGACAATTTCTGAGCAACAAACCTGTGTCATCTATTGTCCCATTTTTTCTGTCAGCCCCTCTCCTCAGGCTGCGCCGGGGCGGTGCGGTCCGCCCTCATGGACGCACCGCCCGGGCAAAGCTGCAGCCGCCTGAGGCTCTCTACTGAGCGCTCGGGCGGCTGCAGCATGGGGGGCCGGCGGGGCTGGTCATGGCACCCCCCACCCTGCTGGCACCCGGGAGGAACTGCCCCCCCACCCCCCCTTAGTATGCCACTGAGTATAATGACTATAGTAATAACCTCCCCTGCTGCTAGAATCCCCAGTAGCTGCTACAACTGAGCTAAACTCAGCCATGCAAGACTGCACTAATAGGTTGTGAGCAGTCAACTGACAGGGTTTAGCACAGTGGAGCCAATTAGAAGCTCTTTGCAGGAGGTTCCAGCAGCAAAGAATTTAGCAGAAGTTGCTGGCAGTTCTGGCACCTCTCCTTAAAATACACTTTACGTACAGCTTAATGTAGTGGTCTTTGTACTTAGATGATTTCCCTGCTCTGTGACAAATGTAAGCATTGCCATTTGTGAAAAACAGCAATATTTACATTAAATACTTTGTGCCTCTAATGTTTGTCAAGCAGACAGCCTCAAGAAGCACGTCTTAGTAAAGACTGAAAAAATTGCAGTTTTTACAGTTGTTGCCATGGCAATGTACTCCCATAGAGAAGCACTGTACTATTCTTGTATGAAGAAAATCAGTTTAGTGCGGTTGTATAGAGAAAATTGTATTGTACACATGAAACTGATCTCATCATTCCAAATATTAATGTCATTTACTGTCAAAGAATAACTATATATCTTATAATAAAATGTCACCTGTTTCCTTCAGATTCCATTACATATTTGCATAGGTAAGACCAATCAAACGCATCTTCATGGCCATTCAACCACTTCTGCACATCTTTAATGAAGACATCACTGAATTCTAAAATAGAGATCTCCTTGAAGAATCCAAAGATTGGGAAGAGCTGAACTACACTTGGACCAGCTGAAATGTCAATCAAGTGATCCCCACCAATGAGACCTGGCAAAAGGAACATAAAATAATATTACAACAGGTATTTTTTTTGTATTTTGTATGTAAGTTCTTTAAAGTAACACTCCATGCACCATAGCAACTTTATCCCCATGAAGTTGTTATTGTGCTAGGAATTCACGGATATATTCTTACCTTAAAGGAACACTACAGTGTTAGAAACACATATGTGTATTCCTAACACTATAGTGTGCTAGTCACAGTTAAGGTGATCCCCCCTCCGCAAGGGTTAAAAATGAATTTACTGACCCTTTATACCACACCATGTTGCTCTGTCCATGGATGATCTCAGCCAATCCATTGCTTTCCCACAGGAAAGCATTAAAAGGCTGGTGTGCATGAATGGCAAAATGCCACTCTACGCCAATCAGATGGTCTTTATAACACCAGCTGATTAAAATAGCTAGGTTTTACTCAGCTATTTCTACAGAAGTGACTCAAGTGGTTTTCCACTGCAGCGTTAAAACTAGAGGGACTACTTCATTGAGATAAAGTGGTCTAGATGCCTATAGATTCCATTTAATTGGTTAAACAGTTTGCAATGGCTTTAACCTCTAAGTTGTGAATACAGTGCCAATTTGCTCTGCCCCCTGGCTTTATTGAGGAAGCCTTAAACTGAGTGCACATTTTACATGTGTAATCATTAGACTGTGTGAAAAAGGTATGTATTTTCAACCTTTGACTGAATCTAAGGTACCAATAGCAAACACCAATATGGGGTGTCCTGACCATCACTTAGTACAGAAAAAGCAAAGGCTGGACTATTGATTGCCAGTGGATTAGGAAGGCCACTACAGGGGCAGAAATTTATGCTTTGGATTTTTTTATTTTTGGGTGGGTTGGGTTATTTTGGAGAAAACTAGCGAAAGAGTTACTTTCCTGCCTATATTGATAAATAATGGGTTTTTTTTTAAATCTCTCACCTTGCTTCCCCCTCTTTTTTTCTCTTCGCCCCTTGCTTCTTATTTTTCTAAAAACTCTTTTTAATTAACCTTTAATTTTGGGCAAAATGTTCTTTTTCCTATTTTCAATACCACCTGTTCCATGAATTGATTGATCATTTAAAATCCCAGATTTTCCCTGGATCTCCCTTGGATTCTCAGCTACTGCCCCACTAGTTAGTTCCTAACTCCTTACTAGCGCTATTTACTTGATGTGAAAATTACAGTTAACCCTCCCACCCCCTCATTTTTTTTCTTTGTTTAATAAACATACTCTCTTGAATCGCAATCTTATTTTGATTGATTATTGTAATGATTTTCTTTACATATGATTTCTGTACTTACATGTTCTATATATGTCTATTTCTTTATCGTTAATAAAATCATTTTAATAACAATCTATTAAATATTAAACTGTAACAAATAGTTTATGAGCATTTAGAACAGATACCTCAAAACAGAGTAACTCTCAGTAGATCACCTTTAATGTTAAAACCACTTTTATTGAATAAAACATCTTAGACTTTATTATTTATATTAAAAAAAACAAAAGAAAAATCAATATAATAATAAAAAAGTGTATTAAGTGTTCCAACAAACGTGATACATTGAAACAGCCTTATTGGTCCAAAAAACTGGTTAGTAGATAGTTTTTTGTATCAAGCTAGCTTTCGATGAAAGATTTTGCTTACAAGGTTGCAGTTAAGTATGGAAAACTTAAATATTATGTTTCAAAGATGGTAAATGCTTCTATGCTGCTAAAATTAATTTACTTACTATGAGGATAGAGGGTGCTGTCAAATCAACTTAGATTTGTAAATAGGATATAGTAGGTAGATTAGGATCTGTATTACTTATTTAGGCAGCCTAAGATTTTAGAATCAGAGGAATTGGAATGGGTTCAAGACACATTAGAAAGGCTAGCTCCAATAGTGATCACTGTTAGTGTTCAGTCCTTTCACCTTTTCATAAGATTTGATTTGTTAAGAAACAAATAGATGTCAGTCTGTTATATGGGCATTTTGTTCCCACATTCAGCGGCATAGCTGTGCAGCTGGGGCTCAATAAAAGTATATATTTAACAAATTATTTGAAAGTGATCTAAACAAACTGATCTCTAAGGAGCTCTGTCCTTCATTGAGGTATATGGTATAAAAGTTGAATATCTGATTCAATCAGATGTCAGAAAGTGAAAAACCTATCTTAAATAGCAACCACCCCCATACTGCTTCGAGGCAGTCCCCTGTATCTGACTAATGTCCCCCTTATTGGAGCATAGAGTGATTGAGGATTGGGAACCACAAGGCAAAGTGAAATTAAAAAGCAAATGCAAAGCATGTGCCTATAGTCTATAGCAGTGCTCCCCATCCCAGTCCTCATGGACCACCAACAGTCCAGGTTTTGTCAGCATCTCCATTGCAATAAAACAGGGAGATACATAAATCCTGGACTGTTGGTTGTCACTGAGGACAGGGTAGGAGAGCACTGGTTTATAGTGAACATACCTTCCTTAGCTTCCTTTAAAAGTTCTTCGACTGGAAATTTTAAAATCTCATCCAACATCAAAGTATCAGATGTTGCAGATAAATATCTTTCCACAACCTTTTCTGAATCGATATCATGCAGGTGATAGTGTTTATGGGTGGAGGAAGTCATTCTTGGTCTCTGTATGATCAAATTAGATGCACCAAAAGGTTTTGAAGCTCAGTTTATAAGTACCAAAAAAGACCACGGATAAAAAATGCAAAAAAATGTTATGGTTTTTTTTCTCACTCTGAGGATTATTGCTGTTGTATTTACTCTAACTCGAGGCAATTTTTTTATTCTACCCTGTCTGGCTTTATCCAAAACAAAGCCAAAGACAGATGATGAATGACATGTGATTGTATGTTTTTCCTTCTTCTGTTTTATATTCAAGAGTGCGGGTAACTAAGAAGGAAAAGATATGTTTATGAAGAGTTGTTGCAGAGCAGGGGACAAGTACATTTAAAGTTTTTACAAGGTTGGAGTGCAGAGCTGTGTGAAATTATATATGTGTATATGCCAAGTGTTAGCAGTAGAGAGATTATATGAATTGGTCATACTATTTGTGAGTCCTTGGAGAAGGGATACAGAAATTACAAACGCAACGCAGAGTGACATTTTATACAGGAAGAAACAGAATAAAGAATTATTGTAATTATTATTAAGGACACACATCGGGTTTCCAGTTATTTTTCAATTAATAATTTTTTTGAACTATTGAAACCATAAAGGTACATCAGCTACATTAATACTATAATGAATGAAATGTTTCAGAGATTCAATATATTGATACCCCAGAGTGCTTTACACACGAGTGTACTTAAAGAATATTACACCTATGACATCACAAGAAGTGTTACCGGACCCAAAATAATGAAGAGAAGCCAATGCATCACCTGCTCTCCTGAAAAAGCAATATAATCCAGGCACTCAAGGCACATAAAGCAGCAGATTTATTGGAATGTCAGAACGTAAAAAGAAACGTTTCGACCTCCAATGTCAAGCTTGATAAAGACATCCTGGAAGGTCGAGAAGTTGTTGTTCATGTTATGACTTTCCAATAAATATGTTATTGTATGTATTTTGAGTGCCTAGATCATACTGCTTTCCCATTTTAAATACATGACAAAAATCATTTCATTCTTTCCTTTGCTATTAATTACTAATTGCTGTTTGAAGGGGTCTCCTGTAATTATTGCATTAACATATCCGTTAACATTCAGAGCTTTAAATGTTATTTAATTGTATTTTTTTTTCTTGCATTATATGTAATGCATTAATAGTGCATTTGTATTCAAAATAGTTGCTCATTTTACCCGATTGTTAGATATTTTCCTTTTTGGCATCCCTAATAAAACATAGATGATCATAAGCTACCACCTCATTGACTATTTTACTTTTCCGTACCTCACATCGCTCAATCGCAAGACCTGCATCTTCCATAGCTTCTTTTATAAACTTTTCACTGCACCCTAAAATATGGTACTTTTCCTCACCAACAGTGAAAAATGCACCATTATAGCCACCAAATAATAGCAGGCATCCTCCTAGTTTTAGCTATTTTTTTCATGTTAGAGTGGTAAGCTTCATGATCTTCACTAACCATATGTGTCACATAAAAACTCAACACACAATCAGCTTTTGGTAACACAACTGGGTCCGTTGGGTTCACTTTGCTGAAATCACATTTTAAGATGCGTTTGATCCTTCCACGTAGGTCTTTCTCCATTTAATTAACTCGATCACTAAAAAAGATAGATGATACAATTATTGTAGCAAATATATGGCAATCACAGAATTGCCAAAGAAAATTTGTATTTTATTTGTTGCAAACAAAAGCTGTGTCTATTTATTTTATCATTTCTATGCACATGGGTGGTTTTGAAGTTAATGGCACACTGTAGGTTCCATAACTGCTTCAAATTATTGAATTGGTTATAATGGATGGAGTATGATTGTGCTGTCCTTCTATTAAGCATTACATTTTTTTTATGTTTTAATGCTTAACCCCTTAACGCCATTACGGAGTTCTATGCCATCCCGCAGTCAATGGGCTTTAAAGCCGTTGCGGCGGCAACAAATGCAGTAATGGCCGGGATACTTACCTTCCTAATGATCCGCTTCTGGAGGACTGCCTGACAGTCCAGGCAGTCCTCCAACAGCAAATCAGGCCTTGGGGGCCATGTGATCGCTCTTAATGAGCGATCACATGGCCGCAATAGCTGCCCATAGAGCTGCCTGTAGGGGCACTAATGGTGGTAAATGCTAAAAAAAATTATGATTACATATGTAAAAATAATTATATGTCTATAGCTATATAATATATATCCACATATAGTAACTATATTGTGAATTATGCTAGATTTGTGAATGACATCTTCCTGATTTGGAAAGGTACCTCTGATGAATCGGAAGGAATGGTGGAACAGATTAATACATCACCTTTACCTGTTAAATTAACAGCCACGTGGAATCAGAACATGATATATTTTTTGGACGTCACTGTTTATAAAAAGCACAATACATTGGGATGCAGCTTATATCAGAAAGATACAGACAGAAATACACCACTTCAGGTGACAAGCTTTCATCCACCTTGATTCAGGGACTCTTTACCCATCCCCCAATATATGAGACCGATTAGATATAATGGCTCATCGGACAGAAGAGACATACAACTACAAGAATTATGGGTTCAAGGAAACCCAGGTTTGGCCAGGTTTTACACAGAGTCATGGCCAAGGCTGTTGAAAGAATTTCATTTCAGGAATTTCATTGGTGAGATAGCTCAGTGGGCTAATGAAGTCTAGATGATTATTCTTGTTCTCGGGTAGGATAGAGTACAACAAGTTGTAATTAATGGTAAATTTTCAGGCTGGACAAAAGTGTCCCTCAGGGTTCTGTTTTGGGACCGCTTCTTTAAACATATTTATAAATGATCTTGAAATGGGCATTGAAAGCCATGTTTCGGTGTTTGCAGATGACACAAAACTTTGTAAAGTAATTAAATGTGAGCAGGATATTGCTTTACTGCAGAGGGATTTGGATAGATTGGGGTATTGGGCACTAAAATGGCAGATTAAATTTAACGTAGAGAAATGCAAAGTTATTTCAACATAATGCACAAGCAACTTACACCTTAAATGCTAGTGAATTAGGGATAACCACACACAAGAAGGATTTGGGAACTGTTATAGACAACAAATTAGACAGCAATATGCAATGTCAAACTGCAGTTGCTAAGGCCAGTAAGGTTTTGTCACGTATAAATTCTCGGGTTGAAAATATAATTTTGCCTCTTTATAAATCGCTGGTAAGACCACACCTTGAATATGCTGTGCAATTTTGGGCACCTGTTCTAATAAAGGATATCATGGCACTAGAAAAAAGTACAGAGACGAGCTACAAAATTGATAAAAGGAATGGAGCATTTTAGTTACGAAGAAAGGTTAAAAAATTTAAATCTCTTTAGTTTGGAAAAACGGAACCACAGAGGGGATATGATAACATTATACAAATATATTCGGGGCCAGTACAAACCATTATCTGGAAATCTATTCATAAACAGGGCTATACATATGACACAAAGTCAAATAAATCTAATCTTTCATCTAAGGCAAAGAAAAGATTTTTTTACAGTAAGAGTAATAAGAATATGGAATTATCTGCCTTAAGAGGTGGTTTTATCAGAGTCCATACAGATGTTTAAACTGAAATTGGAAAAATACTTGCTAAAACATAACATACAGGGATATAATTTATAATTAGTGGGGTAATAGCTGCCTTATCCAAGGAGACATCTAACTGCTATTTTGGGGTCAAGAAGGAATATTTTCCCAGTTTGTTGCAAAATTGGAAGCGCTACAGACTAGGTTTTTTGCATTCTTTTGGATTAACAGCAAAAATATATGTGAGGAAGGCTGAACTTGATGGACGCAAGTCTCTTTTCAGCTATGTAACTATGTAGCAGGACTCCAGGATTACAAGAGAGAAAACTAATAAGATTTTCTTACCCCTATCATTCCAGGTAGTTTTGGAATATAGAAATCTATATATAAACATTGGGATATACTAAAAGCTGACATGAATTTTATGGCAAGACAGGAGGCTCCATATATGCTTTACCTTCTTTACTGAACCTTCTAGGAGCAAAGAAATAGTTCACATAACTTTTCAGAAACAATCAATCAAACAAAAGAACAGAAGAACAAAACTCTCAGGCAGACCCTCCCAATTACTCTTTCTTTGTGGCTGCCTCCAGGTGAACACTACCAAACTCAGAGAGTGTATCTGCTCTGGGCTGTTTATTGCTTTATTGTTTATGTATTACTATAAACTGCATGTTTGCCTTGATTTCTGTATTTATTTATTTAGTTTGTTTAGTTTATTCCATCCAGTTTTTAATGGGGCTCTTGGAACTCCATTGGTGTCTTTGACACATGAGGGCCTGGAACAACTAGGTCATGTCGGCTCCCCTCTGGACTTCATGGAATGCCAAAGATTGGCAGCTTCATTCCCAGTGTTTAGCGTGTTGGACTTCCTTTGGGGTTCATGTTATCTGGACCTGTTCATGTCCAGGGCAAACCGTTCATGGTGTTGTTCCTTGGCTGGCTCCTGTTTTTCTCTCGACGCGACCATGGATGCGTTAATCCAGGTGTGGCCACTCATTGCTGCCTTTCTCCATAATGCATAGGACTTTCCATCAGACCAAGCTTCTGAGGGTGTAGATACTCTTGATCGCATCATTGTTGAGCAGTCAGCTGTGGTTTCCTATACATTTGGGGTTTGTCGTGCGAAGACCCGTTACTGCTTCCTGTCTCCGTGTTTCTCCTTTGAAATCTGTCTGGGATCCCGCACACTGGCACTCCTTGGACCTCTCCTACTACACCGGACATGGTGGTTATGCTACTTAGAGTGTTCCTTTAAAAAGACACTCTAAGCACCAAAACCACTACAGCTTAATGTAGTGGTCTTGGTACCTAGATGATTTTCCTGTAAATATTGCTGTTTCTCAACAAAATCAATGCTTCCAAATGTGAGCATTGCAATTTGTGAAAAACAGCATTATTGACATTCATCACAGTTTTTACAATTGCTGTTGTATGTTGCATTGAGCTAAGTCTTACCATAGAGAAGCATTGTAATATTTCTGTATGAAGAAAACCCTTTTGGTGCGATTGCGTAGAGAAAATATTATTGTACACATGAAGTTTATCTCATCATTCCGAAGATTTATGCTATTTACTGTCAAACAATAACTATTATATTAAAATGTCACCTGTTTCCTTCAGATTCCATTATCTATTTGGACAGAAACGACCAATCAAATGCATCTTCATGGCCGATCACTCAATTTTGCACATCTTTAATGCAGACAGTACTGAATTCTAAAATAGAGATCTCCTTAAAGAATTCAAAGATTGGGAAGAGCTGAATTACACTTGGACCAGCTGAAATGTCAATCAAGTGGTCCCCACCAATGAGACCTGGCAAAAAGAACATAAATTAATATTACAACACATATATATGTTTATTTTGTATGTACATTCATTAAAGTAACACTCCAGGCACCATAACAACTTTATCCACATTAAGTTTTTTATGGTGCCAGGAGATCACCGGTATCATCTTACCATAACACTTTAAATATGGAGGCTGTTGTACAAGTTCTGAACCAAACAATTCCAAAAAGTTAGAATTTTAGCTATAGGTTTGTTCAACCATAATTTACCTCTTTCATATCATGTGCACCCACACTTATTATATATCATTTTGTAAAGGGGCTTTCACATTTCATATCAAATATTTATACGTGGACCACAGTTTAATATGAACAAGTGTGAGAAATTAAGAAATATTATTTTCCAACTTCTGCATGGCATTTTAGCCATGCATGCCATACTACTGTTAGGCCTTACTGCAATAAAACACACATATGTGTATTTTGTGATGCGCCATGAGTACAATGATGTCTCCCATGTACAGGTTTCATGGTATTTTGGAGGTAACAGAGTCAAATAAATAGTTTGCCCATTTGGCAAAACGAACATAAAATAGTATTACAGATATCTTTTTAGTTTGTATGTAAGTTCTTTAAATTAACACTCCATGCACCATAGCAACTTTATCCCCATGAAGTTGTTATCTTCATACGTTAAAGGAACACTTGTGTTAGAAACATAGACGTGTATTCCTATAGTGGGCTAGTCACAGTTTAAGTCACAGTTTAAGTCAGGCTTCCCCAAACACCGGCCCTCCAGATTTTATGAATGAATAGATAGGCTGAGAATCATGGGAGTTTTAGTTCAGCAACATTTGAAGGGCTGGAGTTTAGGGAAGCCTGGTTTAAGTGATCGCCTCCCCAAGGGTTGAAAATAAATTTACTAACCCTTTATTCCACATCATGCTGCTATGTCAAGGGATGATCTCAGCCAATCCAATGCTTTCCCATTGGAATGCATTGAAAGGCTAGTGTGCATGTATGGCAAAATGCCACTCAATGCAAATCAGATGGTCTTTATAACACCATCTGATTGAAATAGCCAGGTTTTACTCTGCTATTTCTACAGAAGTGACTCAAGTGCCACTGCAATGAAAATATTGCCATTCGTGCAAAACGTTTTCCATTATCGGTTTAAAACTGGGGAGACTAGGCACCAAGACCACTTCCTTGAGATAAAATGTTCTAGGTGCCTATAGATTCCATTTATTTGGTTTAACAGTTTACAAGGGCTTTAACCCAAAGTTGTGAAGACAGTGTCTATTTGCTCTGCCCCCTCGCTTCATTGAGGACGCCTTGGACTGAGTGCACAGTCACAAAACTGTGTGAGAAAGGTATATACGTTCAGCCATATACTAAATCTTAGGTACCAATATATTAATACCTTAAAGGAACACTACAGTGTTAGAAACACATATGTGTATTCCTAACACTATAGTGTGCTAGTCACAGTTAAGGTGACCCCCCCCCCCCCGCAAGGGTTAAAAATGAATTTACTGACCCTTTATACCACACCATGCTGCTCTGTCCATGGATGATCTCAGCCAATCCATTCCATTTAATTGGTTAAAGAGTTTGCAATGGCTTTAACCCCAAAGTTGTGAAGACAGTGCCAATTTGCTCTGCCCCCTGGCTTCATTGAGGAAGCCTTAAACTGAGTGCACATTTTACATGTGTAATCATTAGACTGTGTGAGAAAGGTATGTACTTTCAACCTTTGACTGAATCTTAGGTACCAATAGCATACACCAATATGGTGTCCTAACCATCACATAGTACAGAAACAACACATGCTGTACTATTGGTTACAAGTGGACTGGGTAGGCCACTAGAGGGGCTCTGGATATATTTTTATTTTGTGGGTGGTGGTGTTTTTTTGAGAAAACTAACAAATTAGTTACTTTCCTGGTTATATGATAAAATAAAATAAAAAATAAAAAAACATTCTTGCCTCTCTACACTCTTTTTTTTCTCTTTTCCCTATGCCTCTTTGTTTTCTAAAAACTCTCTTCACTTAACCTTCAATTATGCACAAAATCTGTTTCTTCTATTTTTAATACCACCTGTTCCATGAGTTTATTAACCATTCTAAATCCCTTCTTTATCGTTAATACAATCTTCCTAATAACAATCTATTAGATTAAATAATATATAAACATATATTAAAGGTTCTTCAACTGGAAATCTTAAAATCTCATCCAACATCAAAGTATCAGATGTTGCAGATAAATATCTTTTCACAACCTTTTCTGAATCTATGTCATGCAGGTGATAGTGTTTATGGGTGGAGGAAGTCATTTTTGGTCTCTGTATGGTCTGGTTAGATGCACCAAAAAGGCGGTGAAGCTCAATTTATAAGTACCCATCATGATCTAAATAAGAAGGTGCATGTCAACTATATATAAAAATATATAAAGAATAAAATATAGTGTAGATGGTAATACATTGTTACAATTCCAGTTATGAGAAAAATGGGTCACTCATATTTAAAAGAGCCTATAACATTGGCTCAGTTATCAGGGCTTGTATGCTCTTAGTACAGAATTCCACCACCCTTCGACGCTGATATGCACTCTGTCGAAATAAAAGGGATTGACATTAAATGTGTGGTACAATCAATAAAATCTCATTAAAGCATAAAATAGGTATTAAGCTCACCTTTTTCAAAACCTTAGTATCTTGGCTCTGAGGGTAACAGGTTTTGAGCCAATATAGAGGTGATGGCTCTAGCCCAATGAATAATATTGAGGCTTCAGGGGACTTTTAAAATGCTATTAAATTTATTATATAAGAAACTATAAAAACACATGCAAAAATAAAAAAATAGAGAGGAAGCAAGTACACTTTTAAAAGAAAAAGTCTTGATGTAGCCAAAACATGTTTCACTCCTTATGGAGCTTCTTCAGTTGGCTGTGATCTGATCCCATAAATCTTCCATTTTAAAACTGTAATTTAGACTCTCCGTTAGGGTTACATGTGATGTCCAATTATCCAATCTTAATGTTGGATAGTTTTCTCCTTTACCTATAATGTGCCCACCTGTGTATCCCTTTATACAGTTGTAATACCCACCATTAATCCTTGAGATTTAATTGTTGGTTAGTGGTGGTTGGTGGTAGTGTGTGCCACGTCATTCGTGGTTGGTGGAAGTGGTTTTGCGGGTTGCCCACTCCCCTGCACCTCCATACCACTCTGTCAGCTGCCATTCCCCTAGCTTCACTATCCTCCATTGCGTACTGACTTTCTCACATCAGAAAATAGAAGTCCGTGGTGGCGACGGCTGGGTCATGTGGAAGAGATATTACCAATACTTGGCATATCGTCTCCGCCCCCTTGGGTACACCACTCAGCTGCAGATCGATACTGAAAGGCAGAATGCCCTCGTTGACAGATCACCATATTTGATGTGGGATAAGGGAGGGAAAAAGGGACTAAGGCAGGCACAGAAACATGGAAAAAATTGAGAAAAAAGGAAAAAAAATAAGAAAATAAAAAATAGAGCGATATAACAATATTCATATTTGCATTAATCAGATACATATTTTTAACATAAGCATCTCAATAGACATAATAGATACATATATACATACATATGCATGTATCTATACTTTTGTATCCATTCCATAAATTACATAGTGTGGATATATATATATATATATGTATGTATTTTATAAAATACTACTTAGAAAAAGATTAGGAAAATAAACAATACTTTATATTTGTTTAAAAAAATTCTAAATATTTTATAACAGATTGGTATAAATTCAAGCAGCAATAATGCATAGAGGGGATTTATATAAAAGAAGACTACATTACCTCTTGGTCAAATTAAATGACATAACTTAAAAACTAAATTCAAACCTTGGGGATATAAAGTCCCCAGGTTGAATATCCATTTTATCTCACTTTGAACTAAACTTTTAAGAAAATTGCCACCATGCCTGTTTCCTACTACTTTTTGATGCCTATAAATCCAAGGCCACTTGGGTTACTGTTGTGTTAAATATTGAAATGTTGTGATACACTATGCCCTTTATAGCTTTTTTTGATGTTCCAAATATGTTTTTCCACACGTATGTGAAGGTTACATTTAGTACAACCTACATATTTCAGGAGACAGGGGCATTCCAATAAGTAAACTGTTTTCGGCTACCCAATTGCACGTACACCGCTGACCTGTACCTTCTACTCCACTTCGACTCTGAGGCTGGAGACTAAGTCCCGTTCGGCGATTTGAACGCATGTTCGAATGGGACTTAGTCATTTTTTCAGTGTAAAATAGACTGACTGCACAGCCCAAATCTATGGTACGGATTTGGGCAGGAAAATGTGCTTGCGGTCGGTCACAAAGGACTTCCAGCTAAATTTTTAACCCCTGAACCGATTGCCCTGATTTTTTAGTATGTTTATATTTCGAGTATGCTGATTCTGAAAATGTATGTTTTATGTGAATGGCATGTATATTTTGAAAGTTATTAATATTGTGTAAAAACTGTATATTTTCTGCCTGTGATAATTTAGTTAGTCAATAGTGTTGAGATAATTGTATAACAGGCAGAGGGGAGGATTTTGTGGGAATGAATGGGAGTGTTTTACTATATGTTACGTGTTTGATTGGTTGTTCTTCAAAACCCTGGTGGCGGTACTGTGTGTGTAAAATGTGCATAAAAGCAGAGTGTTTCATTAAAACTTTAGTTCTACTTCACCCTCAATTTGGAGTGCCTTCTCTTATTGGGGGAATCTTCTACAAGGGATTGCTATGCTAGTCATACTCTCTTGCAATATCACTACTAAGCTCTTGTAAGAGCATGTTCCTCTCTTGCTCTCTGAATGAGTCTACGGTGGTTATGGTGTCAGCTGGAGTTCTTGGAGCCTTCAGGAAGCGCTAAGAGCATCCTTCAATGGAAGTACCCAGTCGGGGTGCAAGGTGATCCGTTACATTCTTTTACCAATAATTTAGATTAGGTGCACCTTTAAAAATTATTCTTGGTTTATCTCGTAGGTGATTAGATAATAGTGGATCTTGTTTCCAAATTGGCCAATGTTTATTAAATATGTTTCTAAGTCCTCTATTGTTAAAACTATAATTACATACAATTGGTACATCATTTCCCTTTTCAGCATTTGATCTAACATTTTCTTGTAATAAAGCATCTTTTTGTGTATCTGATATTTGTTTATAGCTCACCTCTAAATCTTCCTCCTTGTACCCTTTTTCTAACAAATCATTAATTAGTTTGTTAGCTTGTTCTTTAAATTAATCTTCCTCTGTACAGTTCCTTCTGTTGCAGAGGAATTGAGATTTCGGGATACATTTTAACCATGGTGCAAAATGGCAAATAGAGGTTTGTTTGTATTTACATCAATGCTTTTAAAATGAATGCTAGTTTTAATTCTATTGTCTTCAATAAATATATTTAGATCTAAAATAAAATCACTTGCTCTTTACTAAAATTAGTGGTTAGGGATATCCTCCATTTGTTTGCATTTCATTTGTTAATACAATTTATTAAAGTGTCCTCTGTACCAAATAAAAAACAGGTCATCTATGTAACGTTAATGGGAGACGATGCCCTCCACCCAGCCACAGTTTTGATGTAAGAATTGGCGTTCCCTATTAGCCATAAACAGATTAGCTTAGCTGGGTGCAAACCTAATACCCATTACCATTCCACAGGTCTGCATATAAAAAGTTGCATGAATAATTGCTTGTTAAAATGAGCTCAATATTCTCCATAATAAAATTAATTTGTTCAGATTTAAAAACTTGAGACTGTTCTAAAAAATGTCTCGCTATTGAGCAACCTATTTCATGAGAAATGATTGCATAAAGGGGACTTACGTTAGTGGCAACAAAGTAGTAATCCTCTTGTCAAATAAATTAATTCAAGTGTCTTAAGATACTTCCTGTATATTTCAACTAGCTTGGTACTTTTTGAACAATTGGTTGTAGACATTTGTCTATATGTTCAGATAATCTGCTCAATATATACCCTATCCCTGAGACTATAAGTCTTTCCGGTGGCTGGGTACGGTTTTTATGAATTTTAGGTAGATGATAAAAGACCGTAATTTTTGGGAATTCTACATTTAAATATTCAAACTCTTTTTATATTTAAAATACCTGTGTCAAAACTCTTTTTATTTTTTAAACCATACAATTTCTTTTTCATTTCTTTAGCTGGGTCCATTCCTATTTTTTTTTAAAAGTATTTTCATCCCCTAATAGTCTTAAGGACTGTTTGTTATAGTCTTTCATTGTTACACGTACTATTCCACCACCTTCATCTGCCGGCTTAATTATAATTGAATTATCATTTTGACATCTGTTTGAAAATGCAATACTATTTTTTTTAGATTCTGTTGATATTGATTAGGTTTTATCATTTTATTGATATCAGCCATCACCAACTTCTCAAAAGTTGACATTTCTGTTTCAGGTTTTTTTTAGTGAAATTCATCCAATTTTGCCCTTTGATTAGTTTCTACTGGCTTTCTTAAATTCTCTGGGTCTCGGAGAGTAGGTTTGGAAATATACTTTCACCCAATCTTAGCTCCCTCCCTTCTTTTCTGTACCTCTTTAGTATTGATGTCGCGAACATGAAATTTTCGGTTCGCGAACCGCGAACGCGAACTTCCGCAAATGTTCGCGAACCGTGCGAACCCGGCGAACCACCACAGACTTCAATGGGCAGGCGAATTTTAAAACACACAGGGACTCTATCTGGTTGAAGGGGGGGGAGGAGACCTACTCTCCTCCCCCCCCCGGCCCCCACCCCTGGGCGGCGGGTGGGGGCCATAAAGATAATGAGGGGGGACCTACTGTCCCCCCAGGCCACCACCCCATAGTGGTGGGAATGGCCCTAATAACAATAAGGGGGGACCTATTGTCCCCCCCGGTCCCCACCCCTGAGCGGTGGGTGGGGCCCTAATAACAATAAGGGGGGACCTATTGTCCCCCCTGGCCCCCTCCCCTGAGTGGTGGGTGGGGGCCATATTGATAATGAGGGGGGGGACCTACTGCCCCCCCCCGGCCCCCACCCCTGCGCGGCGGGTGGGGGCCATATTGATAATGAGGGGGGGGACCTACTCTCCTCCCCCCTGGCCCCCAAACCTGGGCGGCGGGTGGGGGCCATAAAGATAATGAGGGGGGACCTACTGTCCCCCCAGGTCACCACCCCTGAGCGGTGGGTGGGGACCCTAATAACAATAAGGGGGGGACCTATTGTCCCCCCCGGCCCCCACCCCTGAGCGGTGGGTGGGGGCCCTAATAATAATAAGGGGGGGAACTATTGTCCCCCCCGGCCCCCACCCCTGCGTGGTGGGTGGGGGCCATATTGATAATGAGGGGGGAGATACTTTCAAGCCATCCAATCACAGTACTCTGTGTCATTTTACACAGCGTGGGAAAGTTCAATTTTCCCACGCTGTGTAAAATTACACAGAGCACTGTGATTGGTTGGCTTTCAAGCCATACAATCACAGTGCTTTGTGTCATTTTACACAGCGTGGGAAAGTTCTTTGGAATTTTCCCACGCTGTGTAAAATGACAAAGAGCACTCTGATTGGCTTAAACCCACCAATCAGAGTGTTCCTAGCCTAATTGTAGGGCGGGGCAAGGCTTTATAAGCCTTCCCCCGCCCTGCGGAGCTCAGTCTGCGCGGAGCCCTCCATGAGTGAAGATGGATTATTTTTTTGCGCTCGGGTTTTTTCTTTTTCGTCTGGTTTTTTTTTTGCGCTCAGGATTTTTTTTTTAGTTCGACGGTTATGTTGGTTTTTTATTTGTCCTTTTTTGGAAATGAAGATTTGAGAAAAAAGAAGACGTCGAATGGTAAGTTTAATTTTATTTTACAGGTTAGTTATTTTATTCCCCCCTCACTATTTTTTAGGGTGAGGGGGGTAGGTAGGGACTTTTTATTTGGGGGGTGGGTGACTAGGGGCTTGGAGACCCCTAGTCACCTTGGGGGGGGATTTACTTAGAGCCCCCACCCGCAGCCAGGGGAGGGGGCCGGGGGGGGAGGACAGTAGGTCCCCCCCCTCATTATCATTATGGCCCCCACCCGGCGCGCAGGGGTGGGGGTCGGGGGGGCAGTAGGTCCCCCCCCTCATTATCATTATGGCCCCCACCCACCGTGCAGGGGTGTGGGCCGGAGGGGGGGCAGTAGGTCCCCCCCTCATTATCAATATGGCCCCCACCTGTTGCGCAGGCGTGGGGGCCGGGGGGGCAGTAGGTCCCCGCCCTCATTATCAATATGGCCCCCACCCGCCGCGCAGGGGTGGGGGCCGGGGGGGCAGTAGGTCCCCCCTCATTATCAATATTGCCCCCACCCACCGCACAGGGGTGGGGGCAGGGGGGGACATTGTTCATTTTAGGGCCCCACCCACCGCTCAGGGGTGGGGGCTGGGGGGGACAATAGGTCCCCCCCTTATTGTTATTTTTAGGGCCCCCACCCACCGCTCAGGGGTGAGGGCCGAGGGGAGGACAATAGGTCCCCCCCCTATTAGTATTTTGGGCCCCCACCGGGGGGTGTACCCTTTTTTTTTTAAACAGTGAGCAGCCACAGGTATTGCGAGTAGGGGCACAATTTACTAATACTAAGTAATTTTTACTTAGTATTAGTAAATTAATAGGGGGCGGACCGAACATCGCATATGTTTGCCATCCGTGGCGAACGCGAACATGCTATGTTCGCCAGGAACTATTCGCTGGCGAACCATTTGGGACATCACTACTCTTTAGGTGGATTTATCTTATATCCTTCCTGTATGTCTATGGGGCGGAAATTTTTCCTAACCTCATAATTCCTTCTTTCTCCATTGTTGTTACTTCTATTTTTACCAAATGTGCGAACTTAAAGGGACACTGTAGTCACCAGAACAACTACATCTTAATGTAGTTGTTCTGGTGAGTATAATAGCTCCCTTCAGGCATTTCCATGTAAACACTGCCTTTTCACAGAAAAGGCAGTGTTTACATTGCCCCTAGGGACACCTCCAAATTGCCTCTTCTCATATGGCCACTGGAGGGGCTCCCTGGCTCTGGGCTGCACAGTAAGCAGCCCTGCCATTCAGTGTCCCCACGCTCTGCATTGATATGCTGAATTTTCCTCATAGAGATGCATTGATTCAATGCATCTCTATGAGGAGGTCCTGATTGGCCAAAACGGCATTTGGCCCAGCTGCTGTGCCGATTTTAGCCAATCCAATGCTTTCCCTACGAGAAAGCATTGGATTGGCTAAAACTCAGCCATTTTGATGATGTCACAAATTGGGCGGAGCCAGCACTGGCGGACCCGCACTGTGCTGGAAATAAGGTGAGTTTTAAACTTTTATGGGGGGCAAAGGGAGGGGGCAATCCACTTAAATGGTGGATTTAGCACATTATGATCAGGAATACATTCTTTAATTTCTCCTATAGTGATTCAATAAAAAGGTTTGCTCTTTTATAATCTTTTAGATTATATCAATTGGTTGTGATATTTGTGAGTCTTTGGAGAAGGGATACAGAAATTACAAACAATGCACTGTGGTCATTTATTTTTCTCAACTAATAATTTTATTTAAGTATTAAAAATATAAAGATTACATGAGTTACATTAATACTCTAGTGAATGAAATGTTACGGAGGCTCGATATATATACGTAGTATGTTACACATGTGTGTACTCAGAGAATACTACACCTATGACATCACATTGGACACAGAAGTGTTACAGGACCCTAAATAAAGATGAAGAGAAGCCAATGCTTTACCTGTTCTCTTGATCCAAAATCACACCATCCCTAATATTATAACCAGAAGGATCACTTATATAGCACAACATATAGCAATAGACAAATCCTAGGTGAAGAACTGGATCCAAGGCTGGCGACACCCATATATAAGTTGGAAACACAATAAAATCCAGGCACTCAAGGTACGTAATGTAGCAGATTTATTGGAATGTCAAAGCTTAAACAGCAACGTTTCGACATCCCATGTCAAGCTTGATAAAGACCTCCTTGAAGGTCGAGAAGTTGTTGTTCTGACTTTTCAATAAATATGCCACATATGTACGTAGGCACTTGAGTGCCTAGATCATACTGCTTTCCCATTTTAAATACATGCCAAAAATCAATTAATTCTTCATTTCCTTTGGTGTTAATTACTAATTGCTTTTTTGGAGTAGTCTCCTGTAACTATTGCATTAACATATCCGTTAACATTTGAAACTTTAAAAGTAAGTTATTTTTATTTTTTTTCTTGCATTATATGTAGTGCATTATTTATGTATTGTATATAAAATAAAGCTTATTTAACTCCATTGTTAGATATCTTTCTTTTTGACAGCCCTAATAAAAAAAAGATGATCATAAGATGCCATCTCATTGTTTATTTTACTTTTTCGCACCTCATATCGCTCAGTCGCAAGACCTGCATCTTTCAGAGCTTCTTTTATAAACTTTTCACCGCACCCTAAAAGATGGTACTTTTCCTCACCAACAGTGAAAAATGCACCATTATAACCACCAAATAATAACATGCGTCCTCCTAGTTTTAGCATGGAAGCTATTTTTTTTATGTTAGAGCGGTAAACTTCATGATCTTCACTAACCATATGTGTCACATAAAGGCTCAACACACAATCCGCTTTTGGTAACACAACTGGGTCCGTAGGGTTGGCTTTGCTGAAATCACATTTTAAGATGTGTTTGATCCTTCTACGCAGGTCATTTTCGCTTTCACTAAAATGGAAATATACAATTATTGTAGCAAGTGCATTGCATTCAGATAATTACCAAATATTGTATACATTCCATATTATAAGAACAAAAGCTGTGTCCATTATTTTTACCCATTCTTTTCACAGGTGCTCTTTTGATATTAAAGGGACACTGCAGGTTCCATAACTGCATCATATAATTGAAGTGGTTATAGTGTCTGGAGTCTCCTGGCACAGTCCTTCTGTTCAGCATTAAACCTTTTTAACTTTTCTAATGCTTGACAAAGTACCCCTTCCCCTTTGTGCTGCTTGCCTAAAGAGAAAGCAATAGTCCGAGCAGCAATGGGATCCTCTGATTTACTTGAGGGTGCCAGCCTATCACAGTGCCCATTGCTGGTAGGAATCAGTATGGATACAAGGAAGTGAGTAATCTCTGCCTTAACTACACCTCCAGTAGGTGCCAGGCTATGGGAAGCCAAGGACCTCAGTGTTAAACTGCTTGGAGATGGTTTAACAGTGAATGGAAGGAAAGTGCCTGGAGACTCCAGATACTAAAACCAATTCAATAGGATGAAATTGTTTAGTGCCTACACTGTCCCTTTAATTTAAATTTTGTGTCTTAACTTTTATTGCATTTGTGTAACTAAATAAAAGCAATTTACACATGGGACAAACATTAACAAACAGAGATGTCCTTGAGAGGGGTGTGCGAACTGTGCAGTCATGACAGCAGAGACACCAGACAGCCGACATAGCTCATAGTCTGCAGGTGTGAAGCTATCCCCAACCTTCCCACACTATTTACTAAGCAGCAGCTACTGTAGTCTAGTGGCAGGGATGCGCATTCTCTATAACAATCCTGCTTGGAGCCATTCTCATGCAGGAAGAATTTCAATACGGGGAGGGGGGGGCAGGATATGAGTCATAGCCCTCTACCTTTGTGTGCCTGGGTGGTACCATCCCTGCCTGATTATGTAGAGCGTATTTCTTAACTGCAATAAGGGATGATCCAGAGATTATGAAATAAAAACAAAAAAGATACCAATATGATTTAGTATATTTGTAGTCATAGATGTGAGAGATATTGAACATAGATATACACTCACATTTTATGGAGCCCAAAGATGGCTCCCAGAAGATAGCATAAGGTGGTACTGTCCCCACTCTTGGATATATTGGTGGTATTGATTAAATATAGATAAAAACAGATATAAAAACATACACCCTGTAAATTAAAAAAGGATGATAAAATAACTGAACATTTACTCAAGAGGATCCCTCTTGGCAGGATTCCAAACTTGTGGATCCCCTTGTTGCTGCTCCCTTCATCTCATCCACATATCCTACCTCTAACCAGAAAAGAGATACTCTAGTTTAAGTTGTTCCAGTGGACTCCATCAATGTATTACAAGTGCTAGAAACTCACTTCTCTTTACCACTGTTTGGAGCGAAATATTAATATTGGAGGTGGGTTAGGCAGTGAAATATCAATATTAGAGGTGGGATAGACTGAAACACTTAATATGGAGTGTGTTGGGATAGGCAGACACTTAAGTGTGTGGAATGGAGACAGACAGATGGGTCACCGACCTATATATTGTTTGTTCAATATTCTTGTTTGTGAAGGAACTCTTGAGCACAGGATTATTGTGAGTGACTCTGCGGTGTAATTGTGTGCCATGTAATTGTGTATCAGAGTGTGTTTGCTTGCTGTCAATGAATGTCAGCATGAGAACAATGTCAGTATTTGTTTGTGTTTATGTGTGTGTGTGTGTAATATAAGTTGTTGTAAGTATAAGTATTTGTCAATGTTTCTGTGTGTTTATAATGTCAGCATATCTATCCACCATTTATAGCCCTATAGATCTACAATCCACTGTTAATACATTTAAATAGTGGTATGACACATCCTCCAAGCAAACCAGCTTACCATGCAGCATGTATCCGCTGCAATCCTTGTTTCCTTTGTGTCAGTGCGTACCTAAATGCACTGTGCTTTGTATTGCTCAAGTGTGAATTGTTGAAATGAGAGGCATATGCAGAGGCTCAATGCACACAACTCCTGCTTTTACAGAAGAATAATTATTTCTTCTGAGTACGAAGGGGTTTTAAAGACACATCTTCTACCACCAGCACCAAAATTCTAGGAGTTTTTACTGTGATTATCATTTGCTAAGTCAGCTTAAAGTGACACTCCGAACAGATAAAGCCCTTCATCTGTGTCTAAAGAGAATATGTCCTCTTTTTTATTTTTTAAAAATGCAGATTTCAATAGAAATCGTCACTTTTATAAATGATCTCTCATTTGATTACACCACCCCGGCTGTCAATTGGGCAGCTGCGAAGTGTTTCTTATTCCGAGTTTAGCTCTGTGGAGTAAGGATCATGAGGCAGGAACTTGCCCAGTTTACATGCCTTGCAAATGCATCTGTAATACAACAAAGTAAGAAGTATGTGATTGGACAAATGCATTGCTGGCCTGTGATGCTTTTTAATGAGAAGCCTCTGATTGGGCACAGATGCGAAAGTTTCTGCCGGGGAAGTAGGGAAAGGCTTGCATTAGATGCAGTTAAAAGATATGCAGCTATTGCAAGACAAGGTTTCAGATATGCCCAAAGACATTACGCAGGTATAAAGACATTATAAACTGTTAAAATAGATGGCTTGTTCCTTCAGTACATGATTAGGGGCATGTTGGATGTCTCTGTATGACAGCCTCACCTCATGCTTGCCAAAAAAATCTGCCAGACAGCCACTAGAGGTGCTTCTGGTATATTACCAGAGTCTAGGTCGCCTAAATTATGCTGGACATACTTACGCTCTGCATGAGGACATTCAGCTTCAGTGAAAACTGAGACAATGATTTACTATGGGTGCGCCTAATGAGCATGCAGCTCTTGTTGCGCATGCACATTGGGTCTTCCCCCATCGGATGATGTTGGAAGAGGTGGAGTGCCAACCCAGCACCGAGGAAGATTGGCACTGAAATTGGGTAAGCAAATAAAGGTGTTTATTAAAACACTTTATCTACCGCGGTGGCACCAAGTGGGAGGGGAGGGGAAAGCTCTATAGTGTTAGAAATACAGGTTTGTAATCCTAAAACTATAGAATCCATTTAAGTCTTCCCATAGAGAAGTAATGTAATGTTCTTGTATGAAGAAAATCATTTTGGTGTGATAGTATAGAGAAAATAGTATTGTACACATGAAGCTGATATCACCATTTCAAAGACTAATGACTAATGCCATTTACTGTCAAACAATAAATGTTATATTAAAATGTCACCTGTTTAATTCATATTTCAATATAAATTTGGATAGGCCAGACCAATCAAACGCATCTTCATGGCTGTTCACCCACTTCTGCAGATCTTTGATGCAGATATCACTGAATTCTAAAATAGAGATCTCCTTGAAGAATTTAAAGATTGGGAAGAGCTGAATTACACTTGGACCTGCTGAAATGTCAATCAAGTGGTCCCCACCAATGAGACCTGTCAAAAGGAACATAATATTATATTATAACATCACTCTCACAGAAACTTCCAATGTCTTGACCTACAGCATTTCTCCACTAACCTCCAAACTCTCCTTTTACCTATCTCAAACTTCACCTGTCCTAGTTCTGCAACCTCCTTCTACAATTCCACCCTCTCCTCTCAACTAGACATCATGGCACCTTGTACCTTTAAATGCCGCAGGCGCCCCCAACAACAACCTTGCACACCAAGCTCACTCGATACCGCCAAAAATGCTCCAGAACTGCTGAACACTGTGGGAGAAAGTCTCACTGTGCATCTGACTTTCTCCACTATAAATTTATGCTAAGCTCATACAGCTTGTCTCTTTCCTCTGCAAAAGTTAATTACTTCAATACCCACATAACTACACTCTCCTGCGAACCCAAACGACTATTTCACACCTTTAACTCTCTTCTTTGCCCTGCTGTTCCTCCTCCACCTACTAACTTGACCGCCTCAGACTTTGCAACTCACTTCACTAACAAGATCTCTACAATCAGAGAAGAGATCTCTCATCTTTCTTCTTCCCCTTACAATGCTTCCCCTAACTTCACTCCCTTTGCTGTTCTATGTTCATTTGCACCCACTACATTGGAAGAGGTTTCTGCTCTGCTCCAGTCCTTCCGCCCCACCACCTGCTCCCTAGATCCAATTCCCTTGCATCTCATCCATACTCTGTCTTCTTCTCTTTCTCCACCTCTCACTAAAATTCTCAATCTCTCTCTCTCCTCTAGTATATTTCCATTGCCCTTCAAACATACAACTGTAACCCAATTCTAAAGAAGCCCAATCTTGACCTTAACTTCCCATCCAACTATTGTTCTATCTCACTACTGCCTTTTGCATCCAAGATCCTTGAAAGAATTGTGTATGCGAGATTCACAGACTTCCTCGAGTCCAACTCACTGCTAGACGCGCTTAAGTCTGGTTTCTGCGCTAAGCACTCTGTGTAAATGGCACTGAGCAAAGTATCCAATGATCTACTCGCTGCAAAATCTTGTGGTCACTACTTTATCCTAATTCTTGACCTGTCTGCAGCTTTTGATACTGTTGATCATCAACAGCTTCTTCTCATCCTCCGCAAAATAGGTCTACAAGATATTGCTCTCTCCTGGTGCTCCTCCTACCTCTCCCAGCGCTCTTTCAGTGTTTCTTTCTCTGGCTCTGCTTCTTCTCCTCCACTCCTCTCTGTTGTTCAGTCCTTGGTCCCCTACTGTTCTCCGTCCATGCTGCCTCCCTTGGTAAATTCATTAGCTCCTTTGGCTTCCAATATAATTTCTATGCAGATGACACGCAAATCTACCTGTCCTGGAAACATCTGGGCACCCTAACAACTCCATTTTAATTAAGTTGTTTAATGTGCCAGAAGTCGTTCAACACTTTCTGAGGCTTCGTCAATGACATCAGTGGGCAAAGCAGATGGGCACCACTTTTGGAACTCTGGGGTTATAAAGTTTAACCCCAGAGTTCCAAAAATGGTGCCCATCTGCTTTGTCCACTGATCTCATTGACGAAGCCTCAGATTGGGCGCAGCTAGTTCTACATTCACAATTCCACATTGACCTATTGCAAACACAAATGTATCCAGTTGTATAGGTTTAATTTTTATTATATTTTTAATGGGTTTTATATTGTGATGAGTATGGCCTTCTCTAAGGAGATTCTTACTGACTAGCCATACAGTAACAGACTATATAACCACATTATTGAGTGTCCTTACTTTCACAGAGTCAGAAACAACATAGACTATTATATTTGTTAGCAGTGGAATGGGTTCGCCACTACAGGGGCAGAATTTGATAATGTTGTTTGGGGTTATCTTGAAGAAAACTGATCAGAGTTTTTCTCCTGCTTATATTGCAATATTAAAATAAAAAAAAAATAATATATATATCTATCTATATCTATCTATATACATATTTCCCTTTTCTATCCCCCTTTTCTCTCTCTCCATGTGCAAAACATTTTTCTCTGTTCTTAAATAGCATGGGTTTATTTACCATTAAAAAAATCCCAGCTTTTCCAAAGTTGTTTCCTGAGTTCTCAACTACGGTCCAGCTAGTTACTTTTCTAACTCCTCCCTAGAGCTATTTTCTTGGTGTGGAACGTACAGTTAAACCCCCCTCTTTTTTACATTTAATCTTTGATTAATAAGCCACTCTCTTTGAATTAATTCCTTTAATGGTTGTCTTTACATATGGTTTCTGTACTTACATGCTCTATTTTTCTCTATTTCTTTATCGTTAGTAAAATATGATTAACAGCAATCTGTTAAATATTTTAAACTGTATTACATCATTAATGAACATACCTTCCTTAGCTTCCCTGAAAAGCTCTTCGGCTGGAAATCTTGCAATCTCATCCAACATCAAAATATCAGATGTTGTAGAAAAATATCTTTCCACAACCTTTTCTGAATCAATATTGTGCAGGTGATAGTGTTTGTGGGTGGATGAAGTCATTCTTGGTCTGTGTATGGTCAAATTAGATGCACCAAAAAGGCTGTGGATATAGTTTCAAGCTCAGTTAATAAGTACCCGATAAGACCCCAGGTAAAACATGCATTAAAGTCTAGTTTTTTTTTGTTTGTTTTTTCTCTTTAATGACATTAGCACAGTTTTATTTACCATGACTCCAGGCAAATTAGTTTTGAAACTAACCTATCTGGTTTTTGTTTGAAAAAAAGGCTAGAGATAGGGCATGATTGATATGTGAATGTAGTTGTTTCCTTAATCTATTTTAGATGCAAGTAAAAAGAAAAAATCTGCATGTGAGTTGTTTAGAGCACATTCAGGTGCTTTAACAGAATCCAGTAAAAAATAAAAGGGACACTATAGTCACCATAACCACTAAGCTTCATGTAGTGTTTATGATATTTTTTTAGCACGTTCCTGCAGTGTTAGCACTGTAAGCACTGCCTTTTCTGAAAAAATGGCACTGTTTGTGTTGCTGCCTAGGAACACCTCTTTGGACAGTTACTCAGACGGCCACTAGAGGTGATTCCTATCTGGTGTCTTCATGCTAAACACTCCCCATTGAGATGCATTGACTTAATGCATCTCTATGAGAAGATGCTGATTGGCACAGCACCTACTTCCAATGCTTTCCTATTGATAGTCTCAATCAGCCGTAACAAGACTGGCACATCAGAGGGGGGAGTTTCTTTAGTGTTAGGAATACATTTTTGTATACATATTTATATTCCTATCATTATACAATTAAGGGCATTTTAATTTAATCACTGTTTAATTTATCTCCCTTGACAGTAGAGTTAAAAGGACTCCAGAAGTTGAAAGTGACCTTATCAAGCCAAACTGTACCATACACACTAGCATTGCGTAACATATGTGTGACGGAGCTACTGTACTCCGCCCAGTGTCCTGATGGTGACTTCCGTCACAATATGTAATACCAATCTGGATACTATGCACACCACTATTAAGTAACTTGTGAAAACCCAATATGGGCACCAAGCATGGAAGGTTGTTACAACAAATCAAAATTGGTATTTTATATAATTTTTTGTAATTTAGAATTTTAACAAAAAAGAGGAAGAAAATACAATATTACTGGGGGGCATGACTTGCCAAGGAGCTGAATGGATGTGCACTAGCTTAGCTCCCTCAAGTGTTGATAATCTAAAGCAATTGGAGACAATCTGCAGCAATGGGAAACCCTAAAAGGCAGATTACCCCTCATAACTCATCTGGAAAGGCAAATCCAGCTCTTCATCAAAATATTTTAAAGATGTGGTAGACCGGGATGAGGACCAGGCCGCAATCAATATGGCGCAGATGGCCGAATCCCTCCCTCCCACTCAGCCCAGCATCATCAGAGGGCTCTGCAGGGTCACAAGTACAAGATATCAGGGACATCCTGCGCTGGGTTCAGCGGTACAATCCCCACTTATAGGATATGATGTAAGTGTTCTTAATGATGAAGGTATCAGGAACCTAGAAAACAAATAAAAATGCAACAATAGTGCTCTCAATAAAATATAAATAGCCAGTAAGATATAAAAAAGTATACTCACAAAGGTAGAGCAGGCTAACTGTTCTATGACACCAGCATCGGTGGTATGATCCCCAACAGGGATTCTTTGAAGTAGAGAAGGTTAAAAGATAGTTGATGCCAGATTGTTTAAGAAGATCAAATAATAAAAGATAATGGTACAAGCAATACATGAAGTAACCAAAATCTATTTATTAGTTTTAAAAGCAATTGCATACATCCAAACGTGTTTCGCCGTTTTTTTCAATGGAGTAAAAACATACAACCTGGCTAGTTTAGGTTTATATAGGAATACAATTAATTAAAATTGGTGCCAAAATTGCATTTTCCAATGACAAATTAATATAGGTATACGTTTACAAAACTTTATAGAGCTTATCAAATGATAAAGACATAGCATTAAAATATATTTATTATTGCATTTATGTATAAAAGTGAATATTATTAAAGCATGTATCGGCTAGAATTTGTCAAACCACTTGATGCGCGTCCTTGCCACATTATACATTGCTGCTGGGCCTTATGGGAGCTGTAGAGCCAGAAGCGGAACATGGCCGCAATGGGTGTTTGTTCTGCAATTGCCGAACATGAAAAAAAGCTGCATGCGCAGTTGTCGGTGTTACATGGTTGTTCGGCAAATGCCGAACGGAAAATTAGCCACATGCGACTACAAGTGAACTTAGTCTAGGACGCATGTGTGGCAGTACAGAAAAGGCTGAATGCACAATAGAAATAAGATATATGGAGTTAGAGCGATCGGGCAAAATTTCCCAAAGATATTTTTTGTTACCCCCTCTCCATAGGGTAATACATTTTTTTATGCCAATGCATTTAAATTGTCTGGGATCTTTATTGTGTAACGAAATGTTTGGATACCAAAATGGTTTGTGTATCCATTTAAAATGTTGTGCCAATTTTCACCTAGTCTTATCTTGAGGCTCCTATCTTGAGGCTCCTTGTGGTCATTCCTGTAACGTTTACTAGGAAACCCTAACACCCAGACAGAACAGAGTAGAGAGAATTGCAATACCGATCCTTAGAATGATCGGGTTATGCAAAAATGGATAGTCAAAACACGAGCCGTGGTCAAGAGAAAAAGAGAGATGCAATAACGAGAGACATAGCCAAATATCAGTAACCAGAAAAACTAAATAACAAGTACAACACTCAATGGTAAACCAAAGATCACAACAGGGCACTGAGGCAAGGGAGAGGTTAGCTTACTTACACACAGGTTGTGTTTGATTGGCTAACCTTCAATTAGTGTTAACCACAACACGTGAGAGGAGTTTCCTCCCTCCCTTGTGGTCTCTGAGATCATCACTGTGTGCTGGGTCACAGCACACATATAAGGAAGCTGTTCTGGAGCGTGCAGCATTAGAGACACTTCCAGTCTGGAGACAGGGACCAGATGATGCAGCTCACTGTGATGAGCTAAGTAAGGTTGCGGCGCGGGGGCAGGGGACCTGACAATTCCAACATATTGTAGACCACAAGGGCATTCTAAAGGATAAATCACATTTTTTGTGTTGCAACTGATTAAATCTTTGATATTGTACGTCTTTTGAGTTATATTGGACTTGAACTGGGTAATTTTAAATTTGATGTTGATGAGTTGATGTTTTTAGGTAATTTCACTGGTAAAACTAGAGGTTAGGGTGGATTTAAAATGTGTAGCTCCTCTTCTTTCTTTTTTATAACATTTATTGTATTGTTAATGTTGACAACTGGACTGGTCAATGGCCATAGTGGTTATGGTGCCAGCTTCTGAATGCTAAGATGTAGGGAACTGTGCACAATGGTCCCCAGCTCAAGGCATTTTGCACCCGGTGCCAGTCCTATTTTTGGCACCGCCCCCCTCCCACCTTTAAATGTAAAATGCTGGCATCTTACATTTGACAATGACAATACATTTGCATAGAATTCATGTTAGTCACTCAGATTTCTTGTTGTGGGCTGGCTTACACCTTTTAGTTTCGATCATAGTTTAGCAGGTAACTCCTCTATTTGCTATCCTTATGTGGGATTGCTATATTTAAGGACATCAAATAAGGGAGCTATCTACAAAACACATACACATTTATATACACACAATAACACAATAGGTGTGCGTGTGTGTGTGTATATATATATATATATATATATATATATATATATAAATGCACACATAATCAGAGACATAAACACACATAACCACACACACAATCACAGACCTACACACACAATCACTTACATAAATACACATAATCAAAACACACACACTTAACCACAGAGATACACATAATCACAGATATACACACATACAATCACAGACACACAATCGCATACACACATAATTAGACATACACACACAAACATCACATACATGTACCCATTTAATAATTAAGCGGTCCGTGAGAATTGGCAAAGTAAGAGGGGAGAGTTAAACACATGTAATGCTCAATAACTCCGTATAATGAGATATGTTAATGAAATGATATACAGTTATTTGCTGTCAATGTATTGTAAAGATGACACGGTACATGTATGAAATGTGACGCTCCATGCCTGAATTTAAAAATAAAGAATTAAAAAAAATATATAATTAAGCGGTCCACACAGCCTACCTACCTTGCTCTGGAAGGGCTGGAGTGGATCCTCAGTCCCTGGGGGTCAGTGGTTGTTGCTGAGATGTCGGTGCTTTTCCTGCACAGGACCCTTGCATGCCCTGTAATGACGCCGAGGCTGGGATGACATCATATCCCAGCTGCCGGCTCACTGCAGGGCGAAGACCATCAGACACAATCAGATACACACAGTCCCACACACAGTCACAGGTAGACAGTCACACACAAAGTCACAGGCAGTCACAGGCAGACAGTCACACACACACACACACAGTCACAGACAGAGAATCACGCATGCAGTCACAGAAAGACAGTCACGCACACAGTATCACACACATAGTCACACGCACACAGACACTCACAGCAACAGACAGTCACACACACACACAGTCACATAGACATTTACACCGACAGTCATACACACACAGTTAAACACACACGCAGGCACAGACAGTCACACAGACTGCCCCTCCCTGAGTACGCCACTGTCCCAGCTAAGATGTTAAATGATTACAATGGAGCCCCAGGTATTTGATAACTAAGTGATCCCTCTGTCAACCAGGGCCTCAGTTATTAATCTCAGACAAATAAAAGAACTCTGCACACTGCCCATACATTCCTTTAAAAGTAATTGCGCTCAACTGCAATAAATAGCTTATAATCTCAGAGGAATTAAATCTTGCAGGAGAAAGAGTGATACCCCCAAGGGTCTGAAAAGTTGTCACTTCTTCCTGCCTGCTAGCATATGATACATACAATGTAAATAAAAGAGAAAAATAATAAAAGAGTATCTATAACTTATGACTATAGGATTCTATAAGTTAGTCCTGCCAATTGGCAAAAAAAGTCCAAACAAGGAATGTCCGAAACACGTTTCGCCCTGTACCAGGGGCTTTTTCAATGGGTGTGTAAAGTCCTCCTGCAGCTCGGCGGCTTCTTAACTTCCTCGTTATTTTCATTTCCGGGTTCCGGCTATTGCACGCTTGGAACGCATTGTGCGTTCCAAATCCGACGGCATGCATTCCACTTCCGTGTTTGTACGTGTTCGGAGATACGATTGAAAAAGCCCCCTTATAAGAATCTCTGAACACGTACATAATATTAAAAAAGGACTAGAGACACATAGTGTATCTAATCATTTTAAGACCTATCATAATCAAAATGCTGACAATTTATTCTTTTGCCCATTGAAACTTGTAAAATAAGATTGGAGAGGAGGGGATTTTAATAAGAAAATCAGAATAGAAGAAATGAAATTTATTTATAATTTTAATACCCTTATACCCCATGGGTTAAACTCGGATTTTGAGGTTTGCCATTTCTTTTAATCTTACTCTTTAACCGTGAACATCCATTTGTTAGGAACAAAGATTTTTTGTTATTTAGTTTTAAACGTTATAACACTTTGTCATTTTAAAAGTTATCAGCACTTTCTGCACACTGTGGCACTTTAAATACTATTTCTTTAAAAATATGCCAGTCTGGTGATTTTTTCCCTTTTTTATAACTCTAAAAGAAAATTTGGCATTTAAAAAGGAATACTCAATGAGGTTCAATAAAAAGGAAGAATTATATGTTTCTGAGAGAAATATGAATTCAATTAGATAAATATGGGGAAAAGAACTGTGTGAATGAAATATTGAACACCTTTACATGCATGAAGATATATTGATTGAAATATGTTTGTGGAATGTAATTATGGAAATTAACATGAGCTTGCATGATATGATATAGATATTCCACGATGGAAGGCACGATCCGTTCGGTATGCGTTCCAGTGACGTCAGTCGACATAGGCAACGCCACACGAAAGGGGAACGCATGCTGTCGGATTTGGAACGCATGATGCGTTCCAAGCGTGCGATAGCCAGAACCCGGAAGTGAAAATAACGAGGAAGTTAAGAAGATGCCGAGCTGCAGGA
This sequence comes from Pelobates cultripes, assembly GCA_933207985.1. Taxonomy (NCBI): domain Eukaryota; kingdom Metazoa; phylum Chordata; class Amphibia; order Anura; family Pelobatidae; genus Pelobates; species Pelobates cultripes. The sequence continues at coordinate 114,787,938 of OW240921.1, forward strand.
GGACTTTACACACCGATTGAAAAAGCCCCTGGTACGGGGCGAAACACATTTCGGACAATCCTTATTTGGACTTTTTTTGCCAATTGGCAGGAATAACTTATAGAATCCTATAGTCATAAGTTATAGATACTCTTTTATTATTTTTCTCTTTTGTTTGGAAAGTTTTACACCGTTTTTTTACTCCATATTGTGGAGCAATAAAGTTTTATTCTCAAAGTATACCATCTGATCTGTGGAGCTTGTATTTATGCTCAGCCGGAATAACCACGAGGTCATCTGGAAATAGGAAAGGGACATCTTTAGTAAAAGTCCCACAGCATCATCCATGAGAGCCATATGTTGAGATTTGGCTCTAGGCTTGTGAGTACCTGACTCCAATTCCTATTTATATTTTTGTACAGACAATATTACACTATATTTTTTTAACATATTTTACAGATATATCCAGAAGCGTGATCAACCTACTACATTGTATGTATTATATGCTTGCATTTCTTCGAGTGGTGTAAGGGGTCTCCACTCAGGTGTTCTGTGGCATTTAGTGCTACCACACTTAGTTCCATTTTTTTACTGTATATATTTGTGTTTTGTGTATACTTCCTGCCTGCTAGCCTGGTGTTGGTGATTGGCGCGGGACTATGCCAGATGCTCAGCAATAATATGTGTGTGAACTGCAGGGACAGCAAGGAGGAGAGATCTCCCACTCATGCTGCAATTTCACAATAGAGTTCTCACTTGGTGCTCTGTACTATGTGAGGTGGAAAATACTTCTGCTGATGTCAGGACATTTTAACAATAAGGTCTAATTAGTGAATCTATTTTGAGTTATTCTTTTTTAGTTGCATTTGTGCAGAAAGTACTCAAAACTGAGTAAAACAAATTTAGAAAAAACATTTTTTTTAAAACTTTTTTTTAAATGTTCTAACATTTTATCCATGTTTAATGTTGTGTTATGTATGCAAATACAAATACTCAAGAAAGCCATATGCCTCCTATAAAATTGACATACAATATTGTGGTACAATACACTCATGGAATAAGTGTCAAAAAGGCCTTGGCCACAAATGTGTTGCATCTCAATAGAATCTTAGTCCTTAAGGCGTTAAACGTAGCTGACAGATGTGCTTAATATTAGCATTATAACATTTTTGTGTGAAAATAAAACATGTATATCAAATGACATTTATTTGCATCCTGGTACCAGTGATAATGTGGGTGCGAGAATCCATTCTGGGTATGTGAATAGTCAAATTAGATTAATGAAAAAGTCTTTAAGTATAGTTTAAAGTTTGATTTGTTAGCGTGTGATCTGACTCCAATTACAAGTGGAGTCACATTGGAGATGACTAAGCATCAAGTCAGATGCTTGTCAAGAGACAAAGCTTCTAAATATCACCACTTTCCCATGAAAATGAAATTACCTAAATTATACATTGTTTGTACACATAAGGTGTCTGTTTTTATTGTTTAATTAGTCAGCTCAAAATGCAATCTAAGTTGAGTACCTTGAGATAAAAAATAAAATATATATATTTCAAGATTTTATTTGGAGAACTTAAAGACTCTGAATGAAAGGTGTAGTACAACAATAGTTAGCCCCAGCCTCCCATATGTCCATCAACTTCAAATACTAACATAGCAACATAGGAACTGGAGTCCAAAAACATCTAGAAGCCAAGGCGAACCATCATTGTCCTTGGCAAAGTTCAAAATGCAAATGCATTTAGAAAAAAAAGATTACAAATAAATATGTACTTTGTTTCCTTTGTCTGAGCTATTTTATTTTATATACCTTTGATATGCACACACATGTATATTTTAAAAAGCAAGTAATAGTATTTTGTTTAAATATAGGCCAGAAAATAGGCCCGTGTAAGTTTGGTGTGTAGATCATGCCCCTGGCGTGTAACTGCTCATATAGCAAACTCATAACTGTAAAAAATAAAATAAAAAGGGTCCTGGTGCTCTCTATAATATATGGTAAATGGCAGCAGTAAATCAACAAGGATTCCCAAAAACCTTTGTAAAAAAGCAATACCAAACAATAGAGGTGTAAGTAGCTCAACAAAGTGTGAGTTAGTTTTCTTGAACACCCATTTAATATATAAAATAAATGTGACATATACTGCACTATTTTTTTTCTGTTTTTGAGGATTCTTTATCGAACATCTACTGCTGTTTACTCAAGTTATAGGCATAAAAGTACGTATACATACATATTATATATATTAAGGGTACTTTAAAAGCAGTGTTTAATTTAGTTTTTGGGTGCGGTTTATCATCTATTTTTTTTAGTCTCCTGTGTGTGACTAAAGTTCAATTAAATGAGCAGATGGGAGAGAGTTAATGATTTCAAAAAGAAACACACTGTGCTGTAAAAAAATAAAGCTTTTCCATTGAGGCTGTGTGAGTTACAGCTAAAAGAGGTATAACTGGGACTGCATAAACAAAGTGATTAATTTGTTGAAGTGGGCAGTTAGCTTGCAGGAACATAATCTATGCACCAAAACTGCTTCATTAAACTATCTTCGTTAGAAGTCGTACATTTTGTGACTATTATACATCCTTAAGGTAGAGATATTACTGCACTATGCCTGAAATCTTGAGCATTAGATGCAAACTACTCCTTTGTGAGTGTATTTTAGATTTCACACTATTGCATTTTTTTTTAAATTTCATATCCTTTGCTGAAAATCAATTGAGTAACATATACAACATCTATATCCACTAGTACAAATTATATCACTATATGCTATTGTGACAGGAGCTTAGTTGAAGCTCCATATCATGTGAGTAGGCACTTATACATTTTTGCTGTGTGTTTTTATCTTTTTAGAAATGCTGCATGTGACAAATTCTCCTTCCCATGTCTGTTTGCCACAGACTCCTGGACGAGTGTGGAAGCCGGCCTCCTGCCCACCGACTATGGTCCAGGTCTGGGACACAGTTTGGCAGTTACCCTGCCCAGTCACCATTAGTAACTTGCCCTGGGTGCCCCTGGTTCAGCACTTCATGTGAATGGAACCGACCGCTAGCTCTTTGGTGACTGTTCACATAGATCCAAACCTACGAATAGCCCTCAGCGGTACTTAGCCGAGACCGCTATTGAACTAATTTCAGCATGAGGACTGTGTGGGTTCCCGGTCACCTTAGCTGGACTTATTTGTGAATGTTATGGAACTGTTTTAGTCATGAGGTGGCCGTGCGGTTTCCGGACAACTTGTTTTGAACCACTTTGAAATCTGTTAGGAGAGCGCTTTTTGGAGGAAGGTGCCTGAGACTAAGGGGAAGAAATGTTACATAAGAGCCAAGTGGAGCACCACATATTGCAGCTGCAGGAGCTCCCGAAAGTTGAACAACAAAAGCACCAAATGCTCTGGAACTTTCTTGGGCGTAGGACCACGTGTGAGGCCTTACAGAACTTTAACACAGTGTTGTTTTCCCTACACTGCATGAATCTCAATGCTATTTGGAGAACTTGGGCACTCAGATCAGGGCTATTTAAAGATGTATTATTTGTTGGGTTATTTTATGTTTTTATTATGTTTTGGAGTATGTTTATGTTTTTATATTTTTGTGTTTGGCTCCCAGGCCCAGAGATGTTGAATACAATGGAGACCCCCTGCTGGGGCTTGTGCATAAAAAGCAGAGTTTAGCCCATTAAAATCAGGAATGGTCTAAATCACTGTTCAGCACTTTGTTCCAGCCCTGGAGGGTTCAGTGGGGAAAGTCATTGTAAGGACTACAGCTCCTAGAACTGTGTGTTGGCCAGTCCCTGGGAGGGAATAGAGATAGTCCTCTATCCTGTTCCAGGACAGAGAGGCTACAGGGGGGTGGCAGTTTTCCCTGGTTCCAGCTAGGAAAAAAAGTACCCAGCTGGGGTACAGGGAGCTCCGTTACAATGCACCTTTTTATTTTTTTGCTTTTTTCATGTACCCATGGATAAAAGATCAAGTTCTGTATGTTTCATTTGGTGAACATTTTGGACTGTGTCCCTTTGACTCTTTCATCATTTTTTTCACAACTATATTATGCAATATGTTGTGTTTGTTCTTTGTTTAAAAATAAAGAAATGTCACTAGGAATAAAATCAACAAGTATTGTGATCTACGGTTGCCTCTTTCACATGAATTGCCAGCATTACTGGTGTATCCTCCTTTACAATTGGCAGATTGGTCATTTAGGTCTGATCAGGTCTCACTAAGCTCCACACTCAGGATCATGCAATTTAATGGGTGAAAATAGTTAGAGCATTCCAAATTGTAAGGTTCATTTTTTCATATATGGACAAAACAATAGGACATATCTGTAAATAGAGTATTCAAAGAGTATTCAAAGCACACCACTTATATAAATGGGCAATATTTGATGTAGTCTTTCACATGCATAAACCCTTAGAGTATGGCAGGCCAATGTGTCTGTAATACAATGAGTCATATCACTGAACAACAGCCAGTGGCACATAGTTATCTACTGGAGAATGTTGGATTTGCTCCTCTGAATCGTATGTTCAAATGTGGTCAATTGTGGTCAATGAACACCACAGGTCTGGTAAAAAAAATCACTTTAATACGGATATGACCAGTCAAACAGACTTTGTTATATATTTGATAAAATGCCCATGAGGATTGACTTAGTTAGTCAAGACTAGTCATCCTCTCACATCAACATAATCCTATATTTATTGTTTCTCTAGTTCCCAAGGCAATGGCGACACACACTGGTGGCTAATATAACCACATGCGTGGTTATCCTTTAAAAATAAATTTCTCCTTTAAAAAATAAATTTTTATGTTTTTCACACATTTGAATAGGTTAGCTTTAGGTACTCAGATATTCATAGTGACTTTTATTTTAAACGTACCAGGTGGTGCTGTTACTGTTCTGTGACCAACTAGTCTATCTTCGTTATTCAGCCATATAATTTATTGTATTTTGGACATATCGGCGTGCTGAAATAATGTGAAACCTTCATTTAATCAAGTAAATTTTGTAACTGTGTCTTTCTGACTTTAGCTATATATGTCTGTGCATTAGTACACTCACACGGATTATCATGAAGTTGACATTCCAGCTTGGCAGGCATGGCGTTTTTCCAGTGCCTTTTTGCACACCAAGGTTGGGGAGATTGGGGGTATTGGTTTATTTGGCTTTTCCTTTAGTTAATTTTAATTGAATTTTCTGTTGTGTTTGTGTTTTAAAAAGGAGTCAAAATCATTATACACTTAGATACCCCTGCGAAAGCATCTAATCTAAAAGCTGAGGTGGTCTGCCTTAAGCACATTGACTTGTTTTATTGAGTTAACACTATTTGTAGAATTACTATTACTTTATCCCTTTTATGCAGAAGGTGCTCTATTTATAGCTACAATATTTCTAAGCTTCCCATATCTCCCCGTCTGGTTTTTCAAGCCCATGCCAAGTGGATCTTTTAACCCAGGTTTCACTCTTGTAGTTCCAGGGAGTTATCTTATTGAGAAAAGTAATTATCTATAAATGTTCTCCTACAGCAATATGCTTACTCTTAAAAGCTGTCTCATATTTCTATATTTTTATTAAATCCCTCATATCACTCATACCACACATAATTTCTAAGGGTACTACTCTCAAATGCATCTTAATTTGTTTTACTTACTGTGAGTTTGATTTAATATTTTTGGATTTGTTTTTCCCAATATTAAAATTTCAAAAAATTATGTTATATTAAAATTGTAATTGTAGCGGAGTAGTAGTGTAATCCACGGTATCTCTGCTGGTAGTCAGATTCAGCATACAAAATACAGGTAGCGTAAATACAATCCCTTTTCCCCAAGAACTAGATGACACATAGCTTGGGAGCCAACTGAGCTTTTATTCCAATGCAACCGTTTATATACAAGTCCCCATGCAAGGGGTTTTCATAATGACATTGCAGGGGTTTTCCCCTGGTGGACTCTGTGGAAAACTTAACCTGCAATGCTATTTCCCATCATGCATGGCTGTACTGGAGAGATAATTGCGCAAGAATATACTGTTAATTACATCATCTCTCCGTACAGCAAAATATACAATTTAACATAAAAATACATAATTTATACAATTTTACTCTGAATTGGCCAAATGACCCTTTATTGAATGGCTGGGAAATACCGCTCAGATCCATTCATTAGAAAAGAAAAGCCATTCGAATGAAGAGTTCATACAAATACACCATGACATTATACATTGATATGTGGGCTGTTTTTAAATTATACAGGTTCGTGAAGTTTAATCTGTCGAACACCGCTCTATTTGCACGAATGGGGTTAATCATATGAATGACATGGAAGCCGAGCGGTGTTCATGAGGTAGCCGATTTTAGTTCTAGGCACTCGACGACCAAACACTGCTGGGCGTTCGTAAGCAAAGATGGCCACCACCACGTGTTCGGTTATACGAACGGCGACCACCCATAAAACCATTAATGTTCTGTGGTTAGAATGTTCGTTAATTGTGTGGCTCCATTGTGTGGTCTCCTGTTTGGCTGTTCATTTGTTTCACAAACAGAATAGTCCAATATTGTTCGTGCAACTAGCTACGAATGCCCTCAGTCTATTAGAATGGAAAATCAACACTTGAACACAGTCTTTGGTATACTGAAGTGGCTAGGTTTGCCACAGTAATTATATAAATATTGTAACAGATCCCAGTATACTCCAGCTGAGTGTATCCGTTATTAGTCTCCCAAATCCCAAGTGATGCAGTGATTATAGCTCCCAGTTCCCCAAACATCAGCCTAGACTTGATGAAGGGTTAAACAAATCTGTTTAATTCAGGCTCAATGACCTGCTTTTATACAATACAGGGACACAGTAAACACACCCATGACACTCCCAAAACACACCCATAAACACGCCTACAAAATGTTCACGAAATGCCATAACTAAGCATAAAATTGCAAAATATGAAAACACATCAAAATATATATTTCCCACATAGGAACCCTCACAGTCTATACATCCCCAGGTAGCCTCGATCTGAGCACACAACATATCCAAAAAGAGCTCAGATCCCACAAACACAACCGAAACGCCACCATGGGAAAGTTCTGACCGACCTGCACACATGGTCCTATGACCCAAAACAGTTCCAGAGTGTTTCGTCCTTTTGCCGATCAACCTCGGGTGTTCCATGCAAATGAAATACTGAATGCACACTCTGGCTTCTTTGTAGCATTTGTTCGTATGAACCATATGAACAAACCTACCGAATGGCACTCTCCTGACGTGTGTGGGGAAGGAGCAGGCATTCGTCCAAGTTCCTCAGTGTTTGGGAGTTTCAGTGTCCAGCGAACCCAGTCTTTTAACAGCCTTTTAGCATGGCCCATAGTCAGTGGGCAGGAGACTAGCCTCCACACTTCTCCAGGAGCCAATGGCAAACAGGTGTTTGTCATAAATATTAAAATATGACTATTTGTTGGCATGTTTTGTTTTCTTGTATATAAATTTGCTCTAGTGTTTTTAGCATTTAGCATTTTTAGAATATAATAATGTTTACATTTCCTGTAGTCTATAGGTGTTTTCCTTTACTAAGTCTATATTCATATAATATATCATTATTCCTCCAAGAGCACATTCGTTACCTGACCCGGATTTGGCTCTCCTTGCCCATTCCCAATCCATGTGCTGTGTTCAAAACTGATTCTAGCTTGGGTGGTTGCATTGCTTTTAGTGCCAATGTATTTGTTATTATGCCTAAGAACAGAACAACTTCTCTTCTGTCTTCTTCTGCAATAACCACTGACTTACAGAACTAAATGCATGTATGTACAATAAGACAAGGCAAGGAGACAGATCTTTGGTTGGGCAAGGAGTGCTTTGGATCAATGATCACATTACCTATGAAGGAAAATTGATAAGGTCACTGCAGTTAAATAAGTGACTTTTTTATATGTAGGCATAATAAAAACATATACAGTTGGTAAAGAAAATTAAGTTTTATTATAATAGAAATTAAAACACAACTGTTTTCCTGTTCTGATCTACTCTATTGTCATCCTGGAATTTCTGTATTTTGTCACTCTTCTGGGAAGACCAGGGACATGTCCTTATACAGAAGAGTGTGAAAAGCCTTCCAGGGGCTTTGCTGTGATTTATTGTTTAAAAATATCAAATCAGTCTACTCATCAACAATTAATAAAATTTGTTTTTTATCTAGTTAGGCATGAAGAAACCTAGGTAATTAAACACATTAAATTATTAAATTAAAGCAAAGGATTACATTATGAATTTAATCCTGTGCTTCTTTCCTTGCAACAAGAAAAAAATTCCCATAGCTATCAGTAATGTCGAGATGTGAAGCCACGTCAGGAATCAAGAACACGTCCATCTCCTTAATGGTATAACCAGCATCTTCTACAGTGCCTCTCACTGTCTGTGCATCCAGGGGCAGGCAGAAGAAAGTTTGCTGACCAACTTTATAAAAGCTATCTCCAAGTACTCCAATGAGCACCAGATGGCCTCCTGGCTTCAGTAACGAGGTGATATTCCTCAGAGCACTCCGGTAATTGTTAATATCCTTACAAGCTGTTTCCAGGCACAATGTGGAAATCACACCATCTACAGGAGATATCACTAATGGATCCAGCGGATTACTCTTTGTCACATCACACCGGAGGACATGCTTTATGGTCGATCTTAGCTTCTCTTCTTTCTCTCTCCACTTCTCTCTGGTTTACAGCATGAAACAAAAATATATATATTTATGTATTCATCTACTTTGAATATATTATGCCAGGGGTAGGCAACCTTTGACACTCTATATGTTGTGGACAGATAATGTTTAAAGTGGAATTCCTTGGGTTACTGTGGATTGTAGCATATAAAGCAGGGATTCTAAAAAGTAGATCCCCATATGTTCTAAAACCACAGCTTCCATGATGCTTTTCCATTCTAAAGGCATGGAAAGGCTTGCAAAGCATCATGTCTTTGGTGAAGGCTGCAACTCCTCATACAGTGTGTTGATATGTATTTTGTAAATCGCTGCAGAATATATTGGCATTGTATAAACGATGATAATGGAAGAAAGTCTGAATGTGTCATGTTACCCCAGACAATCCTGTGTCTATCTGTGGAATCACAATACTAATGAATATTTTATTGCTCTATAAGGCAGAAATAAAATGTAATATCTTCTAGAAATAATGTAATAAATTCTCAGCTGTTCAGTATGTTGCCTATGTACCAATCATAAATGATATCTTTATTTTAATTTGATGATTATAGAACCTCTCTTACCTGTCTCCTTCCAATTCACAAACAACCTTTGAAAAATCTGACCAATCATATGCTCCTGGTTCTCTCTTTAGCCATTTCTCAAGTTCCTGACGGTTCTTGTCAGTAAAATCTGTCGCAATTATAGATTTAAAAGCTTGACATGCAGAGAGAAGCTGGTAGATAGAGGGTCCAGTTCCAATGTCAATCAAAACATCACCTCCTAGGTCACCTGGTAAAAAATAAAATAAAGTTAGTAGTTAGGGAGGTATGCAGGGGCGGGCTGGGCCGGGGGGCAGGGAGGCAATTGCCCCCCAGGCCGCCCTAAATTCTGTCAGGACCGGCCGCTGCAGGGCCGGCCCTTTAAATGCTGCAGCCGCCTGAGCGCTCTGTAAAGAGCCTCAGGCGGCTGCGGCTGCTCCTCCCTTGCCCTCCCCTGTAGTGTGGCCGAGCTGCTCGCTGGTCCGCGGTGCCCGGCCAGACTGATAGGAAGGCGCACGCTGAGTGTGCACTTCCTTTCAGTCCGGCCGGTTACAGGAAACAGAAACTCCTGTTCCGCGCGGAGTTTCTGTTTCCTGTAACCGGCCGGACTGACAGGAAGTGCACACTCAG
>OW240921.1:114797879-114868758 GCA_933207985.1 Pelobates cultripes
GGGGGAGTAAGTGAAGATGGGGGGGTGTTAATGAAGGATGGGGGTGTAAATGAAGGATGGGGGAGTAAGTGAAGGAGGGGGCAGTAAGTGAAGGGGGGAGTAAGTGAAGGAGGGGGGAGTAACAGAAGGAGGAGGAGGGGGAGTAAGAAGAAGAAGAAGGGGGGTATGAAAAACGGGGGGTAGGAAGAACAAGGGGGGAGTAAGAAGAACACAAGGAGGAGGGGGGAGAGTAAGAGTGAGGAGAAGGGGAGATGAGGAGAAGGGGGGACTGAGAAGAACACAGGGAGGGTGGGTGGTGAGGAGAACACAGGGAGGGGGAGGTGAGGAGGACACAGGGAGGAGAGGACACTACGCGCACACACACACACAATGCATCCCTATACATACACAGAAACACACAATGCATCCCTACACACACAGAAACACAACATGCTTCCCTTACACACAGAAACACACAATGCATCCATTACACACACACAATGCAACACTTACACAGAAAGACAATGCATCCTTTGCACACATACACAGAAACACATAATGCAAACACTTACACACACACTGCTTTTCTTACATACACACAGAAACACAATGCATCACTAACACACACTCAATGCACACACTTACAGACACACACCTTGCATCCCTTATGCATACAAACACAGATTCACGCAATGCATCCCTTACACACAACCAGAAACACACAATACATCCTTTATACACAAATACACACTGCTTCCACTACACACAAACACACTGCATCACCTGCACAAACTGGTATCCCTATACACTACATACCATAAGCACACATATTAGATCCTCTACAATCACACATAACACATCCCCTACACACTCCACTCCCTGTGAGCGAACTCATGGGTGGGTGGAACATATAAGTGGACTTATGAGTGGGCCTTGTGGGCATACTCACCATCAGGCCCTGGGGCCCAGACCTTGAGCTGTGTAAGGGGCCCCCCCAAAAATGGAGCTGCTTCCAATTCTCCCAGAACATTGAATTTTGTGACCACAGTTGCAAACAGCCTCCAGAGATCCTGTTCTACACCAGACCAGTGGAGCCAAACTGCAGCCCATCATCATCCTCATTTGGTTGTAAGTAGGCAATCTAGTATATTATTAGTTACACTAATCTATAATTTACATTACATTAAAGGGACACTATAGTCCCCAGAACGACTGGAGCTTAAGGAAGTGGTTCTGGTGTCTACAGCCGGTCCCTGCAGGCTTTTTAATGTAAACACACACTGTGGGCAGCACTGGCGTTAGTTCGTATGGCAGCTCATATAGGTGGGGCATTGTGATGTCACATGGGGGGGGCGGCAAATATAGCTGTTCCCCATGCAGCCACAGGTGCCGCTGTGCTGGGAGATTGTGATTACTCTTCACTTCCTCCCAGCTTACAGAGCAGCGCATGGAAGAGAGAGAGGAGGAGGCATGATTTAATCTTACAACAAATCCAGTAAGCAAATCTTTATAAATTTGGGGGGATCAGCTCTGTTTCCACAGTTTATTGGTGTTTACTCTGATGTCTGTATTAATATTGAGGGATTTCTAAGTAGTAACATCAGTGTGTGTCAGCAGGGCCAGCCGTTGGGGTGTGCACGCTGTGCGGTCACGCAGGGTGCCATCACAACAGAGGTGCCCGGCGGACAACACAGCTCACAAGTTGGGGACACCAGCCTATTCAATTTAAACGATTCGCTGGTGGTCCACTGGTGCGCACCAGCAGTAGGTGCAGTCAGATTATAGCCTCTCCCTCGTGGTTCCGGCGCTCAGTTAGTGAGTCAGAGCACAGGCTCAGAGATTCTCAGCCTGCGCTCTGACAACATTGAAAGTCAGAGCCGTGAAGGAGCGGGTATGGCAAAGAGCTACTGATTAGCATAACATCAATATCCGTTATAAAACCAGGAAAAGGTGGGAACCATTGCACTGATTTGGTGGTGCAATGGGCCACTTGACTGGTTTTGCCCCCCAGGTCTAAGGCTGCCAGCCCTCCCCTGGAGGTATGTATGGCTTAATGCATGTTACATGTTACATGATAATTGAATTCTGAACTCATCAGATAGATATATTCACAAGGAATAGAGTAAACTCAAATTGAGTTGAGAAACTGCAAACATTCTGGGGAAATAGACATATGCAAAAAATAGTTTTTTTCAGCTTTGTAATTTTTCAACCGAAAAATTGTATTCTATGAATTTGGTGTCTCAACAAATTCTGCTATATGTTGTTAACCATAAAAAAAAAATAAAAAAAATACTAATATGCCTATAGAAATACATTTTATTTTAAATTATGTGAACTATTGGAATGTATGAAGTATTCTTATTATACTCCATCAAAAACTAAACATTTTGGTGATGAGAGAGATACACACATAAAAAAGAAAGAAGAGATTGAAGAAAGGCCTGGAGTGTTGGCTAGGGACAAGATGTGGAGGAAAATGGGAACAGGAGGAGGAAAGATCACAAATGTGGGGATGGGAAGAGAACACCAGAGGGCTAGAAATTGGGAGATATATACCATAGGAACTAATGAAGCCTAAGCTCCAGACCCATGGCATAGGACCATTGATATAAAGTGTTCCTTTTCTGTGGTGTTGATAGAAGGAACTGCATTTGGGAACTTGGAGGGATACAGTGGGACATAATTTGTGTGGACTGGCAGACTTTATAATAGTTATAATGCACTGTGCAAATGCTCTTGCTGCTTCTATTTCTCTAGCAGCCCAACATCCTGCTGTCATGATGTGACAGTGTGAGATGTCCCCTTTCAGCTAAACTGACTACATCCACCTCTTCCTCTGTCCCAGGAGTTTCTGTATGCTTGTAAAAAGGGAAAGAGGAGTGGACAGTGAGTGCTAAGTGCTGAGAAGATTCAAAGTTTGTGGTTAGTGAGAGAATCAAAATTAAATCTAGGGGGCTTGTAAGATGGACATATAGACTGGGCTGAGAGATAGAAAAAAGGAATTGACATAGGGTATGTGTAGGTTTAACCCCTTAAGGACCAAACTTCTGGAATAAAATTGAATCATGACATGTCACACGTCATGTGTCCTTAAGGGGTTAAAGAAGCACTGTAGTGTTAGGAATAAAAACTGTATTGTCCTTCTGCCAGTACCCAAAGGTCACCCCACCAGATGCTGAAATGGTACATTTTCACTTTACAGATTTCAGCGCTCTAACTTCATGGCGATGGGGGAACCTAATGTAAATGGGCGGCAAGCGCTGCGTCTGCATTAGGCCTTCCTAAATAGAAAAGCTTCGAATCAATCCTTTCCCATGGGGGATATGAGGATGTTGGATGACAAGCGTCATTATTGAGGAAGACAGCTAATTGTGGTGGAGCTAACCATGCAATGTAACTATTTGGCAAAACATTCTGCATTGTCTTCAATAAAGCTGAGAGGGTGGTAACATAGACATCTCCAGGACATTAGACTCAAAAAAAGTACCATTAAAACTAAACTGGCACTTTCCATATTTATTTATTTTTTACAGTTTTATGCACTTTAATGAAAAATTTATTTAATCATCCCTGATTTCATTATTATTTGCCTCCATGACATCTCACACTTTCCCCTACCTGTGTTGCCATTTTCATTGATCTCGAGTCAGAATCATTAATTATTTGACCCAAGATCACTCTCACTTGCTGCCCTTTCATAGAGCTGGGCACTGCCAGACACTTTCTCTTCTCCTCAGTGAAGCCATGGTCTCAGCTGACGGGGAAGACTGGTGTAAAAGTGATATGCTGTGCATTGCTCTGTGAAACACAAGCAGCTTGACAGGTGAGAGGGATCTTGGATGGCATAATGACTGATACAGACCCCAGATAACTTAAAATGACAACAGAGGCAGGTGAAGCATAGAGGCAAAGGAGGCCAATAAGGAAAAACAATCAATAGGGATTCCAGAAGAAATTTTTTTTTATAAAATGGAAGTACATAGCACTATGGAAAATAAATATTAAAAAGAGTGACTATTTTCCCTATTTTTCTTAAACATTAAACGTCAGCAGGTAATGTTCAAAATGTATTTTCTCTGTAAAAGTGACCAGGTATATGCAAAGAGCCATTCTTCCAAAACATCAGAAGCCAAAACACCTGGAGACTCAAACAGGGTACAGTAAGGACAATTTAGCCCCGAACTGGGGTGGCCCGGGCACAAATATGCAAGAGTTAGAATTTGTCAATCAGAAGTAATGCAAAAGAAACTAATTCTGAGAATAAACATAGCAAGCAGCTGGGTGTACATACCGGATTTAAATGCCTCAAAACATTTCTGGAGTCTGAAATTTAATATATCATCTCTCCCCTTCCCAAAACTGCAAAATGAAGTTAAATAATCCCTCGGCTCAAAGCTGAACTGGTAAACATCTCCTCCGGTAAATGTCATCTTGTCAGCTATATACAAACTTTAATTTGGCTATTGGGTTAACACTTAACCTTTACTCAGAAATAACTGGCACCTGAATAGTATGTTTAATAATTAACAAAAAGAATGGTTCAGCATTATTCAGAAGTAACGTAGTGTTATTTCATTTTCATAGGAGGAAGCCCACACATAGTAGTTCAAGCCACAAATAATGTTTGTATTTTTGTATTTCCTTCTGTGCACTAAATACAATGACACATTATTTTTTGAAAGTGCAAGAGCATTATTTTTTTATTTGTAATTTATTACTGGTTTTGCAATGCGGGAGGTCTGTACACCACCCCACTTTAGAAGATGCTCACCCATTTTGTTTTGTACGTGTATTTAATCATTAATTGTTGTCAGTTATCTTGATGCCTTTTAAATATTAACCCCTTAAGGACAGAGCTTCAGAAGCTTGTCTTTCACTTAGTGACAACAGCATTTTTTGCATTGTTTGCTGTTTACGTTTAACTGCAATTTGCATTTTACTAATTTATTGCACCGACACATATTATATACCATTTTTTAAATACAGAAAGGGCTTTAATTTGATGTAACATATATATATATATATATATATATATATATATATATATATATATATATATATATATAAATGCTTATTTATTATAAAAAAATACAGAAAAATGCAAAAAAAATAAAAATTTGTTTTTTTACAGTTTTTGCAATAATAACGTGGGCACAATAAGTGCAGGTTATGGAAAGTAATAAAAAATAAATTCATTTAGTTGTTGTGATTTACAGAATATATAATGTGTCTGGGATTTTAAGTTTTTTTTTGGTAGTTACAGGTCACAAAGCACAAGGAGTAAACTAAACCTTTACTGTGGAGCGATTTTTGAATTTGGTATGTTTGTCTTGTAAGCTTAATAGCCATAAAAGAAAACAAAAATTGCCACACAAAAGTATATATTTATATAAAGTAGACATCACAGGCTATTTACCTAAGGTTGTTTTGACACTTTCTACGTAGCCATTTCAACGCCAACCTCTACTAAATATTGGAGTAAAATTGTGTTTCTTTTGTTTTTTTGGCACACAAACTTATAACAAAGAAATTCTCATGTGTATTTTGTAAAGGTGATGTGTGCTATTCCTGTACAAAGTTTTATTTTGTGTTCAGTTACATCTGCTGAGTAAAATGACACCCCCATTGTATGTCTTTGGCACTATTCCGTGAATTTACAGTGCCATATAGGATATCTATCCTTTTCAGTATTCACAGTAGAATTTTGAGAGACGGATTTAATGAGCCTATGCTTCCATTTGGGGTATTATAGTAGTTTGACTATTCAAAAAAAAAACACAAAGGACTACCATTTGTAAAAGTGGACACTACAGGGTATCTCATAAGGTGCATATTGTGCCTTACCATGCCCTAAATTTTTCACCAACAAATGCCAAAGTATGTGGTAAAAAATAATTTTGTGCATTTTTTACATACGGATTGCATTTTTGCTGGGCATTTTGTATATTTCATATGTGCCACTAAGTTCAAACCCCCCATATTATGCTCAGCTAAGTCTTCTGAGTAAAAGGACACCCCCATTGTATGTCTCTGGCACTATTTCGTGAAGTTACAGAAACATAGAAACATAGAAACATACAGTGCCATATAGGATACCTATCCTTTTCGGTGTTCACAGTAGAATTTTGAGAGACGGATTTAATGAGCCTTTGCTTCCATTTGGGATATTATAACAGTTTGACTGTTCATAAAAAACCCACAAAGGCCTACCATTTGTAAAAGTAGACACTCCAGAGTATCTCATAAGGTGCATATTGTGCCTTAACATGCCCTGATGTTTCACCAATATATGCCAAAGTATGTGGTAAAAAATTATTTTGTGCATTTTTTACATACGGATTGCATTTTTGCTGGGCATTTTGTATATTTTGTATAAGTTCAAACCCCCCAAATTTTGCTCAGCTAAGTCTTCTGAGTAAAAAGACACACCTAATGAATGTCTTTGGCACTATTTCGTGAAGCTACAGTGCCATATAGGAGACCAAGCCATATCAGTTTTTACCGAACTTTGAATTTTGACGCTGGGCCTATGTGCAATTTCCAAGCATTTTCGCAGGTTTTAAATTCAAACTACCCCACAAAGGCCTACCATTTCTTAAAGTAGACACCCCAGGGTATTTCAAAAGGTATATTTTGAACCTTAGCGTGGGATCATTTTTTCCGCTAGCTTGTACCAGGTGTAGTGGTAATAAGCATTTTTTCTGCATTTTTGACACACAAAGGGAGTTTGCACAGTATATTTTGCAAACCTTATGTGTGCTACCACTGTATAATACTTCATATGTTGCTCAGCTATGTCGGCTGAGTACAGCAATACCCCCGTATGTACCTTTGCCAGGTATATGTGGACATCGGAGGGGAACATTTGGGACACAGCCATTCCAGTTTTTTTTCAAACTTCAAATTTTTACGCAGTGCCCATGTCCCATTTTAGAGTATTTTACCAGGCTATATAATCCAAATACCCCATAAAGCCATACCATTTCTTAAAGAAGACATCCCAAGGTATTTCATAAGGCATATTTTGAATCTTAGCGTGGGATCATTTTTCCACTAGCTTGTACCAAGTCCGCTAGCTTGTACTCCATAAAGCCATACCATTTCTTAAAGAAGACATCCCAGGGTATTTCAAAAGGCATATTTTGAACCTTAGCGTAGGATCATTTTTCCGCTAGCTTGTACCAAGTGTAGTGTTAATAAGCGTTTTTTCTGCCTTTTTGACACACAAAGTGAGTTTGCAGAGTATATTTTGCAAACCTTATGTGTGCTACGACTGTATAATACTTCATATGTTGCTCAGCTATGTGGTCTGAGTACAGCAATACACCTGTATGTACCTTTGCCAGGTATATGTGGATGTTGAAGGGGCACATTTGAGACGCAGCCATTCAGTTTTTTTCTAACTTTGAAGTTTTACGCTGTGTCCATGTTCCAATTTGGAGTAGTTTAGATGGTTGGTTATTTAAACTTCCCCACAAACACATACTATTTATTAAAGAATACACCCTGGGGTAATTCAAAAGGCATATTTTGAACCTTGGCGTGGGATCATTTTTTCTCTAGTTTGAGAATGAGCGTTTTAAATTTATTTTTTTAACTTTTTTAAACTTTTGTCCTTTTTAAAACTAGTTTTTAAACTTTAGTTTTTCTTATTAATTTTTTTAAACTTTCCTAAACTTACTTAAAACTTTTTTTTACAGATGTAACATTTTTCTAAGCTTTTTTTTTTACCGTTAACCCCTAACTAGCAGTAAGCAACACTAACAGTAAATTCCCAATTTTCCCATAACTCCCACCCACCCCAGCTGGCAAAATAGATAATTATAAAATATTTAAATTAGTTAATTAAATAAATTGAACCCCTGAGGGTTAAAAAATAAATACAAGTTAATCGTCAGGGGTTAAAAAAAATGAGATCACAGTATAATACTCTGATCTGTATTTTGATCACTGTAGGCAGTGATCGACTGGCAGGGAAGGGGTTAATTTTTATTAGGACTGGCTAAAGGGGTGTGTTTTTTTTATTTTTTTACTTAAACATTACTAAAACTTTTTTAACTTAATTTGAACTTTTTAAAGTTTATTTTACAACTTTTTTAACCTTAACCCCTAGTTAGCCTAACACCAAATCCCCCAATTCCCCACTAACTTCCACCCACCCCAGCTAGCTAAATTTATAATTTTAAAATACTTAAATTAATTAATAAAATAAATTTAACCCCTGAGGGTTAACAAAAAAAGAATTAACCCTCAGGGGTTAAAAAAATCAGATCAATTGACAGGGAAGGAGTTAATTTTTTATTAAAATGGGTAAATGGGGGTGGGATTTTAAATTAACTTTATTTTTATTTTCTAACAGGGACAAGATCAGTGATGATCCATCTCCCTGTACTTCACACAGAACCAGGAAGTGCAGGGAGGCGGAGGGTGAGTATACTGAGCACATGTGCTCGCTCTGACAGGCTATCAGAGCGAGCCCCAGTGCTGGGGTAGCAAGATCGCGTACTCCCGGTCTGCCTCTAATACAGAGGCAGACCGGAGCACCATTAACCCCACGATCACTGCGATCATGGCGATCTGGGGTTAATTTTACCGCGTGACAGACGAGGTCCGTCACTCGTCGTTAAGGGTTTCCCCTGAGTGACGGACCTCGTCCGTCACTCGTCATTAAGGGGTTAAGTGTTAAACATTACTAAACCATATTTAAAAAAAAAAAGCTATTTACCCAGTCATTCAATTCTGTGCTGGATGTGTTGTCCATTAACAAAATTACAGCGGATGTTACAATTCAAAAGCTCGACTTAAGAACTTAAGAGTCATGCACAACTTGGAGATTATAGAGTTCAGGCTGCCAGACCTGAGCAGTTTGGCAGTCTGACTGACAGTTCTAGGGGGGTATGTTACAGCCATAGAGATTTTTTTTATCAACTTTGGAATTCTAAGTCACTAACTCAGTTGCATAGACAGAGAGAGGATGCACTATGCACCATGACCTTTGTTATTATGATGGTACACAGAGTAACCCATTAAGCAAGCATCTCAAACTGTGGTGTTGCTGAACGGTCGATGTAAAATAGATTAGCGAATGTGATATGTCATCCCATCACAAGGGTTCCCGCATCTGAGTAAAATAATAAATACAAAACAAAAAAGGGGGTAATGTTCCAGTTGTGATTCAGATTTTTAAAATCCTGCAATTGATATAACTCTGGTGCTGGACTTTTCCCAATGTTAAACGATAAGTCCCAAAAGAGAAACAATAGTCCGCACAAACATGGGTAATCCTCAAATAAGTCACAGAGAAAAAAAGGATATATGAAAAAAAGTGCACTTTTATTAGTAAAAACAATATAAGTATAAGTACATGGCATAAAACTGTCATGGCAGCCCTCATAATTACTGCAGATTGTACAGGTATGACATATCATACAAACTATATGGTGTGTTGAAGTGGCATAGGTTTTCAAGTATAAGCAGCAAACTTAGGCAGAAGATTGGGGGAGTGGGGAATGAAAAAATATATAGCGAAAAACAGTACTACCTGCAGCTGTAAGACAAGGGAGAGACCTCCCACACAGCTATCCAAGTGAAAAGGCGTTTCGCGCCCAATTGGGGCTGTCAAAGGAACATTCAAACATTTATATAGGAGGAGTAAATCTAAAATGAGGCTTTCTTAATTGAACCAAGTCCACACCCTGAATGTAGCTTGTTTGCTAAAAACCCTTTGTTTTCGTTACTTAGATGGTCCCTCAATGTGAATTATGTTATAGGGGTTCTCATAAACAAACCTTAAACACTGGCACCATCCCATACTTAAGGCCCTAGTTGAAATCCTGGTATGAGCCCCTGACAGATTGTACCAGAGTCTAACAGTACTACATACTCATGAACAGGAAATTCAGAAAAAGAAAAATATAAATTTAAAAATAACTGTTACCAAATAATAAAAGAAGCAAATGAGACCATAGTTGTTATGTTACTAGAGGTTATGACAATGTCCAATCTCTGTTTTAAACATGAATTGATATATGTATCACCCCAATATAAAACAAAAACTGAGAAAAAAGGGAGAGAAAAAAGAAAATAAAGAACACTATGTATGATGTGCCCCAATTATTTTCTTGTTTCTTAACCTTAACTGTTGCTGAACTGCCAACTCCCTAATTATCCAACCACCTATTGTATTCAAATAGTTTTTGGAGTTGTAGTCCATTAAAATCAGGGGGATAGAGTTTGAGATCCCTGCTTTAAAAAAAAAATATTCAATTTATCACAAGACATACAAAATATAAAAACATTTACATACACACATGCATCTTATTATGTTAGCACAAAGTACACATTAAAGAGGAACATCAAACAACAACCATCAGGTGAAAATGTATGGAACAATTCACTGTATCATCTGTAATACCATTTCCACAGAAATCCACAGTTTAATTTAATGTCATCAGCTCTAACTAATAGATAGAGAATCAATTGTATCTCTAAAGCATTTGTACTTTATATTAAGAACATATTTAACATATTAAAAAAAGACACACATTCTTCACACATTTCCTAGAATTGAGATGAGGAGAAAGGGCAGTGGGGGAAGCAATTTTACATGCTACTATGGGTCAGTAAGTCCAGATTTTTAATGAGTATTTATTCCATATAGACCATTTATATTTTGGGACATTGTATATCCCCTCATTTTTATAATTTAGTTCTAAAGATCAATTTCTCTGCAAAACAGTTTCAATGTCAGACCATAAGGGCAGTCTTTCCCCCTTCCACTTTAATACTATAAGCCATTTTGCTGCAATTAAAGCCTGCAGTAAAAAGTTATTAATGTCCAGAGAGATATTTTGAGGAAAAATATTAAACAAAACTAATTCAGGGGCCATTTGCATTTTTTGACCTAATATACAAGACACCCATGCAAGAGCATTGTTCCAATATGTTTGTATTAGAGGGCAAGAACACCACATATGTAATTCTGACCCAATTTGTCCACAGCCTCTCCAACAGTACTTCTGCATGTTGTCTTTTTTAATTCTCCATAATTTGTTCAGTGTTTAAAAATAGATCTCCCTATAGGTAGCATATTTAATAAGTCTATCCGTTATTGAAAATGCCCACTGCCAAGTTTGTATAGGCCATGATTGATCTAGTTCTTCTTCCCATAGTCTTATTTTTAGGGATTTAGATTCATGTTTTATGTCTCTTATTAAGATAAATCAATTTGAAATCAAATGTAATTTATATTTAGAAATAATTCGCTTTTCACATTGAGTCAGCTGCCGGAATACTTTCAGATGGAACCTATAAGTTAAAAATCTAGTCTTTAAACTATTATAATCTAACCAAAATTGTGTTGAAACCGTATATCTTCTCCTTAGATAATCAAACTCCACACATGTATTATCTACAAAAAATTCACTTAAATATTTGCAGCCTTCTGCTATTAGTAGATTAAGCAAAGGAGAAGGGAACCATCTCTACAACAATAGTAGCGATGTAATCAAACTCGGGAAGGGAATTAATGTATATTTAGTATTTAGACCAACATCTTGAATTTTTTTCAAGTTACATAGTCTTTATTTTTAAATTCATTAAAAGGCATTTGCTCTTGAAAATGAAATGAGTTTATGTTACTTTCAGTAAGGGAATAGTTCTCTATCTGGGACCAATTATTATTTTTTTCCTTCTCCGTCCATCTTATCATATGGGCTAATAAAGTGGCTTAATACAAAAAGGAAAAGAATGGGGTGGCCACCCTCTCTTGCCAAAGGCAAAATAGCCATATAACTGTGGCCACGCACTTTGGAGTATTTTACATTAAAAAGTTTTGCCTTTTTTCTTACATAGCTATACTCCTGGCAATTATGTGGCAATTTGGACCCAGTCTACCCAGCTTTTAAAGGGACATATCACTTGGGTTTCACAATTTTTTCATGTTTGTGAGGTTTCACTGTCTTTGTATATATGTGCTTGGCTTAATAAAGGTTTATACCATTATACAGATTTTATATCTAAGAGATATCTTTTGGTGGAGTGGACACCCACCTGCCTTTGGCAAGAGAGGGTGGCCACCCCATTCTTTTCCTTTTTGTATTATGTAACTTGGGGTTCCTGCCCTTGGATATCTTGGTTACGTTAAGGGGAATCAGTGTAGACTTAGTCTAACATTGTAACTCCCCTCCCTCTTGTTTTCTGTATTAAAGTGGCTTTTTGATATTTCTTAATATCTGGATACACTATTCCTCTTCTACAGAATTTATTAAACATACCAGATCTTTTAATACACATCTTTTTGTTCTGGTGAATGAATTAATCTATTACTCTCTGCAGTTGATTGATAATGTACATGGGGCATTGAATTGGAATACAACGCATTATACAAGTAATCTTTGGTAATATAGTCATCTTGATGGCCGTAATTCTCCCCGATTTTTTTTTTTTCAACTCCAACTTATTTTTTACAATATTGAAGGTCATAGCTTCAGATTTCTTTATATTTAATTTATAATTGGGTATCTCACTGTATTTTGCAATAATTTCTTGTAAGGCTTTTAATGATTTTTCTGGCTTTTCCATGGTTATTATTACGTTGTCAGCATATAAAGAGATTGAATGTGTGTATGTTTTAATTCTAATTTTAGTAATACTGATTAATATTTTATAAATATTGATTATAATAAGTGTATTTTAAGTATGATGCATTCTCCCGATATACCTTTAAATGTGAATAAGAAGATTTTTCTATTTTGATCTTTTATTTCCCTTTTAAATTTATTCCCTCTTCTTTTGCCTCTCTTTTACCTTTTTTTAATCCTTTTTTTGAGAAAGAGAGAGTTTAACTGTTGCTAATATTCTACGTATTGCAATAAGAATATCTGACTATAATATTTGTTTTAATGTTATTGACAATATGTATGAAGTATGTTGCCAATAGGACTCTGATTATTGCAACATGAAAGACTGTTTAAGTGAATGGACTAGTTCGCTGTTCCTTTTCTTCAATGAACATGGAAGTAAATTGAGATCGTTAAGGATGCTAGGATGCCCAATAAAGTTGCAACAAAAAAAAAAAACGGGAGGAGCTTATTTCCGAAAAAAGGCGCGAAAATTTGCCTATTTAAAAATGGAACTGACCGAATGGACTCACACTTTGATAAAGGCTTTGGCTGAAACGCGTTAGTGTGCAGAGGTGGAATTGCTGAATTTTAATTTTTACTGCTGCTGTCTTTTTTTGCTGCTATACCGAATAAAGGTTTTCATTAAAGATCCTGTATCCTGGATTTTGTAAAGCAAGAAGGAGCAAGCAATTAAGCAGTTGGATTACAACGACCACCTCACTAATCCATTCAATGTTCCTAGTCTGAGCCAGCTTCCATATTAAGTGGCTCATGAATATGTGAGTTTATTCAAGTATTTACTCATTCATATATTATTTGTATGTTATTACCCTATGCCTGTTTTTCCCATTGTGTTTTTACAGGTTTTATATTGAATATAAGGGTAATTATTGTTTCTCTGTGCTCTCACCATTTTTTACTGTTTTAACCATTTATTTATGTGAGGTGGAGTGACCCACATTGCTGGTGATTGTAGCACTTTGTCTTATATTGTTTTTTTCACCATATATACACTTATTTTACTATATAAAGAGATTGCTCGTTTTTTCTGATCTATCTCAATACCATGTACTTGCTCTGATTCTCTTACAGCTAAGGTTCGATAAGTAATGCGAACACCAGTGGGGATAACAGACACCCCTGTCTGGTGCCATTTGAGATAACAAATTTATCAGAGCAAAATCATTGGCCGGTAAATCTTGCAGATGGATAAACATATAAAGCACTAATTGCCTTAGAGGCGAATTCGCCTAGGCCATATTTTGACAGGGTGAGGTACATAAAGTCTCAATCCACCCTGTCAAATGCTTTCTCTACATCGAGTGCCACAAAGATGACTTCCGTTTTTTTATGATTCAAATATGAATTTATATTTAAAAGTTTCCTTATATTGTTGGGTCCCAGTCTGCCTTGTATAAAGCCTGTTTGGTCCTGGGCAATCAACTTGTGTATAATATGATTCAATCTTTCTGCTAAGATCTTAGCATATATCTTTATATCTGAGTTAAGTACAAATATTGGTCTAAAGTCGCTGCATTCTGGAATTTGTTTATTCGTTTTTAGGTATTGTTATTACCTATGCTTCTAGCATCTCTGGTGGGGCCTGACCATTATTCTTAATTTCATTTAATGTTTTACACAAATATTTAGAAATTTATTTTTGTCATAGAACATAATATTGGTTGACAAGTCCATCCGGATCTGACGCTGAACCAAGTTTCAATTTTGAGATTGCCCAAACTACTTCTTGTTCTGTTATTTTTGTGTTTAAAGTTGCCATCTCTACTTGTGAAATTTTTGCCAAAAAAATCCAAGATATTCCTTTTTTTATGAATTGATCAGTTTTATTTGAATTTAAATTATACAAATCATAATAATATTTCTCAATGATCTGAGCTATATCTTTTGGACTTGAAAAGCATTCTTTTTTTGTGAGTGTAACGATTACTTACCTTTCCCCGCCGGACCCGCGCAGCACGGCGTTCTCCTCCCATACTTCCGGGAGGCGGCTCAGTCCTTCTGATGCCAGCCGCTCGCAACACGCCCATTTTTATGACGCGGCGCATGTGCGCCGATGTCAGCAAAATAGTGCCGCCAAAATTCAAACGTGGCCAGGCTCCCGGACCTTTTGGGGGCGTGACCTTAAAGCTAAAGATCCCACACTATAAAAAGGCAACTATGGCACTTGTTAGGTGCCCTAGTGTGGTTCTTGTTTGAGTCCTCTAGCGCTCTTTGTATTCTGATTGTTTTTGGTATCTGACTCTTGGCTTCCACTCTGACTATTCTGTTCTCTGGTTTTCCATTATTTTGGCTTGGATTATTGTGTGCCGGTCTTCTGTATTACTTTGACCTCTGGCTATTCCTTTGACTACTCTCAGATGCAAGTCCGGCCACTCTAAGGTCTGGTTAACGTCTTCCTCTGGGTTTCACTCTGTGTGAAGGGGTCACTGTCGTGACAGTGAGTTAACATAGCTATTCTATTATTTATTGCTTTTCATTTTAGCTTATTTGCCTTCATTCTTCCTGCCCTATTACCACAGTGATAGAGACGTTGTTGCAGGAACCAGATGTATTTATCAACCAGGTTCTGCTGTATAGTTTTTATTTGTAATTGTATCAACCAAATTCTAGTCATAGTTATACTGTTTGGAGTATTTTTGTTGTGTCTATCCAACTTACTTAGCTCAATATGGAGCTCTCTTAAAGTTTTACCTCTCTATTTCTTTTTTGTGCATGGTACTTTATCAATAATCCCTTTAAATATACTTTATGTGTTAACCAAACTATTCCTTTAGAATTTACTGAACTATCATTAATTTGGAAGAATAATCTCAATTCTTCCTTTAATTTCTCTTGAATCAGGAGATTGTTTAGTAGCTTTTTATCCAGCCTCCGTGATGTGCTGGTCCTAGGCTGGCCACCCATGCCCAGAGTCACTGTAGCCAACCCATGATTCGACCATACAATGGGACCTATTTCTGCTTCCTTTACGCTATGTAAGCAACCAATATCAATAAAAATGTAGTCAAGCCTACAATATGATTTATGCCTGTGCAAAAAGAAAGAGTAATCTCTCTCTAAAGGATGTAAAATTCTCCATGTATCATAGAGTCTATATTTTACCAATAGCTTATAGAAATGTTAAGAGTTTTGAACCAAGTAGGGGTCGGGGTTAGATTCCACTAAAGATTTCCTGTCCATACTTGTGTCTACCTGTAAGTTGAAATCTCCACAAACGATTTTTCATTAGTTTCAAAGTGTGGCTAAATTTAGTAAATTTAATTTGACCCTTGTTTGGAGCATATATGTGCAATATTGTAAACTTTTGAGAATTCATCAGTCTTGTCCATAATGCATAGATGCCTTCACTATCTCCTATAAAGAACTCTTTAAGTTGTAATCTTTTATAAAAAAATCATTGACACTCCTCTTGTTTAATTTTTTTTTTTGCATAACATTATGTAATGTTTATTGCAATATTGTGGGATTTTACCTGTCTGCCAATGGGTTTCTTGAATACAGATGATATCAGTTCTTTCTTTAAAAAGGTACATAAATGCAATACTCCTCTTACCTATTGAGTTTGAGCCCTGAACATTTTGGCTAATAATTACACACTACCCCGACTCCTTCCATCTCACCTCTCAGAAAAAAAATGACTAACAAGACACACAAAAAAAATAACCCGTTAGTGTCTCAGGCTAACTACTTCATGGGCTGGGTCACATCCCTGCCAAATCTTTATAGCTTTTACACAATATAAATAAATGTTTTTCAAAATGTTTCACCACAAACTCACTTAATTAGCCACACCTCATCATGCCAGAAAGACTTCCTTATCAACTGTATGCAAGTTGAGGGTTTATCTAGTAGGTTGTTAAAAAAATAAGTAGAGCGTTCTTTAAGCAGAATTTCAGTTATATCAATGCACACCATCTTAAACTTAAAGGGAAACTACAGTCACCAGAACCTTCTACAGCTCAATGAAGTGGTTATGGGACGTACAACTTGTTTCCCTGCAGAGTCAGCATTGTAAATACTGCCTTTTCAGACAGTCACTAGAAAGACTTAGTGGATGAAGGACCTACGTTAAAGGAACACTATAGTCACCTAAATTACTTTAGCTAAAGAAAGCAGTTTTAGTGTATAAATCATTCCCCTGCGATTTCACTGCTCAATTCACTGTCATTTAGGAGTTAAATCACTTTGTTCTGTTTATGCAGCCCTAGCCACACCTCCCCTGGCTATGATTGACAGAGCCTGCATGAAAATAAAAACTGGTTTTACTTTCAAACAAATGTAATTTACCTTAAATAATTGTATCTCAATCTCTAAATTGAACTTTAATCACATACATGAGGCTCTTGCAGGTTCTAGCAAGCTATTAACATAGCAGGGAATAAGAAAATCTTAATTAAACAGAACTTGCAATAACGAAAGCCTAAATAGGGCTCTCTTTACAGGAAGTGTTTATGGAAGGCTGTGCAAGTCACATGCAGGGAGGTGTGACTATGGTTCATAAACAAAGAGATTTAACTCCTAAATGGCAGAGGATTGAGCAGTGAGGCTGCAGTGGCATGTTCTATACACCAAAACTACTTAATTAAGCTAAAGTTGTTCAGGTGACTATAGTGTCCCTTTAAGCATCACCTCGCTCTGTATGGAGTCTCTAAACACTCCCCATAGAGATACATGTATTCAATGTACCTCTATGAGTAGATACTGATTGGTCACAGCTCATCCATTGCCGAACATGCGCATGAACCTCTTAATAAATTCCGTACAGGAAACCCGCGTGGAGTGAAATTTAAGGTAAGCAATTATCCTTCTTACAGTTCAGGGGGCGAACATCTAATTCATTAATATAATTCTATAGCATTAGGAAAGGAATACATGTGTTCTGGTAAATTATTTGGAAAAAATATATTCAAAAATTATTTTAAAACCCATATTTCCCTTTTATAGTAACAATAAATATACATGTAGTTTTTGCTACATTTCCAGTTTATTCTCAGTTAAGCTGTTTTATTAACCAAATGAAAGGCAAAGCAAAAGACTGCTCGGAATCAGACTTCTTGTTCGAAAAATAGGTGAGATACGACAGTTGGAGCATTAATCAATGATCTATCTAATTTGTTTTGGATTGTTAAGAATCATTGTATGACCATATCGGCAGGACGCCTGTTGAAGAACCCACGTTCCAAGCAGTAATTGCCACTTCTGTATTTTATTTCTATTTAATGCGGTGGAGGCAGATTCTGAGACACACATCTCTCGAGGCTGTATTTATTTTGTCGTGAGAAAAATACACATACAATCGAAAAATAAAGATAATCAAATATAGTGCTTCAAATCAAAACATACATTGGAAAAATGCAATTCTTTAAATATGTTGAATGTGTACACAATATAAATGGGTTTAACCCCTTCACTACCAAGCATGTTTTGTTTAAAATAAGTTTAACATAAAATTTACTTGAAGCATGGAGTACATACTTATCAACAACATGTATGTTAAAAACTACCATTTTATGTATAGACAACAAACAATTCAGATTATGTAAATATACACAATCTGTATTTTTTATTTATTCCTTTGTGTGTTAGAAAACTAACGGGGGAATGAAAAACTTTGGACGGAGCTGTGAACCAGTGTACTGCAGAATATGTATTTAATAATATATTTTACAGTAGCATTTCACTTCGATTCTACCATTTCAGACCCTGTGTGAACTATTTCAAGATAAAGAACACGGCATACTGTCTATAGGATTTTTTATTTCCCAAATATTTTTTATTAAGTCCAAACAAATAATTAAAAAATGTATGTATAGATTTATGTATTTTAAATTTTTAAGTTAGTCTTCAAAGCCATCTATACGCCAAATTGCGGTGTTATGATATGCTTCTATGCGAGCTATGCATCCCTTGCTTTAAATAAATGTTACGCTAATATTTTTCAACCAAAAAGCGCTTGGTACTGAAGGGGTTAAAAGACTGTTTCCTTATCTGTAAATGCATTATTTGGTAAATATGTTTTAAAAGCATTTCTGTCCATCCAAATTGTTGTTTTCATTTCCATTAAATAATGTGCTATCGATGCATACTGAAATGAATAAATCACTTTAAACATTACTTTCCAGGACACCCAGATTATTCAAAATGTGAAAAATCTATTTATGCAAGCTGTTATTGGCTGGTAAATACTTGCACATCATTAAAAATTTGTATAACTAAATGCACAGTATTTAAAGAGACACAGCTGAACACAGGCAGTAGCCCATAACTTGCTGAAAGCAGAGCCACAGGATGGATGCTCATTCATCTAAGCTATATCATGAGCCTGGCTTTAATTCCAGATTATACCTTGATGAGCTTTTCTCCATTAACATGGACAAGTCATTACAAGAAGAGACACTGATATTTCCAATAAAAATGATGCACAAAGCATTGCTCTCAGGTACAGTAAGTACATGTATCATTGACTATTGAAACCAATGTTATGTTTTATAAGCATGATTGATTTTACTGAGATCTTTCAATCAAGTCATGATCTGTCAACCCTGTTATCAAACATTTCTGTCCTAACATCAAAGCGCTGAATTAAATATCAATTACAGGAGAATGTTGGTTAAGAAACTGGTGTCCAGAATTTCCATGTGGCTACCTTTCATCCAGTAATGGAATCAAATGTGGGGGTTATACATTTTTTTTCAAATATATACAATCATGGTATTTTTCAAATTATCTGCTATTTGAAACATGGTTGAATTTTGTTTTGTTTTGTGGTCAGAGCATAATTGTCACCTCTACATGCACCCCAGCAAAACTACAGTAAGATTTTTCAAAATATGACATCCTCTAGGATCTGGTGGCAAGCTCATTAAAATCAGGTGGTGTAATGGTAATATGTGACATACATTTGGTGGCCATTCACAAGAGTAAATTAAGCTACATTATTGAGTAAACTAGCACATAAATAGGTATAGTAGTAATAGTAACAATATTAACTATTAATTATTATTATTATTATTATTTTAACCATTTTTGTCTAAATTTCTGGAGTTCAGTTCTCAATTCAACGATGCTCATTGTTATTAAATGAGCAACTTTGAGCTAGTTAATTTCTCATCAAGGTTATTCAATGAACCAGGAATTGTTGAGAACTTGGAAGGGAATGAAAAACTTAAGCCAAAAGAGTTGAACTGTAAAAATTGCTGAGGGGGCCATTTTTACACGTTTAATGTATTTTGTACAGGTATTTGCAATGTTGTTCTCACAGGAGAATGCATGCTGGATAAGTGGGGAAAGAAACAGATACAATATTTGTATGAGTGGGTAGGTAGGATTCAGCCATGCTAAATCACTGTTAGCTTATTTACAACACTAAAGGTTGTAACTATAACATTATTGTTCTGTTTATGTGATTTAAAAAAAAAAAAATTGCTATTGTAGAAGTGTAAAAAATTTGATCTAGCTTAGAATTCTCTCTCTCCGCTTTACTTTTGATACCTGCACTTTTTACAAAACACTTTTATGAGCACATAGTTAATAAGACACAACATGAGAAGCCAATCAGTAGGAGAGATTCAGGATTCTGCTAGGAATTGTTATCCTCTAGCACAGTGGTTAATAAGGAATGGTCTTTTGCAAATAACAGTTAGTGCATTTCCTTTTTCCAAAATTCTAACTTTTTCCAATTCTACAAAAACAAGTGTCAGCATACACATTGTGTAAAATATAAAATATAAGATACACCTAAAAAATCAGGACAGAGAAAAATTCATAGGGCAACACTATAAAATCAAAGATGTGGCCCCTTTAAGTAAATATTGCACTCACAAGATGTTGTAATGTTAAAAGCCCATCAGAATGTCTTTCAATATTCAGCCACCAACGTCCTCAGAATCCCAGGGTACATATTGAAAGGAAAAAACTGGACATAGTGTAATAATGCTTAAATATTAAATGACACTTTGTTTGCACTTACAAAAAGTAGAAGATAAAAAAGCTCATCAATAAGTCTCTATATCAGTCGATTTCAGCTGGATGAAAGACCCAAAATAAGCCTTGATGTGTAGCTCAACACATTTCGTCTCCCAAATGGAGACTTCCTCAGGAGCAAATAAATTAAAATACAATAAAATATGATAATACAATAACAAAAAATAAAATGAAGCATCACATTGTATCAAAGTCCAGAGTTCCTTTTAAAGGTCTTCTTATCGTTCGTTCCCCCAATCAGGGACGCCGGAATCACCTGTTCTTGGTTGCCTCGTCTGTCCGTTGCCAAATAAGGCAAATAAAGTGTCATTTAATATTTAAGCATTATTACACTATGTCCAGTTTTTTCCTTTCAATATGTACACTGGGATTCTGAGGACGTTGGTGGCTGAATATTGAAAGACATTCTGATGGGCTTTTAACATTACAACATCTTGTGAGTGCAATATTTACTTAAAGGGGCCACATCTTTGATTTTATAGTGTTGTCCTATGAATTTTTCTCTGTCCTGATTTTTTAGGTGTATCTTATATTTTATATTCGCATTTTGAGGACCTTTGAGGAACCATCTTGTTACTACCTGATTTATAAGGGAAGTGATAACCTTTATTGTAATTTTTCCTGCTGCACCTGGGTGGTCTACAGTTATATATATATATATTCCTGTATTTTTCTCCTCTGTTTGGTAGACCAGATTTATTTCACTTTTGTATTTATAACTATTAGATGTGAAACATGTTTTCAGAGCTTAAACAAAGAAAAGTAGCAAAACTCCAATCACTTTTTTCAGAAAATAACGATATGTTCTGTGATCATAACCTTGAAATTGATGATTCTTTTCAGTAAATTAGAGAAATTATCTATAAAAGAAACTAAGAAGTGGTGGGAGATCTCCTTTTTGGAGAGCTACATTAAAGAAGGCCTTATACCTAGAGGACTAAGATTATCAAAAAATCCTGCAAATTGATTAGCTAATTCCCGCTATGCTGATAGATCGGACGTAGCTCTGGAAACATGTGCAACAACTTTAATGGAGATTATTGTTGATTTTGTGAAAGAGAATTTAAAAGATGTAACACAAGAACTAGAAAACTTAAAGAATGATAATAAATTTGATAAAAAGAGTTTGGAATTTATAGAAAAGGAGAAGATTGTATATGATAGGGTCCAAAAAATGGACGAAAAAATAGCAGAAACAAAAAATGGAAAATATAAAAGAGATAAAAGGGATAAAGAAAATCGCTTTTTCTCCATTAAAAACAAGATTGAAAATTGAGAATTTAAGGACAGGCGCAGCTTTCAAAATGACCGTGGTGATTATAGACAGAGAAAATCTAATTTCAAAGCTAATTTTAATCCTAATTATAGCCGTGACTCCATTTCTTTTAGAAGGAACAATGAGCAAATTAGACCCCATTCACCAAGGACCAGATTTAGCAATAGATCGGTCTCGAATGTCCCACCTAAAGAGAAATCCAATACTCAGAATCTAAACAGGAGAGAGAAATTGCTTTCCCCCCATACATATAATAGTAGGGATTTTTTTAGAGAAGGGGCTAAACCCAAGAACCAAGAAAAAAGAAATCACCCAATATTTTTCACTCAGAGCCCCAAGAATAGACTTGACCAACCGCTTTGCTCCTCTCAGAGAACGAAATACTCCAACCAAAAAGAGGAGACTAAGTTTGGAGAGAGAGGACTCCAATTAAATCCACATAAAGAAGAGGAATTATTGGGTATTTTTAATATATCAAATGCACACCTCACTATAGAGGAATGCCTTATTTTAAAAAAAGGGTTTGAAATATACCCCTAATATCCCTCCTGATTCTTTTAAAATATATATAGAAATACTGAAATTTGTCAGAAAGTTAAGTCTCAAAAGGTTCTTCATCAAAAAACAATTGGAAGAACCTTTAAGAGAAAAATCTGAGTATATATGTGACCAGGGTTCTTTTAAGAAATTCAAACCCCGGTCAACTTTTTGCCCCCACGAAAAAGGTGGACAAATAGAAACTTTTTCCAAAATGGTAATGTCAGATCTCGACAAATTAACCAATAAGAAAGAATACTGTAACAATATGTCTAAACATGAAATGCAAATTCTGAATGCCCTAAAGAAGAGAGATGATATAGTAATAAAACATGCTGACAAGGGGGGAGGCAACGTTGTTATGACTGTGGAATTTTATTTGGGGGAATCATATAGATTATTGGGGGATGAGAAAACAACTCTCCAAAAACCCCAATGAGACGTTTAAATCCCAATTAAAGATCTTATTGGAAAAGGCAGTCCAACAAGAAGTGATAGACATCGGGATTTTTGGGTTTCTCTATCAGGAGAACCCTAGAATTCCAACCTTTTACTTCTTACCCAAAATACACAAATGCACAGTAAATCCACCAGGTAGACCCATCATTAGTGGTATCAATTCATTAACATCGAATCTTTCTCAGTTTATTGATTATTCACTACAAAGATACGCCCAATCGGCCCAATCCTACTTGAAAGACACCAAACACCTTTTTCAGGAGTTAGAGTCAATTGAATGGCATGAGAATTATATGTGGGCATCTTTAGACGTGAGCTCATTATATACAGTGATTGACCACCAATTTGGCCTACAAGCAGTTAAAGATAACCTAGATAGAGACACGTCTTTAGATCCAGCATTTGCAAGGTTCCTTTTAGAAGCCATTGAATTTATACTTACCCACAATTTCTTCATGTTCAATGATGAATACTTCCTGCAAATCAAGGGAACAGCCATGGGCACCAGGTTTGCCCCAAGTTATGCCAATATTTTTACGGACTTTTGGGAGCGTAGGTCCATTTGGGGTAACAATCCATATTGGTGCTCTGGCATCGTTATATAGACGACATCCTTGTCATCTGGAAGGGGTCTGAAGAACAACTACGTGATTTCTTTCGATATCTCAATAATAATGACCTCTCTTTGATTTTCAGTCCAGTAGTTAGTTCCACTTCTATTGATTTTTTGGATCTCACCATCTTCATAGAGGATTCTCAGATTCTTACTAAAACTTTTTTTCAAGCCCACTGACACCAATAGCTTTATTGAATAAAAAAGTGGACATCATCCGAGATGGTTGGCAGGGGTCCCTAAGAGCCAATATACCCGGCTCAGACGGAATTGTTCCAGTAAAAACACCTTTATAGCACAAGCCGAAATTCTAACCACCAAATTTGTAGAGAAGGGATATGAGAGATGACAACTGGATAGAGAGGTAAAAAGAATTGGAGATATCGAAAGAGGTGATCTTTTGTTGAATAAAGTAAAACCAACCAATAACTCAGATAGATCCTTTGAATTTGCATTCAACACACAATACAACTCTAAAACTTTTGCCATTAATAAAATATTTAAGAAACATTGGAATATTCTTAAACATGATGAATACATAGGACCACAACTTCCACAGTATCCTAATATTATTTATAGAAAAGGAAAGAACCTTTCGAGTTTTCTTGCCCCAAGTCTCTTCCAGAAGAAGATGAAACCCCATTATTCTAAGGGGTTTCATACTTGCGGAATGTGTAAAGCGTGTAGAGGTCAGCCTTTACACACATATTACTTTTCTAGTTTTGTTACAAAGGAGGAATTTAAGATCCAGGGACACGTTACATGTTCTTCCACACATGTTGTATATCTCCTCATGTGTGGATGCGGAGTGCAATATGTTGGGAGAACAGTGAGGAAGGCCAAGGTACGCTTCCTGGAACATAAGAACAATATACGGAACAAGTTGCTCAACCATTCTGTTCCAGTACACTGTAATCGTTGTCCACTCTTTGACACACATGTATTTTCCTGGGTGATTATTGAGCAGATATCACTTGGTGTGAGGGGAGGTGATATTGTTATGAGACTTAGACAGAGGGAGGGTTTTTGGATACATAAGCTTAAAACTCTTCAACTATTAGGGTTGAATGTAGATTTTGATTTAATTTGCTTTCTTTAATTTATTAATTTGATTTATTTTTATTTTCTTTCATATTTATTATTATTTTTTATTTTTTATTTTTTATTTTCAATTTTCAATTTATAGTTTAATTTTAATTTATTTTTATTTTCATTTTTAATTTTTTATAATTTTTTTTATAATTATTATTTATTATTTATTTATTTATTTATTTATTTATTATGTATTATTCATTATTATTTATTTTTATTTTTATTATTTTTATTTTTATTTTTATTTATTTTGATATTTATTTTTATTTGTATTTGTATTTTTATTTTTATTTTTATTATCCCTATTTGGGATTATAGCTTGTGATTCCATCAATTTCTCTCCCTCTGTTAATAGTTCTCAATGTATATTGATTTATGTGTGTTGATAAGTATTCATTAATGTGAAGTTATATCTGATGGATCTCATATGAAGTGTTTGGGTGCACTTTCGCTTGACCATTTATGCCTGTAGTACCCTCTCTCAGTATTTCCTTCCTTTTCCTCCGAGATCGCATGAAGTGGAACGCATATGCGTTCCACACGCTGAATGATGATGTCATCGCGGACCGCCGGCCGGACAGACGAGGCAACCAAGAACAGGTGATTCCGGCGTCCCTGATTGGGGGAACGAACGATAAGAAGACCTTTAAAAGGAACTCTGGACTTTGATACAATGTGATGCTTCATTTTATTTTTTGTTATTGTATTATCATATTTTATTGTATTTTAATTTATTTGCTCCTGAGGAAGTCTCCATTTGGGAGACGAAATGCGTTGAGCTACACATCAAAGCTTATTTTGTGTCTTTCATCCAGCTGAAATTGACTGATATAGAGACTTATTGATGAGCTTTTTTATCTTCTACTTTTTGTAAGTGCAAACAATTAAAGTGTCATTTAATATTTAAGCATTATTACACTATGTCCAGTTTTTTCCTTTCAATATGTACCCTGGGATTCTGAGGACGTTGGTGGCTGAATATTGAAAGACATTCTGATGGGCTTTTAACATTACAACATCTTGTGAGTGCAATATTTACTTAAAGGGGCCACATCTTTGATTTTATAGTGTTGCCCTATGAATTTTTCTCTGTCCTGATTTTTTAGGTTTATCTTATATTTTATATTCGCATTTTGAGGACCTTTGAGGAACCCTCTTGTTACTACCTGATTTATAAGGGAAGTGATAACCTTTATTGTAATTTTTTCTGCTGCACCTGGGTGGTCTACATTTATATACATTGTGTAAAATAAAATATATTTTCCCACTGCAGGTCTTATTGGTGGGGACACCTTGATTGATGTTGCTATGGGCCCCATGGTTCATCATCTGTTACCAATCTGCACACTTTTTAAAGACATCATTATATTAGAATTTAACGACGATTGTGTCAAGGAAATGGAAAAATGGCTCAACAGTGAAACAGAGGCTTTTGATTGGTCTCATGCATCACAATTTATAACAGAGTTGGGAGGCAACAGGTTATGTATATGTAAAATTTCCTGCAAACTTTTAACACTGTAAATCTCATATAAGCTATAACTACAAAGGAGAATATCTACTTTAAATATAAAATGTAAACTACAAATGTTTGATTTAGCTCATTAATACCTAAATTTTGCAAAGCAGATTTCTTTATTTGCTGAGCATCATGTGAGATTCTCATCATTTTTACAAAATTCTACAGTGCCAAAGACGACCGTCACTGACCTAGATATAACTAGGTCCAGACCCTATGAAAATGTATTGATTAATATATGTAATGAGCTCATACAGGGTTATTCATTTAATCCAGTGTTGTTATTATGCCCTATAATTTGAAATTGCCTTGGCATATACACTAATCAGCCACAATGTTACAGCCACTGACTTTGACTTGAATAAAATTGATTATATCATCACAATGGCATCTGTTAAGCAGCAAGTGAACAATCAGTTCTTGAATTTCTTGTATTGGAAGTAGGACAAATAGGCAAGTGAAAATATCTGAAAGACTTTGAGAAAAGACAAATAGTGATGATTAGACAACTGGGTCAGAGCACCTCCAAAACGGCAAGTCTTGTGGTGTTGTCCCGGTAAAAGGTGGTTAGTACCTACTAAAACTGACACAAGGAAGGACATCCGGTGAACTGACATCAGGGTCTTGGGTGCCCAAGGCTCATTGATGCATGTGGGGATTGAAGGCCAGCCTGTCTGGTCCGATCACACTAAATCGGATGAAATTGCTGATAAACATAATGCAGACCATAATAGAAAGATGTCAGAACACACAGTGCATCACAGTTTGCTGAGTATGGGGCTGTGTAGCCACAGACCCATGATGATCCCTCTCCTCAATCGAAAGTGCCTTTAATGAATACATAAGCATCAGAACTGGACCAAGAATGGTTGGCTGGTGTGAAGAATCATGTTTTCTTTTGGATCAGATGGATGGCCAAGTGAGCATGTGTCATTTACCTGGGAAAAGATGGCAGCAGGATGCACTATCAGAAGAAGGCTGGCAGGCCAGAAGAGGTTGTGTTATGCTCTGGCAACGTTCCTGGTCCTGGCATTCAGATTACTTTGCCACATACCACCTACCCAGAGATTGTTGAACAGTACGTAAAACCCTTCAAGGAAATGGTGTTCCCTGATTGCAGTGTCCTCTTTCAGCAGGATAATGTGTGTGGTGCTAGATATCCAGACACACCCTTCATCTTTCCAGTCTTTGTGTGTAAGAGCTTTTTTGGGAAGCTCCCACCCTACCTGAGCAGAATGCTCTCCCTGGCTGTTCCCACCTCATATAACCGAAAACGTTCAGAGGACTTGCAGAGTCCATGCTTCAATGCATCAAATCTGTTTTGGCAACACAAGGGAGACTAACACACTACTAGGCAGTTGGTTTTAATGTTGTAGCTAATCAGTGAATCTACTTAATAACTTCTTGATTAACTTCTGGTATTAACAAACCAGTCTAGGGTAATTCTGCTATTTTACAGAGATTTGAACAATTATTGCAAGACATGTAGACTTGGTTAGATATCTTTATCTTTTCCATATGGTTAAATAACCTATAAACAAATGCATGTATTTTGCAACTGTACACTTGCTGGACATTTACAATTTCTTGTATGAGAAACACTGAAATGTTCTCTTTGTATTGAAACATATTAAATAGGCTCTCTTCCCTCAAAACAATCATCTCAATTACTGTGGATGATTGTGTTGAATATCCTAGTACATAACTGAATGCTGTAGCTTTACTTAAGACTACAGGATAAAAACCCTAAATTTACAATTTGTGTTTGTCTAGATTAAGACACTTTTTCTCTATCTCTCTTCTTCCATCTTTAAGTGACAATATATAAACAGAATGGTCTTTTGTTTCATCATTTCTCTATTTGTATTTTACAGAGTTCACTGGCTGGAACAAGAATACATGTTAAAAAAGACTATTAAACACATAGTGAAATGTAACCTTGCAAAGAAAAATATTACAGATCCTATGATTCTACCAAAAGCTGACTGCCTGCTTATTGCGGGGGGCTTAGAGGTGATGAGCAAAGACCATGACAGCTATCACCAAAACCTGAGAAAACTCTCCTTTTTACTGAAACCTGGAGGTCACCTTATATTATTTGGGGCTTTAAATGGCACTTTTTGTCAGGTGGGTGAACACAGGTGCCACGTTTTGACAATGGATGAAACCTTTTTACGCCAGGCTCTAACTGATGAAGGTTATACAATAGAATATTTTGAAGCTCTTGAGAGAAGAGCAGAAAGTTCGCTTCTAGATGCTCAACACTTCGTGTTTATCCTGGCAACCAAGACAAAGCTAACTCAAGAAAAAACAGCTTCAGTACCAATGCTAAGTGCTCAGAACTTTGCGATTTAAAATATTATTCAGTGGATATCCTGTTTTCAAATAACTGTTTCCTGACTATTCTTCTTATATTTACATAACACTTGTGTGAGCTAACTAATAGGTACACATTTTAATAAACAAGCTTGTTTAAATGAATATTAATGTTTTTTTCCTTTATGACCAGAGTTATTATTATTATTTTTATTATTTTATTTTTTATATAGTGCCAGCAAATTCCGTAGTGCCGAATAAGGGGTGGACTAACATACTCATAATTGTAACCAGACAAGTGAACGCACATGAACAGAGGGGTTGAGGGCCTTGCTCAATGAGCTTACATCCTAGAGGGAGTGGGGTATAGTGACACAAAGGGTATGAGTAGGGGTAACAAATTAGGTTGCTAGAAAATTATTAGTAGGTTATTTTTGACAGGTGCAGGAGAGGAGTCATGAGGTGGATGAAAACCTGCTAACTTCCTCCTGAAGAAGTGAGTTTTCAATGACTTTTTGAAGGAGTGAAGACTGGGTGAAAGGCTAATGGAATGGAGCAAAAGATGCAGCCCTGAAGAAGTCTTGAAGTGAGCGTCAGAGGTAGAAAAAGGAGATAGATGTAAGTCTTCAGCAGAGCGCAGGGGCCCTTAACAGGGAAGACATTAGGGAGGATAGCTAGGTTGGAGCCGCATTATGTAGGGACTTGTAAGCAGGAACCATAATCTTAAATTAAACCCTATATCTAACTGGAAGCCAGTGTAGGGACTGACAGAGAGGAGAGGCGTGGGAGGTGCGGGCAGACAGGAAAATGAGCCTCGCTGCCGCATTCATTATAGATTGCAGTGGTGCAAGCTGGGAACACGTAAGACCACTGAGAAAGGGATTGCTGTAATCAAGGCGAGTTAGAACAATGGCACCTGAACTGCGTCTGTTGTTAAATAGGGGCGGATGTGAGCTATGTTTTGACATGAAAGCGCCAGGATTTGGCGATCGACTGGACATGAGGGGTGAAGGAGAGGTTGAAGTAAAAAAGAAAACCTAGCAGCGAGCCTGTGAGGTAGAAGTGATGGTAGCGTCATTGACATGAAGGGAGACAGACACAGGAGTTGCAACGGTTGATGGAGGAAACACCAGAAGTCCTGTTTTGGACAGTTTGGGTTTAAAAAAATGAGCAGCCATCCAGTTGGAAATCTCGAAGAGACAGTCAGAGACATGAGTCAAGATGGGCGGAGAGAGATTAGGAGAGGACAGGTAGATTTGCGTATCATCTGCATATAAATAATAATGGAATCCAAAGGAGCTGATGAGTTTAGGCAGAATAGATAAAGAACAGTAGGGGACCAAGGCCAGAACCTTAGGGAACACCAGCAGAGAGGGGTTGGGGAGAAGAGACAGAGTCAGAGAAAGAAACACTGAAAGAGCACTGGGAGAAGTAGGAGCACCAGGAAAGAGCAGTATGCGGTAGACCGAGATTATGGAGATTTAGAAGAAGCTGTTGATGATCAACAGTGTCAATGGCAGCAGAAAGATCAAGGAGAATTAGGATAGAGTAATGGACCCAATATTTAGCAGCGCTTAAGTAGTTGGATACTTTGGTCACAGCTGTTTTGACACAGTGACGAGCATGGAATCTAGACTGAAGAAGGTCAAGCAGAGAGTTAGATTTGACGAAGTCTGTCAATCTCGCATATACAACTTTTTCAAGTATCTTGGAAGCAAATGACAGTAGCAAGATAGAGTGGCAGTTGGATGGGGAGTTTTGGTCAAGCTTGGACTTTTTCAGAATTGGTGTTACGGTTGCATGTTTGAAGGGTGAAAAAAAAACAGAGGAAAGGGAGAGATTGAAAATTTTACTGAGAGGAAGTGCAAGAGATGGAGACAGAATGCGGATGATATATGAGGGAATAGGATCAAGGGAACAGGTGGTGGGGCGGGAGAACCGGAGCAGAGCAGAAACCTCTTCCATTGTAGCAGGTGCGAATTAACAGAGAACAGTGGAGGGAGTGGGGTTGGATGATGTATTGGTAGGGGATGAGACAGAGATTAGAGACCCCTTCCCTGATTGTAGAAATCTTCTCAGTGAAGTCAGTTGCAAAGTTTGTGGTGGACAAGGTGGTAGGAGGATGGGAAGCAACAGGGCGAAGAAGAGCATTAAAAGTGTGGAATAGGCATTTGGGTTGGCAGGGCAGTATGCAGTTTTGCAGAGGAAAGAGACAGATTGTAGAAGTGCAGCATAAATTTATAGTGGAAGAAGTCAGTTGCAGATTGAGACTTTCTCCAGCAGCGTTCAGCAGTTCTGGAACATTTTTGGAGGTATTGGGTCAGCTTGGTGTGTATTTCAGTGTCACACACTCACTAATAC
Organism: Pelobates cultripes; assembly: GCA_933207985.1. Lineage (NCBI taxonomy): Eukaryota > Metazoa > Chordata > Amphibia > Anura > Pelobatidae > Pelobates > Pelobates cultripes. The sequence goes on from OW240921.1 coordinate 114,828,662, forward strand.
ACTCACTGTGTGTATTAGGCAGTACGTGTGTATGGATGTATGTATTTGCAAGTGTGTGTATGTATGGCAGTGTGTGTATGTATTGAGAAGTGTGTGGAGTTATGTATTGGACTGTGTGCGTATGGTTGATTGTATGTAATAGGCAGTATGTATGCATGGATGGATGTATTAGGCAATTTGTGTATATGGATGCATATACTGGATGAGTGTGTTTATATTGTGTCTCTTTCCATAAATGTCTGCTTACTGTGTCTCTTGCCTGAAAAGTCTCCCAGTCTCTGTTCCCTAAATGTTTTCCGAAGCCTTTTCTGTTCTCCAAATTTCTAATTTAAAGGGATACTATAGTGCCAGGAATGCAAAGCTGTGTTAAAGACCCTTTATTTACTTACAGGCACTAATGTCACTTGGCGCTGGGTTGTGGCTCCTCAACCTACTGATGAGGGGGGCACAAATGCGCATGCACGGCGAGTGCCACAAGCATTAGGCCCTCCCCATAGCAAAGCATCTAATCAATGCTTTCCTATGGGGACATAACTGATGCTTGATGTCCTCATAAAGAGCATGAGGACATCCAGCATCAGTTACTAGACCAAAAGTCTGTTAACATCTAGGAAACGGTCCATTGACTGTCTGGGAGATAGCTACTGCAGGCAGATTAAGTGCTGCAATGTAAACATTGCCATTTTTCTGGTAGATAGTGAGTTTAGCACTATAAGGTCAGGAATACATAATAATGCTTTAAAATGGTATTGGTGCCCAAATTGTCCCTTTAAATTAATTTTCTTTGTAGCAAAAACCGTCCAGTTTTCAAAGAAATTTATATTTCAGAAGACCACTGTATTTATAATGCTGGGAAAATAGAAGAAAAGTGTCAGAAAAAATCATTAAACTGAAAAACAAATTGCCGATATAAAAAAAGGACAGGGTGGAAAAAAAGGCAACAGATTAAAAAATCTGACATATTTAATTGTTTAATATTGTGTCTAAAATCCATCGTTAAACTGCCGACAACACTTCGAAAAATCTCCGCCAATGTGCCAATTTCTTCTCTGCATTTGCAATGTTGCCCATGTATTGCCTGAATTGGATTATGATGTAATTTGCTAAACCTTTAATAAAAAATAAAAAAATACAATAAAAAAATAGAGAATTTGTTCAATGCATCTCTCTGAGTAGGGAATGTCTAGTCACAGCGCAGTGATTGCCAAATGTGCGCACGATCCTCTCAATGCTTCCCAATAGGTAAGCATTAGATAAGCAGAGAGACCAGCAGTATAGGCCCTGGGGAGATAGCACAGCTAAGTGGACAAGGGCACATGTATGAGTGTGGGGATAGATGCATGGGATTGGTTTAACCCCTTAAGGACACATGACATGTGTGACATGTCATGATTCCCTTTTATTCCAGAGGTTTGGTCCTTAAGGGGTTAAAAGAGTGTGTGGGTGGGATTATGTTCTGTGTAAATTAGTGTGGGGGAGGTCTTACCTCAGTGCCACTTGGGATTCGGGCCAGCAAACAGCTTCCTGTCCTCCTGCTCCTGTTTGCCTGGGCCTGCAGATTTACACAGCTTGAGGGATGGAGGTTGAGGCTTTCTGGCTTCCCTCAGAGCTGCTGCAGCGTGGAAGGTGGCCAGCGACTCCTGATTCAGGTACTCATCTCTCCTGGATCCTCTCCCCTGGGGTGGCTGCTGGTGTGGGTGCTCCCCCCGCGGCCTGTCTCCATCTGGCGCCTTCCCTGTGGCCCCTGTTCCCCTCTCCCATGATGGCTGCTGGTGTGGGTGCTTCCCCCCGACAGCCTGGGCTCCTCTGGGGCCTTCCCTGTGGCCCCTGCCCCCCCCTCTCCCATGGTGGCTGCCGGTGTGGGTGCTCCCCCCCGCAGCCTGGGCCCCTCTGGGTCCTTCCCTGTGGCCCCTGCTCCTGGGGGCCAGCATTAGGGGGGCACAGGTTCATTTGAGGGTACCCTGCAACCACAGGGGGGTACCCTGTCACTCCTCCCCGGGCCCGGTTGAGGTGGGAGCCTGGGCCCGAGGCATCACCAGGCCTGCGTGTCTGGGGGCTCTAGACACACGGCCTCCAACTTTCCTGAGGATCCGCGGCCTTCATGGGCTGCGCACGGAAGCGTGGCCTACCCGGCCTGCAACAACGGGCGGGGGCAGTGATGGCCGTTTCTAATCCCCCCGTGGCTCGTGGGACGGCGGGGCTGTGTGGAGGGCCCCCAATGGTGAGGAGGCCCGGCGGGGCCACGCGGGTTAATCCGGGACCCCGCCGTTCGTGACCAGGGGGCCCTCTAGTGATCCGGGAGCCTCCTCTGCCGGTGAGGTAGGCTCCCTTTCATCTCTCTCTCCCCTGTTCCACTTTCTGCCCCGACCCCCACCTGCTGGGTCCTTCTCCCCCCCCACCCCAGTGTCTTTTCCCTCCTTGGTGGGCTCCTTGTTTCTGGAGGGCCCCCCTCTGCCCTCCTCTCCTTCCCCTGCTCTCTCTCTGGGTGGGTCTTGTCCGTCCCCCGTCCCCCCGTGTGTCCCTGTTCTATGTGCCCCTTCCTCTATGTGTCTCCCTACTCTGGCTCTATGGCCCCCTTTTCTATGTGTGTGTGTGTCCCTATTCTCTGTGTGTGTGTGTCCCTATTGTGTGTGTGTGTGTCCCTATTCTATGTGTGTGTGTGTCCCCTGCTGGTCACTTACCTCGGCTGCCTCCTGGTGTGGAGTGTGGGCTCACCTCTGCTCTTCTCACAGATCCTGGCTGCTGTTACTGGCCCTGCCCAGCAGGGGGCGCCTGGAACACGTGGGAGGAACACAGTGAACCCTGGTTTTCATGTCTGTTTACTTCACCTCCTGTGCCTGCGGTGCCGCGGTTGGAGCGCCAGGCTTTTCACGGGTAAGTGTGTTTTTTCACTGTTGGTTTCATAATTCGGTAATTAAAAAAAAAAAAAATGTTACAAAAAAATTTAAATCAATAAATAAAAAGCTAATAAGAATAATAAAAAAAAAGAATAAATAAATGAATTAAGATTCCTGCTGCGTCCTGCGCAGCTAATAGCGTGCGTTTCGTGTGGCTCGGGGTGCTGCTGATGCATGCGTATAGCCTGCTTGGCTGGCCCTTGTAACGAAATACTAGGGAGCAGATTGGGGAAGGTTTTATTGGCGATGGATTCCCTTCTGCCACTGAGGGTCCCTTGGGTGAGGAATATATATATATATATATATATATATATATATATATATAATAAAAAATAAAAAAAGTACTCGGATACACCCCATGACGCACGGGAATTGTGTCCGGGCATCGAAGGTTATGGGTAGCATTGTCGGGGGAGGGCTCCCCGAGAATGCTCGCGTTGTTCTGCTGTCAGGACAGTCTCTGGGACACATGTCGTCCCTAGGGTGAGCTGGGTTGGTGGAGGTACGTCTTGCACTTTTGTCCACGGTAGACGTGCGACCCTTTCTGGCCTGGGACCAGATGGTTTTCCTTATGTCTCGCACGGCGCCTCAGCACGGCGTGTTTTCGTCATTTTGCGGCGGTGGGGGAACACCCTCCCTTTCACTGGCCCCCCAGCCAGAGGCTAGGCGGTGGTTGGAAATTCACCGGCAGTCATGGTAAGTGGGGTCTTCGTGTCGTTCTGGCACGAGGGCTCGAGTTGCCCATCCCGTCTCCCACGTTTTCATGCAGGCGATCTGTCGGGATAAGGGACATGGGTGCTCTACATGCAGGCCCTCTTCGGTCCATATGAGAATTCCATCGGGTGGTGCGGGAGCGGCTTACCAAGAAGCTTGATAAGCTTACCTCCTGAATGTTTATGGTGTCTCCCCCCCTTGGATGGGGCCATGGAGGAGCGGGAGGGCGATTTCACCTGATTCCTTATTTACTCATTTGTCATTCCCTACGAGGGGTTAGGTATGGGGTGTTGTGGCATGATGCAGCAGTCCGAGGGTTAGCACTGCGGGGCCCGGGGGCCTTGCTGATGGCGGCAACTGTGGAATCGGCTGCCCGGCGGCTGCCGATGCGCCCGGCAGGTTATTGTTTTCCAGGCTGTATTTTCTGACGGTCGGTGTTGAGTGGCTATGTGCCTCCACAAGGGTTGCTCCCATTGTCGCTTCTGTGTGCGGCCGTCAGGGTCACACGTCCGCGCTCTGCTGCTGCGGCATTTCTTGGGGTAGTGTTTCGGAGTTCCGTGGCCCAGGACGTAACCGTGGGTCGGGATACGGGCTGTAGTTTCCTGTATAGTGGGATTGATTCCAGGACAGGGGAACGTCGGTTGCCCCTGACTGGTAGCTTGTGCTGACAGGCCCCGTAGGTCCCTTCCACTGACTTCTGCCTATTTACCGCTGCGGCAGGTTTGGGGCCCTTTTGGGCTCTCCATGGTGTGCTGACTCTTGCCCAGTAAGCTGGCAAGCATCGGGGCTCTTGCAGCCTCTGGCTGTCATGGAGCTCTTCCCCATTCTGGGGGCATGGTAGGTGTGGGGTTCCCTACTCATGAGCTGATGGGTAGTTCTTCCGTTGCGACAATCTTGGGGTGGTGCAGGCTGTCTATCACGTGACGGGGTCCTCCACCCCGGTGGTGCTCTGGTTGCGGGGCCGTTTGAGTCTGGGAAGTGTCTGGTTAGCTGGAGGTTATCCCAGGGGTTTCACAATGTAGTGGCCGATGCTTTATATTGTTCGCTGTGGGACATACTTCGAGTGGGGGCTCCGCGGGGCCAAATATAGGTCAGTGGAGATGTGGTCGCTTGTTCTAGCAGACTGATGAAGCTGGTCTGTGTGTCGGTCTTTGAGGCGGAGTGGGACCCGCTACAGGAAGGTGAGTGCTCGGGCCAGATAGGAGCATTTCCTTGGGGGGGCTCCGGGATTGGACTGCTCATCTACATGTTTTGTTCCGTCCCTTAGGGGCATCGGGGGCTCCTTAGTGAGTTCTTTGATTTGCAGGGCTCGGCTTCCCGTTCATGTTCGGTCGTCTGCAGGTGGGGGGGGTGTTTTGGGGGTTTGAGTGCACATCGGAATGGACTTCCTTCAGGTTTCACCGCTCGACGGCTGTAGACTTTGGGGAGGGTGAGTTGGTAGCGGTTGGCTGATTCATTAATGGAATCTGTTCATTTCTTGGACGTTGCGGCGTTGACATAACCTGGCCCTTCCGCATTTTCCTGAGGTAGATGGAGTGCACAGGGTAATAGTTAGGCTCCTAACATGATGTACTTGGTTCCCAGGATAGTTTGGATTATGCCGTTCCGATCAGGGGCGGTGCTGGGTTCCGTCATTTGTCCTGTTTTCCTTAGGTGAGTGCCATTCCGTCCCCTGGATTATTTGCCTTACTCACTCCCTGTTTGGTTCTCTGAGACGGGTTTTCTCTCCTACGTCCATTTGTGGGGGTATTCCACTTGGGGCTCGAATTCCTGGATAATGATGGTGGGGAGTTCAAGGGGCATTCATTCCGGTTAGGGGCGGCTACAGACGCCGCCAGGCTCGGCGTGCCTGCGCCAATGGTTCAGAGGGCTCGAATGATTAGTTCCTTATGTTCACCCTGCCGGTCTCCGAATGAATTTCTCTCCTCGGTTACGGTCTCCCCCCCCAGAATAGGGATGGTGGGATGCTCATGTAATTTGGGCCAGGAGGCGGGGGGGTGAGTGGTTGGATCTTACGCCTTTGGGATTGGAGGTTCGGTGGTCTGGCACCAGTACATGATGGAGGTGTGTCTCCTCCTCGTACGGGGTCAGCTGTCCCTCCTCCTGGGGGTACCAGGGGTTTTTGTCATCTCTGGGTGGAATGACCTGGGTTCGGTTACGGTTTGGGATTTGGGTGCTCTTCAATCTGGTCATGTTACGCATTCTGTGTCTTCCCAGAGGTTCTCAGGGGCTGGCCTGAGGCTATCGCCCGTTCCTGCTGGCAGTGCGCTCAGCAATGTGAGTGCCCTGGTGCGCTGCCGTCGAAATCGGACTAGATGGATTTCTAGGTTTGTTGTGGGGTCTTGGGGGATTTCCGGTTCGCCTTTAGGGTTGGGCCAGATGTGGCCTGGTTATCTCGAGGGGATGGGTGCACTTGCTGGAGGTCGGACTAGGCCTATGTTAATCTAGCGCTGCAAAAAGTGGTGGAACAGGCCATGGCTGGTTATGGTGGGGTCCCCCGCGGATTTTAGGTGTAAAGCAGCAGGGTTGTGGCGGGGGTATGTCCTTGCCAATTGAGTTTGAGAGGTTACGTTTAAGTATATGGAATGAGATGAACAAGTTTTTTTAGGTCTCAACCACCCCTGCTTCAAAAGGTTAAACATTAGGTTGCCTGAGGTGTCGTGCCCATCGAGCGTGGATAAGGTCGGCTGATGGCGGGCATTGGAAATATATGATTTTTATGACGGGGGGGAGGTGAGAGGAAGTGGTGATTAGGAACCACTGTATGTTTATTGGCAAGGACGGTTGGGTCACTGTATAACACTATGGGTGGAGTTATATATGTATATATGTTAATTTATGCTTATTTATGTCTAACGTTTTGGTTACAGAAAGAAGAGATTTAATAAATAAAGTTATGGATGTGTTATGCAGTAATTTAGTTTGTGATAGTAAATGCTGTGGCCTGTTCATCCATACTAAGTGGTCTGTCGTTATTGGGGGGGGTAAATGGGTTTAGATTTGTGCTAGGATGCATCGTGATTCCCACTACGTACATATAAGAAACCTGCGTGCTGTGGGATATACGATAAGTGATTCTCCTTTTTAAACCTCAGAGAATTAACATCTAAATCATTAATATGATTCTACAATGTTAGGAAGTTAGGAAAGGAATACATGTTTTCCATTATATTCTTTGGAATTAGAAAGTATATTTAAAAATTATCTTTAAAAACAATATTTCCCTTTTATATTATTAATTATTAACGTTTGCTACATTTCCACTTTATTCTCAGTTTTATTAACCAAATGAATGGCAACTATTTGCAAAACAAAAGACTGCTTGGAATCAGACTTCTTGTTCCAAAAAATCAAAAAATTAATCATGGTTTATGATTTTCACCTATCTGATCCTTCATATCTTTTTATCTCAAATGATCACTCCTCTGGTTTTTCATCTCTAATTAATTGCCCCAATAGCCCCATGTCTCCCCACCCCTAATAGTGTTTTATTTCTTTTTTTTTTTCTTTCTAACCTCAGACCTCAGACCTCAGACTTATATTTCAGACTGGGCCCCTTAAAACAGTATTAACACCCAGCACTCCCAAGCAACCAAGTCCTGCAGAATCTTCTGAGCAGTTGTATCATCTCTGGAAGATTGCCCTCCATCCCCACCCCCATGGTCATTACCTTACTTATAGATAGTGCAGAGCAGCTGGTTTCCAAAACACACCAATCAAGTCACTAAACCTCTCCTCATCTGAAATCCTCTGTTAACATACTGCATTCTTTAAACCAGTGTTTCCCAACCCAGTCCTCAAGGCACACCTACCAGTCCAGGATTTAGGGATTACCCAGTTGTGTCTAAGGTGTTTTTTTCTTCTTTGTAAAAACACCTTAGACACAACTGGGTAATCCCTAAATCCTGGACTGGTAGGTGTGCCTTGAGGACTGGGTTGGGAAACACTGCTTTAAACACTCATTGATATTTGTGTGTGTGTAGCTATGTATATGATTTATATATGTGCGCATATATATATATATATTCATCCAAAATAGGCAGGAGCACTCACTTGTTAAAAGTCCAAAATTTATTAGAACATCTTTAAAAAAAAATGATCAATGTTTCAGTCCTGCGTAGAGGACTTTCATCAGGATCTGAAAGACCTTTGATCCTGATGAAAGTCCTCTATGCAGGACTGAAATGTTGATCGTTTTTTAAAGATGTTCTAATAAATTTTGGACTTTTAACAAGTGAGTGCTCCTGCCTATTTTGGATGGATACATAAAACTAGCCATGGCATGCTAGCACCCGATCTTTAAGGGATACTTCAAGTGTGAGTGTAGGAATATATATATATATATATATATATATATATAAAACCTACATATCTATATAATACACATTTTCTCTAATGTTCTCACTTCTATTTTTCACTTTAACACTAACTTCTCTCATTACTAAAATATCCCTATCCTTTTGCTCACCTGTTAATTGCAACACCATCTTCATTACTTCCACCCTACTACCCTCCCCTCTCTATTCAGCCCATGCATTCTGCACATACCTTTCCCGCCTATCTCCACCAACTCATCCCAAATCCTCTACATAAATACCCTCCTACAAAACTTTCAAATCCTACTCCCACTTTCACTTCCTTTCTATCATTCTGCTTCTAGCAGCTGGTGATGTCTCTCCAAACCCTGGTCCAATCTCAGCAAACTCACAACATACTAACCCAATGATCCAATCTAATCTCATACCCATCTCATGTTCCTCTAAATCCTTCTTCAACACTGACCTCTGGAACGCATGCTCTGTTTGCAATATTACTAAATCCACTGCTGTCCATGACTTCTTCATCTCTCATTCAATAGATTTACTAGCCTTAACAAAAAACCTGGCTCTCCCCCTCTGACACTGCTACCCATTCATCTTTGTCCTACAGTGGTCTTCAACTTACCCACAACCCAAGAAACTCTGAATGTAAAGGTGGTGGTGTACGGTTTCTCCTCTACCCTCACTGCTCCTTTAAACCTCTACCCATCCCCCCTTTCCCTCTCTTTCCCATCATTTGAAATACATTCAATTCACCTTTTCAAACCCTTCTCTACTAACATTGCTGTTATTTATCTCCACCCCAGTTCCTCTCTTCTCTTCCTTGACCACGTTGCTGCCTGGCTACCCTATTTCCTCTCAGCGTCGCTTAACCCCTTAAGGACCAAACTTCTGGAATAAAAGGGAATCATGACATGTCACACATGTCATGTGTCCTTAAGGGGTTAAAACACTTTTCATGTTCTAAGAACTTAACCCTGCAAGGTAATTATTGTAGTTTATGAAAACTGCAATAATTACACTTGCAGGGTTAAGGGTAGTGGGAGTTTGCACCCAGACCACTCAAATGGGCAGATTCTTGCACCCTTCATGGCAATGGTGTTCCCTGATGGCAGTGGCTTCTTTCAGCAGGATAATGCATCCTGCCACAACATGTTCAGGAATGTTTTAAGGAACATGACAAAGAGTTCAATGTGTTTCCTTGACCTCAAAATTCCACAGATCTTAATCTGATTGAGAATATGTCGAACAACAAATCCGATCCATGGAGGCCCCACATCGCAACTTGTGGAGACCATGCCTCATTGCATCAGAGCAGTTTAGGCAGCACGAGGGGGACTTACATGATATTAGTCAAGTGGTATATAGAAATATATCAAATAATCTGTGTGATAAAGGCACTTCAAACATTTGTGATTATCAATTGAAAGCCGCTACAACACTCAATAACATGCCCCGAAAAAAAGTGGAAAAAGCCCAAAAGCAATTAACCTCAAGAGTAGAGCGTTAAGTGGTTAAAATTAACCACCTACACTAAATGGGAATATATCAGTCTTTTGCACAACTTGGATGATAGTGCAATCCAGTCAATATCAAGGCAGATATAAGTGTCCACCGTGGCTTCCTTGTTCCGAGATGCATTTTATCCTTTTCAAAGGGATTTATCAATCAGTACAGTCTGCTTACTGGGTTTGTCCATTTTAAATATGGTGGTCTTTCTCTTCATTGGGGGCTCTCAGGGGTTTGTAGCAAATCAGCTCCAGTAGTATGGGGGGTGGGGGGGCTCTCCTTCTCAGCTGATTCCTATTCTTCCAATTAGTCCGTAGTGGAAGTGACGTACTAAAACATACAGCGTCACTTCCGAAGCTGAATCCTCCTTCTTCTCAATGGGCGGGTACCTAGTATATTACCCAGAAGTGACGTAGCACCACTGCATGTGCGCTTTATTTCCGTTGAGCCAGATGGCGCCATGTTGATATGGGAATGTAGTGAGGATACTAAAGGCAATCTCAATTATAATCCAGTACTTATTGGTGGAAATCCACTTTGTTCCTCCACGTAATATGAAAAGAAAATGCATATTAACAGGCAATAAGAAATAATGTTATAACACTATTCGTATACCGAACAGCTTAAAAAATATTAACATATCTTCCTTACATGTTAATAAGTGAATAAAAACTATTAAAAATGATTAAGAACCTTGAATGATGTGGCTGATCAGTTTATCTACTTAATTCTTCCTTGGTTAACTGCTGTTATTAACAGACCAAGCTAGGGTAATTCTATTATTTTACAGAGATTTGGACAATTATTGCAAGAAATGTAGCCTTGGTTAGATATTGTGATCTCTTCCCAGAATCCATATAATTAAATTAACTTACAATCAAATATATGCATTTTGCATTGCGTAACTATACACATGCTGAATATATAAACAATTTCTTGCTTGAGAAACACCAAAATGTTATCTTTTGAGTGAAACATTGTAAAGGTGCATAATTGAATGTTGAAGTTAACAATTGTCCGTCTAGATTAAGACACTTTTCCTCTATGTTTCTTCCTTATTCCATCTTTAAGTGACATTATATAAACAGAAAGGCTCTTTGTTTCATCAAAGCTTTATTTGTATTTTGCAGAGTTCACCCCCTGGAGCAAGAACACATGCTAAAAAAGACTTTTAAGTACATTGTGAAATGTGACATTGCAAAAGGAAAATATTACAGATCCTGTGATTCTACCAAAAGCTGACTGCCTGCTTATTGCGGGGGTGTTACAAGTGATGAGCAAAGATCATGAAAGCTATCGCCAACACCTGAAAAAATTCTCCTCTTTACTGAAACTTGGAGGTCACCTAATACTATTTGAGGGTTTAAATGCCACTTTTTGTCAGGTTGGTGAACACAGGTGCCACGTTTTGACAACAAATTAACCTTTTTTACGCCAGGCTCTAACTGATGAAGGTTACACAAATGAATCTTTTGAAGCTATTGAGAGAAAATCAAAAAGTTCAGTAATAGACGCTCAACACATTGTGTTTATTCTGGTAACCAAGAAGAAGATAACTCAAGAAAAAAACAGCTCCAGTACCAATGCTAAGTGCTAAGAACATAATGATTTAAAATATTATTCAGTGGAGAACCTGTTTTTTTAGTTCCTGACTTTTCTTATTATATTTACATGATAGTAAATATAGGTTTAAGCTAAATAATAGATACAAATTAGTAAATAAGGTTCTTTAAATTAAAATCTTTAATTTATTTTTGTCCTGTTTCTCCCACTATAGATTGAATCAGCACACAGAAGATACATTTATAGTTTATACAAGCTTGAGGTCTGCTTCTCATACTGTTGACAGAATCATCATTTAGAATATATACAAGACTATTCACTAAAATTACATTTCAAAGTGTTACCCCTGTCCCTCTCTTGAACACTTCAGCCACTAAACCCCCTTCACACACACACAAACACTACATTTCATATCCCCTGGACACACACTACACCCCTTATCCTCTATATTAGGCTTCCTCAAACTCCGGCCCTCCAGATGTTGCTGAACTACAACTCCCATGATTCTATAAATGAAATAGATAGGCTGAGAATCATGGAGTTGTAGTTCAGCAACTTCTAGAGGGCCAGAGTTTAGGGAAGCCTGCAATGCACACACTATATCCCTTTTACCCACACAAATCTCCTACTGACTGCACACACACTAAATCCCCTATTTTGTACACGCACACAAATGTCACCTACATACAGTAATGTATTTACCGCAAGGCTGACAAGTCATTTGCCTTTGGCGGTACTCTCCAGGGGGCGGCACAAAACACGAGCACCACAGTGATGCCGGATGCCGGAATATGACGTCACTCTGGCTCCTTGCATCATTCTGCGGGAGCCAGGTAGGGAGCTGAACAGGGAGATCACGGCTCCCTGACTAATAGCTTAGCACGCCCGCGTGCCCGTCCGCCTGCCTTCTGCCCAGCAGCCCCAACACCCCAGCCAACAGTCAGCCAACAGCCAGCCCAGCAGCCCCACTAGACCCACAGGTAAAAAAATCCACCAACTCTCCCAAAGGTAGAGAGGCTGGGTGGATTTATATTAAATAAAAAAAATAAAAAAATATTTGTGAGTGTTGGGGGAAAATATGTGTGTGTGTGTGTCAGTCAGTGAATGTGTGTGTGTGTCTCTGTCAGCGTGTGTCTGTCATTGAGTGTGCCTGTCAGTGAGTGTGTGTGTATATCTGTCAGTGTGTCTGTTAGTGAATGTTTGTGTCTGTCAGTGTGTGTGTCTGTTAGTGTGTGTCTGTGAGTAAGTGAGTGTGCATATCTGTCAGTGTGTGTCTGTGAGTGAGTGTGTGTTTATATCTGTCAGTGTCTGAGGGAGTATGTTTGTGTCTGAGTGATTGTATGTGTCTGTGTCTGTCAGTGAATGTGTGCCTGTCTGTCAGTAAATATGTGTGTGTATGTGTTTGTATGTCTGTCAATGTGTGTCTGTAAGTGAGTGTGTGTCTGTTTGTCAGTGTGTGTCTGTGAGTGAGTGTGTATATCTGTCAGTGCGTGTCTGTTACTCACTCACTCACTGAAACACACACTCACTGTGTTTGTGAGTGAGTGAATGAGTGAGTCTGTCAGTGTGTATCTAAGTGATTGTGTGTGTCTGTCAGGTTGTGTCAACTCAGTGAGCGTGTGTGTATGTAAGTGTGTATAATCAGTGTATCTGTGAGTGTGTGCCTTTCAGTGAGTGTGTATGTGTCAGTGTGTGTCTGTTAGTCAAAGTGTGTGTTAGTCTTGTCAGTGTGTGTCTGTGAGTGAGTGAGTGAGTGTGTGTGTATATCTGTCAGCCTGTGTCTGTCAGTGAATGTATGTGTGTGTCTGTGAGTGAGTGTGTGTCTTTGAGTGTTAATCTTTAGGAAGAGGTGTGGCCTCGATGGGAAGGGATGGGGCAAATTCATTCCTCTATCCCCTGCACACACACACACATTATATCCCCTATTCACACACACCTTATCCCACGCACATACACACATTGCCTATCCCACACACACAGCTCTCTGGTTCCACCCCATCCTTTTGATCTTACTGTCTCTGTCCAGCCCAGCCCAAGCAACAAAAGGTGCTCATTTGTGGTTGCTGATGTTGGAGACATACGTGTTGCTACAGGGGGACAAGGAGGTTGTGACGATATGGCTCTGGCATCTCATGTACTAGGTGTTCTTCCCAGGACTCACTGTAGATCGCAATGTCATCCAGGTATGCACAAGCAAATTCCTGGAATCCATCAAGAAGTCTATCCACCATACGCTGGAAGGTAGGCGGGGCATTCTTCATCCCAAATGGCATGACCTTAAATTGGTACAGGCCAAATGGGGTGACGAAGGCCGACTTGGGGATAGCATCCTCGCCAGGGGAATCTGCCAGTAGCCTTTGCACAGGTCTATGGTGGTCAGATAGCGTCCCCTGGCAATGCGATCTAGCAATTCGTCTACCCGGGGCATCGGGTAGGCGTCAGTGGTGGTCCGCTCATTGAGCCGCCTGTAGTCCACACAGAACCGGGTGGTCCCATCCTTCTTGGGCACCAGGACTACAGGCGAGGCCCAAGGGCTATCGGAGTGTTCGATGACCCCCAGCTGGGTCATTTCCTGTATCTCCTTCCGCATTCCTTCCCGGACTGCTTCAGGGATACGGTAGGGGGGCTGTCGCAGAGGGTTCTGTCCAGGGGTTTCTACCTTGTGTACAGCTAGGGTAGTGTAACCAGGTTCTTGGGAGAAGGTCGCCTGCTTTTCCCACAGAAGCTGTCTTGCCTGGCCCTTCTCGGTAGCGCTCAATCTGTCCCCTAGCTGTACTAGGCTAGTAAGATCCGTCTGGGGATCCCTCTCTAACAGGTCTGGCAAAGGTAAACTTTCTGTATCATCTGCAGCAGGGGCACATACTGCAGCGACATTCTCTGGTCTCTCCTGATACTCCTTTAGCATGTTCACATGGAAGGATCGCTGGATCCTTTCATCTGAACAGCTGGCTATAAGGTAGGTAGTATCGCATATCTGTGCTAACACCTTATACGGGCCCTGCCAAGATGCCTGCATCTTGTTCGCCTTCACAGGTTTGAGCACTAACACTTTCTGCCCAACCTGGAAGACTCGCTGTCGGGCACCCCGATCATACCACCTCTTCTGTCTCCCCTGAGCCACCTGGAGATTCTCCCTTACCATTAGGGACAGTTTCTCCATGCGGTCCCGGAGTTCCAGAACATATGGTACTATGGGGGTCCCTTCCTGCTCTGTCTCCCCCTCCCAGTGGCCTCTAATGAGATCTAGGGGTCCGCGGACCCTTCTCCCATATAGCAACTCAAAGGGGGAGAACCCAGTAGATTCCTGGGGCACCTCTCTGTAGGCAAACAGCAGATGAGGCAGGAATCGCTCCCAGTCTCTGCAAGTGTCAGAAAAGGTCCTCAGCATTTGTTTGAGGGTGCCATTAAATCGCTCGCAGAGACCGTTAGTCTGTGGATGGTAAGGTGAGCTAAGCAGCGGTTTAATACCGCACACCTTCCACAGTTGCTGGGTGAGCACAGCGGTGAATTGGGTTCCCTGGTCAGAGAGAATCTCTTGAGGGAACCCGACTCTGGTAAAAATCCTAACCAGGGCATCAGCAACTGTCTCTGCCTCTATATTAGACAGCGCTACTGCCTCTGGATAGCGAGTGGCATAATCCACCACGGTGAGAATATATTTCTTACCGGATGGACTAGCCCTGGCCAGTGGACCCACAATGTCAACGGCTATGCGGGCAAAGGGCTCCCCAATGATAGGCATAGACATAAGCCTAGCTCTTGGGTGGTCCCCCCGCTTTCCTATCCGTTGACATGTGTCACACGTACTGCAGTATGTCCGCACAGCCTGATTGAAGTTTGGCCAAAAAAAGTTCTGCATGATCCTATAGGCTGTGCGGCGGGAACCTAGATGTCCAGCTAACGGAACATCATGCCCTATCCGCAGAATCTCCTGCCGGTATTTCGCGGGCACTACCAGCTGTCGATTCGGCGGAGGGGCAACACTCTTCGGGGAAAGCTTGGGGATCCTATATAACCTGTCCCCCACCCACTCATACCGTTCCCCATCTAATCCTTCCTCTCCAGTATCTGCTCTGTCCCTATACTTCTGGAGGGTCGAGTCTGTCTGAGTTTCCCTCCCAAACTCCTCTGGGGAGTCCCAGTTAACAAAGGTCGGTTCTAGTGTACCAGTCGGGGACTCGGTCCTTACCTGGGTCTCAGCAGCAGGTGGGCTGGTTCCAGCAGCACGGGTCTGGGCACGGGTAGTCACTGGGTTGATAGCGGCAGGTCCCATTGGAGCATAGGCGGACACCAAAGGGGCCAAGTCGTTCCCCAGTAAAACATCAGCCGGTAAGTCTTTCATGACCCCCACATTCACGTGTCCAGAGCCCACCCCCCAATCCAAGTGAACCCGGGCAACCGGTAAGCGGAACACTGCACCTCCCGCCACCCTCACTGCCACAGTATCTCCAGTGTGCTGGTGTTCGGACACAAGGTTCTTCTGGAGCAAGGTCATAGTGGCTCCGGTGTCTCTCAGACCAGTTACCGCTTTGCCATTTAGTTTAACGGTCTGCCTGTGCTGTTGACGGTTATCCTGCTGCGCTGCTTGTACTGGATCCACCTCGTGTAATATACCCCAAAATTCCTCCTGCTCAAGACAGTGAGCGGAAGGTGGGGGTGGCTGCTGATTTCCGCCGGCTGGTCTTCTCCACGACTGTGCTTGGTTCGAATTGTTTAATGGGCACTCGGGTCGCTTGTGCCCCAACTGCTTACACCCATAGCAACGGATCGGCTGTGAGTAATCCCGGGCGTTGAATCGGGCTGGCTGAACGTAATTGTTCGCTGTTGGCATGGTGGGGGTGCGTTGTGCTGGGTGTTGATACACTGCAGAGGTTGGAGGGGCTGCTGGTTTGTACTCCACTCGGGTAGGGACCTTGGCTGCTGTCTGGTCCAGTTTCCTGGCGTCAGTGTACTCATCAGCCAGACGAGCAGCTTCAGGTAAGGTAGCGGGTTTGCGGTCCCTAACCCACTCTCTGACTCCTACAGGTAAGCGGTCAAAACAGTGCTCCAACAAAAATACTTGCAGCACCTCTTCCCCAGTTACCGCTTGGCACCCTGCCATCCAGTGGGCTGCGGTGCGGTGTACTCGGCATGCCCACTCAACATAAGAATCACCAGCCTGCTTGTTAGTGTCCCGGAATCGCCGCCGGTATGCCTCAGGGGTCACAGCGTATCTGGCCAAAAGGGCATCTTTCACTGCCCTGTAGCTGGTAAGTTCCTCCTCTGGGATGGCCCGAAACGCCTCACTGGCCCGGCCGGATAACTTCCCAGAGAGGATGGGGACCCATTCTCCTGCGGGTACCTGGTGCAAGGCACATTGCCTTTCAAAATCCGCCAGGAACCCATCAATTTCTCCTTCGGCTTCTACAAAGTTCCGAAATGCAGCAAAAGGTACTTTTCTCCTTCCATTATTATTATACGGTACCTCAGCTGCTGCAGCGCCTCTTCCTTGAAGCGCCTGTTGTGCTGCTACTGCCGCTTGCACTTGCACCACAATATCTGCTGCGGGGTTGGGGCCAAAATGTGCCAGCCTGATCTGAACTGCCCGGTTAAACTGTATCTCCTCGGGTGTTAACTCCAGTATGCCAGGCACATCCGCTCCCCCCGTTCCTTGTGCTGCATCCATTTCCAATAGTATGGCAATAATCTCTCTTTTCTTGAGATTACTCGCTGATCGTCCTCTGCGTTCCAATATATCTTTAAGGGTAGCACGCCTTAATTCCTCATACTGCATTTCCAACCTGGGATGTGTAGCTGGCCTTCCGGGCTGTAGGATTCATCCCGTCGCTTGCCACCAATTGTTACGACACGTACTGTCGAGTAGATGAAGCCGCCGTTTAGGCAATAATCCCCTTTCTCCAGAAATGCAGTTTAAATCCCGCCGATCACTAAACTCCCGAACGAAGTCCACGAACACGGCAACTCCCGATCAGCCAAACAGTCGAACGCCTTCCACAGCTAGAAATAACGAAAGCGCTGTCCCAGTAATAATTCCCCCACAAACGAGACCAAGCTCCGTCTTGAGGGTCAAATGAAGTTCTGTTTAATGGGGGCTACCTGCCCGGTATTTATGCAGGTCTCCACAAGGTGGACACTCCCCGAGGGGACCTTGTGGAAGACTGTAACACATATTGGACAGTAGCCAATCGCAGTGGCTTCAATAATAGCCCTTCCCATCTTGCCCACAATTCCGTCTTCTTTACCTTGGAGATAATTGGGGAAGAAACCTAATTATCTCCCAAGGTAGAGACCATCGCCATCTTAAATTACAGTAACAAAAAGACATTAAAATACATAACTACAGCAATACCGAATGCATATGGTTCGTGTAACGTATCCCCAGACAGCCTGGATCTGAGGGCATGTTTTCACCGAATAGCGCTCAGATCCGATGTATCCAGTCGAATCGCCATGGAGTCAAAGTCCTGCACCAGTCCTTCGGTATACGAATGACTCCATGGGATGGCTGTCGGGGTGAAAGTCCATATGAATGCATAAAACTCCCGAACGACCGACGTTCGCATGCCTTGTCGAAAAGGGAGGTAGGCAGCAGCTTTTCAGCGGTGTTCGGTAGTTTAAGTGTCCGTTTTTAGTTCCATACAGTTTGTACCGAACACCGCTCTGTGTTCGTATGTCCCAAAATGGCCGCTGCCTCGTGGTCGACATGCGAACGACGACCACCCGTACGAATGGAATGGAGAGGTGTCTGCGGTTAACCACAACGTTCTAATTGGGGCCAGAAGGTTAACCAGCAGCACACTCCTCTCCTGGGTGGTCGTTCGTTCGGTAGTTTCCATCGGTATTTTGCAACTACACGAACGGGGTTATAGGAACGGGCAATTCCGCGAACAAAAAGGAAACAGACGAACCAACAATGCAGATGAATCTGTCACAATGGTTCCTTAGCATGACTTAAAGGAACACTACAGGATCAGGAACACAAACATGTATTCCTTACACTGTAGTGTTAAAATACTATCTTGCGCCCCTGCTGCTGGCTCTGCCCCTGATTTGTCTGCTTGGATGGCACCATCAGAAGAGTTGATCAAAGCCAATCACAAAAACTTCCCATAGGCACTAAATATTGGATTGGATTGGTTGAGACTGTCAAGTCGGCAGATACAGTCAATTCAAAGTACTAATCAATACCTATAAAGCATTAAACAATTCTAGCCTCTCTTATATCTCTTCACAGCTCCATAGGTATGCCCCTTCTCGGTCTCTCCGCTCTGCCCATGGCATTCTCCTGTCCGCTGCTCGCACCCGTAGAGTCAACTCACACTTGTTGGACTCCCTTCCTATCTAATAGCCTGTATACCACCATCAGACTCTCCCCTAGTCTTGAATCAGTCAAGAAGTGCCTTAAAACCCATCTCTTTAGGATAGTTTATGGCCTCCCAGAAAAACATCAGTCTCACACAACAGTCCCTTGCTCACTCCTAAAGGGCAGCACTCTACTCTCCCCTCAAGGTCTGCGTCATTCCCACCTTATTTGATTTCTATCTCCTATCCTATTGTGTTTTATACCCCACCTAATATAGACTGTAAGCTTGTTTGAGCAGGTGTTTTTTTTTTTTTGTAAGCCCACCTTATACGTCAAGGCAAACCTCTTAAGTGGGTTCTACAATAACAATTCACCTTTTTTGCTTCAGCTTCAGGCAAAAAAACCTCTAATGAGACAGAAAGGGATATTTTGTAACCCCCTACATACTACACATGGGATGGGTAGCAGCATTGTAACATGGCTGTGATCTATATAAAAAAAAGCAAATACACAAAAAAAAGTCCTGCACTTAGACTCCCACTACTCCTGGGTGGCAGCAATGACCATGGGACACATAAACCCCAATACCCAATTCACAATAAAAACCAAAGAAAGAAAGTCACTTGTGTACTATTCCAAATCCATATGCATATTTTGATAAATGGAGGTTTTTATTTCCAACCCTGCATTAAGCTGTAGTGGTTCTGGTGACTATGGTGTGCCTTTAACTAATAATACCTTAATATATATAGTTACAATTCTTTCTTTTTTTGTGTGGATGGTTGCTCATTCCTAAGGTTCCACTGAACCCTCTAAAGCAAATGCAAGTTTTCTCAGACTACATAGATAATCACAAACTCTGAACAATATTACCTTAATACCTGCACTTGTGATTTGGAAAGTTTGCAATATTTTTAATAGCAACTATTTGGAGGAGTCAGTAGAACATATCTCAACCTAATCTCACCTTCTCCTTGATGGGGGCTTTAAATCAATTAAACTGAAAGTCCAGAGGACACCATTTAATCATACTTCCTTGCAACCCCTTTACCTGTAGTGAGAGAGGACTGCTGGCCAGGTCTTATTACAATACAAAACATAAACAACATTTGGATTATTATATCCCTTATTATTTTAGCAGACAATGCTATGAATCAGACGGACACACTTTGATTCCTTGAATTAACCTCTGAATCGACTTTATTAACAATCTGTCAAATTTGAGGAGTTGTTTGAAAACTATAATCTAGTTGGAGATTAGTGAATAACCTTGTCTCTAATCAATCCAATTAATGATATAATAAGTGAATAATTTTCAGCTTTTTCAAGTCTCTGTTCACTGGAAAACAAAAAATCATTAAAAAAAAATATATGTTTGACCATGAATCCCTTCTCTATCATTTAAGTACATTTTTTTCCTTCACAGATTTTGTGACTTTTTGAGAGCAAATGTCCTTGCATATCTTGGCTGGAATACAATTTACTTTTTAACTACATAGGAATGTATGCCTAACCGTTAATGAATAACCATTTCCAAGAAACAAATTGTTTATTTTCTGTGAATTATTTTTTTATTCATAGCTGAATAAACGTAAGAGCTAACATTAATTTATCTAATTGAAAGCAATGATTTCAGAAATTAAAGCAACATACATATAATGCAAAATACGTACCATCTTTTATAGTTCCTAAAATTACAGGAATTTATAGACAAGAGTGGCCATGAGCAGACCCTCACAGAAATGGAGGAGGCTTATTGCATAACCCCTTGACAAGCTCCATGAGTGTCATCAGGGAGGGGACTGACCTTGGCTAGAGCTCAAAGTGGGTGCTCAAAAAGCCCAAGGGATACATTTTTCCATTTATTACTGGAAGTCTCACCCCAAGTCTCATCCCGAGAATGATTCTGGAAAGTGATTTAGATCATGGGTGTCAAACTCGCGGGCCGCAGGCCGCATGCGACCCACAATGAATATTGTTGCTGGCGGGCGGTCCATGACAGAATTGAGGCGGGCGGAGGCAGTCTACGTGTAAATGGAGGCAGGCGGAGGCGGTCCACGAGTAAATGGAGGCGGGCAGAGGCGCGCAGACACAACTTCTGGAATAAAAGGGAATCGTGACGGAATATTTCCGTCATGTGTCCTTAAGGGGTTAATGCTAATATTGTTTTTTTTTTTTGTTGTTGTTGATGTTTTATTTTCTTTAACAGGGAATAGGGTCTTCTACAGGGGGGTAGGGGGTGTTGTACAGGGGGGCTGGGGTCATGTACAGGGGGCTGGGAGCTTGTACAGAGGGGCTGGGGTCTTGTAAGGGGCTGGGGTTAGGGGCTGGGATCTTGTACAGGGGGTTGGGGTCATGTACAGGGGCCTGGAGTCCTGTACAGGGGTTGGGGGTCATGGCGCCCCAGAGGGGGAAGGGGGTGCACTTGCCCCCTGGATTTTTCAGCTTGTTCTGATATTTTTCGTGTGAGATTTAAAATGAACTGCAATACCGGCGCCGGCCAGTAGGTGGCGCTTTGTATGGAGAGAGACAGGGATAGGAAGCTGCATCTATCCCTACTTCTCTCTGCTGATTGAAACTGAAGGGGAGACAGCCTACAGACCAGGTAAGTGAGGGATAGGGGGAGGGTTTGATATAGCCTATAGATTTTTTTTGGGGGGGCAGCAGCCTATAGATTAGGGAGTGAGGGGGGCAGCAGCCTATAGATTAGGGAGTGAAGGAGGGCAGCAGCCTATAGATTAGGGAGTGAGGGGGGGCAGCAGCCTATAGATTAGAGAGTGAGGGGGGGCATCCTATAGATTAGGGGAGTGAGGGCAGTGGGGTATCCTGGTTTTGTGCTGCCCTAGGCAGGACAAAACTCACGCGCCCCCCCCGCGCACCAACCCTCCCCCCCAACCCGCCTTCTAAATACACACACACACATACATTCACTGACAGATACGCATACACTCACTAACAGAAACACATTAACAGACACACACTCACTGACACACGCACTCACAGGCAAACACACTCACACAGTCAGGCACACACACTCACTGACACACAGTCAGACACACACATACACACTACACACACACACTGACACACACTCACTCACTAGCAGACACACACACACACTAACAAACACAAACACATTAACAGACACACACCCACTGACACACACACACTAACAGACACACACTCACAGGCAAACACACACTCACTGACACACAGTCAGACACACACATACACACTAACAGACACAGTCAGACACACACACACACTCACAGGCAAACACACACTCACTGACACACAGTCAGACACACACATACACACTAACAGACAAACACAGTCAGACACACACTCACACAGTCAGACACACACACACTAACAAAACACACACATTAACAGACACACACTCACTCACATTAACACATTTTTTAATTTATTTTTATTTACCCCCCCCCTTACCTTTGGGAGTGCTGGGAGGGGGAGGGGGGTTCATTACCTCCCTGGTGGTCCAGTGGTTGCCGGGCTGGGCTGGGCGCTGGCGAGGGGCTGACCGGACGCTCAGGGGAAAAGCAGCCGCCTGCCCAGCCCAGCGCCGCCCGGCCGGTCAGTTAGCTGCGAGGCTAACAAAGCATTTGCCTGGGCATTTGGGGGGCAGCGTTTTTTGCCGCCCCCTGAAAAATGCCGCCCAAGGCAAATACCTTGCTTGCCTCGCGGCTAATACGCCCCTGAGTGAGGGGGGGCAGCCTATAGATTAGAGAGTGAGGCTGGGGGCAGCGCCTATATAGTAGGGAGTGGATGGGGCAGCCTATAGGTAGGTGAGGGCAGCAGCCTATAGGTGGGAGTGAGCTGGGGCAGCAGCCTATAGATTAGGGAGTGAGGCTTGGGGGGGCAGCAGCCTATAGATTAGGGGAGTGAGGATGGGGGGGCAGCCTATAGATTAGGAAAGTGAGCATAGGCATGCGCAGCCTATTGCATTAGGGTGTGCACCCTAAAGCACAAACACACGCCATGTGTATATGTATGTGTGTGTGTATATATATACATATATATATGCACACACACTGCTGTGTGTGTGTGTGTGTGTGTGTGTGAGGGAACTGGTAGTGTGCTGTGTGTGTGTGTGTGTGTGTGAGAGGGTGTTTGTGTTTGCGTGTTTGTTCGGGTCCTGCTTGTGTGCTGTGTGTGGGTGTTGTGTGTTTTTCAGGGTGCTGTTTGTGTGTGTGTGTGCTGTTTGTGTGTGGGTGCTGTGCGGGTGTTGTGTGTGGGTTTTGTGTGTTTGTGAGGATGCTGTTAGTGTGCTGGGTGTGTGTGGGTGTTGTATGTGTGTGGGTGCTGTGTGTGCGAGGGTGATGTATGTGTGTGGGTGCTGTTTGTGGGCTGTGTGTGCTGTGTGTAGGTGCTGTGTGTGTGTGCTGTATGTTTGGGTGGAGGTGGGGGCAGATTAGTTAATATCCCAGTCCTGCTGCCTTCCCTGGTGGTTCAGTGGAGAGTGAACTCTAGCCCGGGTTCTCTGCTGCCTCCCTCCATGCTGCTGTGGACCGGTGAGGTAGAACTTTGATCTCCCCACCGGCCCATGGAGGCTTAGACCAGAGCCGCCGCTCGGATAGCGTCGGCTCTGCATGAGCCGACTGGGGAGATCCAGAGATCTCCCCTGCCGGTCTCAATCCATTGGCGTGCCGCGGGGATTAGGGTGTGCCCAGGCACACCCGACACACCCCGTGCGCACGCCTATAGAAGTGAGGGATGGGGGAGACAGCCTACATGAAGAGTCAGCAAGGAGCAGGAAGGTAAGGTAAGAAAAGGAGAAGGAACAGAAATGAGCAGGAAGGGACATCAAGGAGCAGAAAGGGGCAGCAAGGAGCTGGAAGGGACAGCAAGGAGCACAAAAGGTAAAATAGGAGAAGGAGCACAAAGGAACAGAAATGAACAGGAAGGGTCAGCAAGGAGCTGGAAGGTAAAGCAGCACAAAGGTAAAGTAGAAGGAGCAGAAAGGGTCAGAAATGAGCTGGAAGGGGCAGAAGGAGCACAAAGGTAAAATAGGAGAATGAGCAGGAAGGGCCTGCAAGGAGCAGGAAGGAGCACAAAGGTAAAGGAGCAGAAAGAATCAGAAGGAGCACAAAGGTAAAGTAGAAAAGGGAGCAGAAAGGGTCTGCAAGGAGCAGAAAGGGATCAGAATGAGAAAGGAGCAGAAGGGCGCTAAATAAGCAGAAAGTAGCAGAAAGGTAAAAGAGCAGAAGGGGCCAAGGATAGAAAACAGTGTCAGAAGAAAAAAAAAACTGTCAAATGAAGGAGAGGAAAAGGAGATTGGAGCAGGAAGGACAAATTAAGTGAACCCTCCACTTTATTCTGGACACCACATCATAAGGCTTTGGTACCTGGGCCAGGCAGGGAAACGCTGGACCTTTTCATCTCCAAAGGTAAAAAAAATATCAGTATTAATGTGTTCACTTTTATTTACTGAGTGTCAGGAAGCACAGAGTGCCATTGGGTAGGGGTGTTGCTGATTGGCTAGAGCGGTCAGCTGGCACTCTAAGCCAATCAGTAGCTCCCCATTCATAAAAAAGTAAAAATATTTTATGAACCAGGAACTAGCGATTGGCTTAGAGCGTCAACTGTCCACTCTAGCCAATCAGCGGCACCCATGCCTGACGTCAATCTGCACTTCCTGACACTCTGTTTCAGAAGCCAAATACCACTGAGCGACCTGGAGCTGAAGGAAGCCTTTGGGGTTAAACCATTTGAGAGCGATTTAACCCCTTAAAGGAAAGCGAGCACCCAGGGGCTTTCTGGCATCACAGCATTTTCATTTATGTGAAGTTGTTATGGTAACAAGAATGGTCCTTTAATTTGCTTAAAGGAACACTATAGTGTCAGGAATACAAACATATATTCCTGACACCATAGTTGTGAAAACGCTATTCACCCTGGCTTTATGTGATGGATTTATGTGAAAGTTCCCTTTCATGACACTGTCAAAAAGGTACCAAGCATGTATGTCATTACAATTATGCCCCCCCCTGGAAAAATTCCTGCGGACGACCATGGTTGGGGTATTGAACAGGGGGGCTGGCGTCTTGTACAGGGGGGCTGGGGTCTTATCAGGGGGGTTGTGGTCTTCTTCAGGGGGGCTGGGATCTTCTTCAGGGGTTGTGGTCTTCTTTAGGGGGGCTGGGGGGCTTGTACAGGGGTGTTGGGGGTCTTGTGCAGGGGGTTTGGGGTCTTGTTCAAGGGGTTTGGGTATTGTACAGGGGGGTTGTGGTCTTGTACAGGTCTTGTACATAGAACAACAATGTTGTTCTATGAAAATGTAAGGTTTTTTTTGTGCGGCCCACATAAACTTAAACTTTGTTTATGTGGCTCATGCTAGACTTTGAGTTTGACATGCTTGATTTAGATGAACCAAAAGTGCATGAAAATGGGCCAAACAGTGTACTACAAAATGTATACACAATATGAATTTTTGGTTTACTAATCAATTGAGAAGAAGTGATCACTAATGGAAAATAAAGTAGGAGCAGTAAAAAAAATCTATTCTTATATGTTATATATTTGTTAAATATATAAATGTGTATTTTTTTTTATCACTCCTTTTTTTGAATCACTTCTCACTTGATCTGTAAATAAACTTAATATTTAGTGTCTGTCCCCTAATTATCAATCATCTTTATTGCTATCAATCATCTGTTTTACTTAGGATTGATTTTTTTTTTTGTGATTTACATGATTCTGTCATATGTCATTTGGAGCTATGGAATTCAGATGACCTGTCAAACACCCCAAATTTGGACCAATCACAATTATTTTAAAAACCGAATCTAGTTGAAAGATATAAAAGATGACTCTAGTCAAATGAACTACCAATCTGGATATCATTAGCTACTCCGGGGAGATAAACAGGACAGAGGGTACTCTCTGCAATATAACATTTGCAATGATGCAAAAGTTTTTATGTAGCTTTAAAGCTGTACTTCTCTTTGGTCAGATAAAATATCTCACTGATAGTAACTGTCAGTATTGGAGTTTCTCAGCACAAATAAACAGTAATGGATATTGTGATGAAATACCCCCTACTATTACATCTCATTTAACATAAGCGGAAGAATCCTAATTATTACTTTTATTGATTTTT
Organism: Pelobates cultripes; assembly: GCA_933207985.1. Taxonomy (NCBI): domain Eukaryota; kingdom Metazoa; phylum Chordata; class Amphibia; order Anura; family Pelobatidae; genus Pelobates; species Pelobates cultripes. Next base: position 114,854,090 of record OW240921.1, read on the forward strand.
CAATTTACTTCTGTTTGACATCTTATACCTGGTTACTTTGTATGTATGCATACTCAGAGATATCTTCCTTCCTGGTTAAATTGGCTTGGGAAAAGGGTGGTTTCAGGTAAAAGAGAGCAATCTCAACCCGAATGTAGCTAGGGCCACAACTATTGTCATCGAAGGTCCAGATACATCTGGAGATAATGATTATAATGGGCAAGGAACTAACCTAGTCAAAAGCCACTGCTCCCCTCCTGGAGATACCAGCAGTGTTGATTATTTCACCTTAATGCTCATCTTACTCTTCTTTCAGAATTCTCATCTTGGAAGTTGGACTGAGTATGTACGTTCTAAGAACTCATTAGCATGGGCCAATGGTACAATTTATACATACATGTTGATCAAGTGATTGATTAATGTCTCCCTGGCATGATATCTGGAAGATGTGACAGAGAATGAATAGATGGGCATATGAAAGCTTAATTTCTCCAAAAAATAAAATAAACCATGAAGGTTTGGAATAAGAGAGAGTATGAGGCTCAAATCTTGTTGAGACAAGGTTCACTAACTTTCTTCCAGTAATTTATTTTTAACCCTTTAAATACTACACATGCAGATGTGAGGGTAATGAAGTTATGTTGCTGGGGCCCTGTGGAACTTCCATTTTTTTTTATTACATTTACTTTTTTTATTAATCACAGGCAAAAAGTCGATAAGCGATTACTTGTGAGCGTGCCGACTATGAGAAAGCTCAGCTTTTGGCATTAGCTTATTATCCATAATTTGTTATGTTTTGTCAACTGATGATACCCAGAAACTCGGTCTTACATGTGCATGTAGCTAGAACAAGCAGCATTCCATGTAGTTAAAATACAGATATATTGTTACAAACAAAATTTGATGTAGTGATTTACACAAAAAAGACTGCACACTTCCACAATTGAAACAAAAGCCCCAATGGTGCAATCAAGGACCAAGGGTGGCAAAGTCCCTTATTAAATCAATATGAAAATCTTTTGAGCACTTCAAAATTTGGGTTGCTCAAATTTGTTATTTTAACACCAATAAAATATTGGTGACCCAATGGTTCATTTTGGTGAAAAACAAAACAAAACTCAAGATATAATATTTCAAGTTAATCTTTTTATTAGTAAATGTTTGTATTTCAGAAGGATGAATTAAGATGAGGCTGTACTGAGAATCATCAATAATACCATAGCCTAGCTGTAGTATAATGAGTAATATTATACATGATTAAAAAAAAAAAGTAAAATTATAACACATTAATACAGGTAGTGTTTTTTTGCAGGTGATATAAGAGACAACAAACTGTAACTCAGCTAGTAACAAGCTCACCCGCTGCTGCTGTTTTTCATGCAATTCATTAATGTTTATATTCATTGCCTAGAGCAGGAGTCCTCAAACTCTGGCCCCCCAGATGTTGCTGACCTACAACTCCCATGATTCTTTGAATTACATAGATAGCCAGAGAATTATGGGAGTTGTATTTCAGCAACATCTGGGGGGCTGGAGTTTGAGGACCCCTGGTCTAGAGACACTAAGTATGTGAATATGCCAATTTCTTATAAGAAGTGTATTTAAAAGCAGGTAGTTACAACAAGTAAGGGTTTTCTAGGGTAATTTTGTCATCACACCTCTTCACTAAGTAGCTTACACCACTGGCTCCAAAACAGGAGTGAAGACTACTTAAAACTATAAATGTATATCTTTTGTGTGCTGATTCCATCTATAGTGGGAGAAGCAGGACAAAAAGAAATTAAACATTTTCATTTAGACAACCGTATTTATTAAATTGTTTATCTTTTATTTAGCTTAAAGGGAAACTCCAGTGCCAGGAAAACAATCCGTTTTCCTTGCACTACAGGTGCCCTCTGCCTCCCAACCCCCAATCCCCAGTTGCTGAAGGGGTGAAAACCCCACAAGTAAATTACCAGAGGCAGCGACGATGTCCCATGTCACTGCTTCTCCCTCTGCCACCGCTCCTCCTCTGTAATACGTCGGCCGGTGGACGAGACTGATCCCGCCCACTGGCTGGGGAGACCTAATGCGCATGCGCGGCAATGCAGCGCATGCGCATTAGCGCTCCCCATAGGAAAGCATTGAAAATGCATTTCAATGCTTTCCTATGGGGAAATGAGCAACGCTGGAGGTCCTCACACAGCGTGAGGATGTCCAGCGATGCTCTAGCACAGGTTTCCTGTGCTATGATCCAGGAAGTGCCCTCTAGTGGCTGTCTAGTAGACAGTCACTAGAGGAGGCGTTAACCCTGCAAGGTAATTATTGCAGTTTATAAAAAACTGCAATAATTACAGTTGCAGGGTTAAGAGTAGTGGGAGTTGGCACCCAGACCACTCCAATGGGCAGAAGTGGTCTGGGTGCCTGGAGTGTCCCCTTAATCCTACATTATGTAAATATAAGAAGAAAAGTCAGGAACATGTTATTTAAAAACAAGATCTCCATTGACTAATATTTTAAATCGGAAAGTTCTGAGCACTTAGCATTGGTACTGGAGCTGTTTCTTCTTGAGTTAACTTCGCCTTGGTTGCCAGGATAAACACGAAGTGTTGAGCATCTAGAAGCGAACTTTCTGCTTTTCTCTCAAGAGCTTCAAAACATTCTATTGTGTAACCTTCATCAGTTAGAGCCTGGCGTAAAAAAGGCTCATCTGCTGTCAAAACGTGGCACCTGTGTTCACCGACCTGATAAAAAGTGGCGTTTAAAGCCCCAAATAATATAAGGTGACCTCCAGGTTTCAGGAAAGAGGATAATTTTCCCAGATTTTGGCGATAGCTTTCATGGTCTTTGCTCACCACGTCTAAACCCCCCACAATAAGCAGGCAGTCAGCTTTTGGTAGAATCACAGGATCTGTAATATTTTCCTTTGCAAGGTCACATTTCACTATGTGTTTAATAGTCTTTTTTAGCATATGTTCTTGTTCCAGCCAGTGAACTCTGCAAAATACAAATAAAACACTGATGAAACAATAAAATTGTTAGGAAATTGACTTCCCAGTTACTTGTCCTACATGGAGAAATGATAGCATATTTTTTAGACTAGGTATGCTCTAATTTTGTTTTTTATCAGCTAGAATATGCATTTGCCAGTGCCATGCCTCAATAATCTCACAAAGTCCTCAAAGGGCCATTCTGTTTAAATACTGTCGCGCAGAGATGGAAGAAGAAAGAGAGATAGAGAAAAATGTCTTAATCCAGACAAATACAAATTGTAAATTCTGTGTTGAAAAAGTTAGGTATTACTGAGCTATATTAAACATATGTAGTTTACATTTTACATTTAAAGTAGACTTTTACATTATAGCTTTTATGAGATTAACAGTGTTAACAATTTGCAGGACATTTGACATATACTCAACCTGTTGCCTCCCAACTCTGTTATGAACTGTGATGCATGAGACCAATCAAACGCTTCCGTTTCCGTGTTCAGCCATTTTTCCATTTCCTTGACACATTCCTCATTAAATTCTAATATAATGATGTTTTTAAAAAACGTGCAGATTGGTAACAGATGATGAATGATTGGGCCCAGAGTGACATCAATCAAGGTGTCCCCACCAATAAGACCTGTAGAAGAAAATCCAAAATTAGCAAAAAATTATTATATATTTTATTTTATTCAATATGTATACTGGCACGTGTTTTCTAGGCTAGGAAAAAGGCTGAATTTTGGAATTGTATATGTATTAGATGATAAAAATCTATCTGCATACCCCTGCATTCATTCTTCTGATTGGTTGCTCCTTTTGAGTATTATTAATTATGTGCTAATATAGTTGTTTTTGTACAAAGTGCAGGACTCAAATGTAAAGTAATATACATTTCCACAATGGCAAACTCATTTATTTATTTTTGTTAAATTACTTATAAAGAAAAACAAACAGATAATGGGATACTCACAGCCTACCGTGTGTTTTAGTGATAATTCTGTCCATCAAAATGGCTAACAGTGACTAATCAAAGCTGTCTACCCACCAGCACAGACACAGAAAACATGCAGTGACATGCACTGTTACACTCACAATAATATACACACAATGACACGCACACTAGGGCAGAGTATGCACACACTTTGATATACACAGTTAGACAAAGTATATACACAATGACAAACATTTAGACAACAGTATGCATACAGTGCAATACACACAGTTAGACAATGACCCACTGCTATACAAATACTCATTCGGACAGTATACATACGTTCTGCAACACTTACACGATGCCACACAGGCAGTCAGACACATTGTAAGTATTTTATTACTGATTTAGAGAATATTCCCCTTCCAAATGTTTTTTTCTCTATCACTCCCTAAGATGTTAAGTAATATCAGATGACACAGTGTGCTGTGATGTCACGCACATATAATTAATAATGCAAAGTAGTATAGCTCTTTTTCTTTGCAACTGATCAATATTTAATGTATCAAACAGCAGATAATTAAAAAAAATATTATGGGTGTATTTTTTTTCAAAAGAAATGTACTCCCCCACATTTGAATTCATTGCTGACTGAAAGGCAGCCCCGTGGAAAGTCTGTGGGCACCTTGTCTGTACCCAACATTCTTCTGTTACCAATGTTTAAATTAGAACTTTGATTTTAGGATTGACCGTGGTAGCACACCCATTAACAAAACTATCCTGAGATCAAAAGGTTGGCAGATCACGACTTGATTAAAGGATGTTTGTAAAATCAATCATGCTCATGAAACATAACATTACAATGATACATATACTTACTGTACCTGAGAGCAATGCTTTGTGCATCTGTTTCATTGGAAACATCAATGTCTCTTCTTGTAGTGACTTGTCCGTGTTCAGGGAGAAAAATGTATCAAGAAATACTCTTGACTTAAAGCCAGGCTCCTGGTATAGCTTAGATGAACCAACATCCATCTTGCCGGTCTGCTGTCACTGAGCTATGGGCTACTGACTGGATTTAGCTGTGTCTCTTTAAATACTGTGCTATTGATTAAACTCATTTTTTTTTTCATGACGTGCAAATATTTACCAGCCAATAATAGCTTACACAAATGGATGTTTCACACATTTCTAGCTGTTAATGTTTTTTTATTCAAAACATCTGAGACCTTTCCTATGGGAATATATATAATATTTAAAATCTCTCTCTCTCTCTCTCTCTCTCTCTCTCTCTCTCTCTCTCTCTCAGTATCTCACAAAAGTGAGTACACCCCTTACATGTTTGTAAATATTTTGCTATATCTTTTCATGTGACAACACTGACACTCTGCTACAATGTAAAGTAGTAAGTGTACAACCTGTATAACCGTGTAAATTTGCTGTCCCCTCAAAATAACTGGGATTTGCTGTCCCCTCAAATGTCCAAATTGGGCCCAAAGTGTCAATATTTTGTGTGGCCACCATTATTTTCCAACACTTCCTTAACCCTCATGGGCATGGAGTTCCCCAGAGCTTCACAGGTTGCCACTGGAGTCCTCTTCCACTCCTCCATGACAACATCACTGGGCTGGTGGATGTTAAGGACCTTGTGCTCCCCTACCTTCCATTCTAGGATGCCCCACAGATGCTCAATAGGACCTAGGTCTGGAAGCATGCTTGTCCAGACCAAACTGATGCAGTGTGCAACGTATGGTAGAAGCACTGACAGGTAGTGATGTCCCGGACGGTTCGCCGGCGAATACTTGATAGCTAGGCTAGTGTATTCAGTGTCCACTACAGTCCTGAAGGACTCATCTTATCTCTCTGACCTAACTACCCACCACACCCTCAGCCTCACTACCCCCACACCACCCCCAGCCTCACTACCGCCTCACCACCCCCAGCCTCACTACCCCCACACCACCCTCAGCTCTCACTACCCCCACACCCTCACTACCGCCTCACCACCCCCAGCCTCACTACTCCCCACACCACCCTCAGCCTCACTACCCCCACACACCCTCAGCCTCACTACCCCCACCACCCTCAGCATCACCACGCCCCACACCACCTGCTCTACACCTACCCCCACACCCCCTCAGCCTCACTCACCCCCAAAACCCTCAGCATCACCACCCCCCACACCACCCTCAGCCTCACTACCCCCCACACCCTCAGCCTCATTACCCCCCACACCACTGTTCTAGATAATTTACTGCAAACCAATTAGTTTGAATGACTATCTGTTCCTGTCCAAATTAAAGATAATAAAGTTGCGTGCACGCAGAAGTAAATTCACACTGAGACACAAGGTTCAGGGTAATGAAAGAACTTCAGAGAAGTTTAATGGCTTCTGACAGAAAATGGGTGCGCAGACCCTTATAAAGGCATTATTACATCATTGAAGAAAATCAAGATATAGACAAATAGACATTGTTAATTGGCTTAGGTGCTAAGATGTTAGTAAAATGCCCTCCCCATTCTTAGGTCACTATCTACGTAATTTCTTAACTCCTACAGGTTTTAGCGCCATTTTGTTAAAATGAGGAGCTCACTCGACGGGAGGGGCCTTTTGGCAGCTATCCATTTGGAGCGTAGCTGGCACTTGTTAGTTTCTCAAGGTTAAGTTTCAAGGATTTTAGTAAATACACATTTTATCAAAGCTATTTCTTGCTGACATGCAAATTCTATGTTCTATAGACAAAGCTTCCTTGTAAAACTATGGGGGCCTCTTAGAGGTATAGCAAGAGGATTTAAAGGGGCCTTACAGATTTATAGAGGCCTAATAATTCTACAACAGTCCCCCCTAAAATGTTATTTGCTAAAAGACAAAACTTTATTTGTTAGTATCAGAAGAAGTATTAGCCCAAAGACACAGAAACCCCATGACCGCTGACTTAGTGTTAATGCAAAGTGCAAGTCTATCCCTCTCTTGACCCTAACAGGCTGCAGCACATCCGTCAGTACGGTTCAGGAACACTCTTCACTCCGCTGGTAACCCATAGTGGCTTATCCACTACTTCTCCGTACGGCAGTCTACCCATAAAGACGGACGCTGTCCCTGTACTGTCCCTTCCTAGACTTTCTGCACTTCATCAGTATAAGGGAGAGTTTGTAGCGGAATACAGGGTGAGATGAGGTCTTGATCATCGATTGTCAGATGAGTGAAGGTTGGTGTTGCTTGGTCTACAGTTTTCTGCAGGAATTTCTTTAGGCATGGGAGGACACAACAAATGAGAAGAGCGAGAATAAAAAAGAAAAATTAGTAAGGCAATACCAATCTGGACTAAAGCTCTCTGCCAACCAGTCATCCAACCAAACCATTTTTCCCAGGGATCAGTAACTCCAGAGTTTCTCTTTAACTCTTCATAGAGTCTATTTAATTTAGCTATGGCCAGAGTGACTTTACCATTAGGACCTGTGTTTTCTGGAATGTAAGTGCAACAAGTCATAGTGTCGGGAAGTATTTTACAGACCCCCCCTTTTTCGGCTAAGATCATGTCTAAGGCCAGTCTGTTCTGGAAGGTCATTTGGGATGTGGCCTGTAATTGCTCGGCCAAGCCCTGGAGGGCATCCCTGGTGTAGTTCACGAAGCGCTGTTGGTTGTAATAGATATAATTAATCCAATTAAGGTTTTTGTTGGCAGTGACTATGGTAAAAAGTGATTCAAAACCTACAGCTACTTCATCTCTAGCTTTAAATTCATTAGGTACCCCCTAGGCACCCCAATGGCATCTATGTAAATGTGGGGGTCAAAACTGCCTTTTACTGGGGTTTCGCGCCTTACTCTGGCTGATGTATGTGGAGGGTCGTATGTGTCATGATGATTATCAGAAATAATATGAATGGGCATGATAACTTTGGCCAGGGTACACTCACCCCACCACTCAGTTTCCAGCCTAGATCTTAACTGTAGATCCCCACATAACCAGTAAATATCCCCCAATGACCTGGTATGGTGTTGCAACAGGCGTATAGGAACAGTTCTGTAAGTGGCGCAATAACCTTTAGAAAAGTTACCCATGAATTTACCAATCCCGTCATACATGGCATAACAAGTGTAATTACCTCTATAGACTGTGACTCCATCTGGTGGCTTAACATTTTCAACTAAGAGAGGGTATTCTGCCGTCCATGCCATGCAGAGGGACCTATTAAAGTCATATTGGTAGGCAAAAAGGCTTAAGAAGCAATCTTCTATCTCTAAAGGGAGAGTTAGGGGGACGGTGCCAAGGTGGGGTCGGGCACCGCCACATACATAACATGCTGTTTTATTATGTTTGTTAGCATTATACCTCATCCATTCTAACCACAAATTAATGTCATTGAATCCAGTTTCAGCGGCCATGGTATCTTCAAAAGTGGGGTTAGCGATGGCCATCATATCTTTAAAGGACTGGATATGTGGTTTTAGCGGATTTGGGACCATATGATCAGCCCCTTGCCACTCTGGAGAGTGGGACATATCTCTGAGGTAGAAATGACCTAATTTGTTGTAGGAACCTTTCTTCCAATACATTCCCATTACATATCGGTCTGCATCCTCGGGGCCAGGATGTTCAATATTTAACATTAATTTCATAGGGGTACTTCCTCCAGGCTTTCTTAAAGTCATTCTTTGAAGGAGGGATCTACCCTGATTGTCTATCTTAGATAAAGCACTTTTGGGTTTATAACCCCAGGCAGGCCCAGTATTCCATCCCGCAGCCCCCCAGTAGTTACAGTCATAACCCCATTGTTCATCTACTACACAAACGTAAGGGTCTTTTGCTTGTGGTATATCTTTATAAATGGCTTGAATCTGTGACTTAGGGAATGGGCACTCTACAATATCACAGTAATCAAAAGTGAATGTAGCCACATGGGTACATGATGAATTATACCAGAAAGTGTACCCACTAGCATCTTTGGTGATGGCCACCTGCTGGGCTTTAAGGAGGCCAACTAAGGAGATAATGTACCAGAGGCACATGGTTGCATAGAGTTAGCTTCCTCTGGGGCAGGTGTCTTCTTGCAGTGGGAAGCGTGGATCCAGTTAGGCCTTCCGGCCAATTTGACAGAGGTAGGGGAGATCAGGAGAACTTGGAACGGTCCGTCAAATCTTGGTTCCAGGGTGTGTTTTCGCACAAATTTCTTGACCAGAACCCAGTCACCGGGGAGCAGACTGTGGTTGCCTGTGTCAGAATCAGGATCTGGAATTTTAGAGAAAACTTGGACATGGATTTTGTTCAAAGCATTTGCGAGTTCAGTTACATAATCTACTAAAACATCAGTATGAAGTTGTAATTGCTGGGGAAAATAGCAACCTAGCCTGGGTGCTGACCCGAATAGAATCTCGTAAGGGGACAATGAGGGCTTCCCTCTAGGTGTATGTCTGACACTAAACAGGGCTATTGGCAAGCTTTCGGGCCAGGGCATTTTTGTTTCTTGCGACATTTTTAGCATTCTAGTTTTCAGGGTGCCATTCATACGCTCCACCTTACCACTGCTTTGTGGGTGATAAGGTGTGTGGAAGGCAAGGGTCACTCCTAGGGCGGCCCAAATCTCTTTGGTTACTGATGCTGTGAAAGCTGGGCCTTGGTCACTTTCAATGACTTCTGGTAATCCAAACCTACATACAATTTCTGTAAGTAGCCGTCTTGCTGTTGTTTTTGCGGTGATGTTAACCACTGGGTAGGCTTCTGGCCAGCCTGAGAACATGTCTACTATTACTAGTGCATATTCGAAGTTGCCACTCTTTGGCATCTGGATGTGGTCTATCTGAATTCTTTGAAACGGGTACATGGGCTTGGCCAAGTGTTTTGGAGGGACTTTAGTCATTTTCCCCGGCTTGCACTTGGCGCAGATGACACACGTTTTGCAGTAATTGCTGGCTAGCGTGGTAATTCCAGGGGCCTCATAGTACTTCTGTACAAGGGCAATCATCAAATCTTTTGATAGGTGTGCAGGGCCATGTGCCCACTGAACAACTGCTGGGTATAGATTCTTAGGAAGGCAGAAATTGAGGTTGTTGGAGTACACTCCATCCTTCAGAACTGCCCCTTTCTGTTTCCACTTCTGTATTTCTTCAGGGGCAACTGTAGCCTGTTGTTCCAGCAGGATTTTCAGGTCAGTTGGAAGAGTCTGCAGAGTAAATATGGGAGTTTCTTCATTTCCGGACACTCTTCTTTCCACTTCCTGTGGTTCTTTTGCAACTTGTTTTGCAGCCTGATCAGCTAGATGGTTGCCCTTTGCTTCATCTGAGTCCAACTTCCCATGTGCTTTTATCTTCAAAATAGCCACTTCTTCTGGGAGTAGGAGGGCGTCCATCAGCTCCTTGATCGCGGAACCGTGCTTGATTGGTGTACCGGTGGTGGTAAGAAATCCTCTTGTTTTCCAAATTAATCCGAAGTCGTGAGCCACGCCCAGTGCATATCTTGAATCCGTGTAGATATTGGCGCGCTTTCCTTCAGAGATCTTGCATGCTGAAGTCAGGGCTTGCAATTCAGCTTCTTGTGCAGACATAGTTGATGGTAAAGATGATGATTTGACAATTTCATCTGTTGTGGTTACGGCATATCCTGCATGGTATCTTCCTTCTTCATCAGCATCCTCTGGCCACAATATCCAGTTGGCAGGAGAAAAATCCAATAGGCCTTTGGCGGCCTCCAGGACCATGGGCCTGAGTGAGTACTCCTGTTGCATGGCCTTGTCTTTCAGAAACAAACAATTTGAAGGGTTTGGTATAGTCTGGTAGGCCAAGAGCAGGAGCAGAAGCAATAGCATGTTTAAGAGTACAGAAGTTGTCAAGGGCTTCTGTGGACAAGCAAAATGGGTCTGACTTGAGAGCATCATAGAGAGGTTGCATAAGGAGTGAGGCTTCTGGGATCCATGCTCGGCAATAGGAAATGAGGCCTAGGAAGGCGTGTAGTGACTTCGAGGTCCTTGGAGGTGGAATGTCCAGTACTGCTCTAACTCGGTCACGGGTAAGATGTCTGGTTCCCTGAGACAGACAATGGCCAAGGAAGATAACAGTAGGTTGGCAGAATTGCAGCTTGAGACGTGAAGCTTTACATCCTTGTTCTGCTAGGTAGCAAAGAATATTAAGTGAGCATTGTTCTGTTGTGGGTATATCAGCTCCACAAAGCAGCAAATCATCCACATATTGAAGCAGGACGACCTCAGGGTGGTCAGATTGCCATGGATCAAGGATAGAGCACATGGCCTTCGCAAATTGACTTGGTGAATTTTGTGCCCCTTGGGGCATGACAGTCCATGTGTACTGTTGTTTTTCATGTGTGAAAGCAAACAGATATTGGCAAGTTGGATCCAGGGGAACACTGAAGAAGGCATTGGCCAGATCAATGACAGTGAAGTACTTGGCAGAGGGTGGAACGCCGGAAAGGAGAGTGTGTGGGTTGGGCACTATTGGAGTGTCCAAAACTGTGGCTTCATTTACCGCTCTGAGGTCTTGGACCAATCTGTACTTTTCTGGTTCGCCTTTTGGAGTCTTTTTCTTTACTGGAAATAATGGAGTATTGCATGGTGATTCACATTTGACAAGAGCACCCTTCTCCAGGAGTGCTTGAATTTGAATTGTAATGGCTGCAGCTTGAGCTGGTTTCAAAGGATACTGTGATTTTCGTGGCAATTTTACGCCTGGGATGAGCTTTACCACCACAGGCGGGACCTTTAGATGGCCTATGTCCTCTGGGCCTGTGGACCACAGCTTCTTGGGAACATCAGTCTTTAGTGAATCAGGGAAATTAGTCCTTAGGTCTTTTGCATCCCCATGAGGCTCTTCTAGATGTAGCATCAGGGGTAAGGAGCACAAAGCTGAGGTGTCTGAGACAGATAGAGGGGTGGATAGTTCCACTTGTCCATCTGGAGTAAAGGTGATGGATGCCTGCAGGCGTGAAAGAACATCAGCTCCTAACAGGTTAATGGGGCATGTGGAAGATACCACAAAGCGAGCAAGCAAGTTGTGGCAGTTACCAACCCGCAGTGGGGTGGACAGGGGACTTTGCCTTGGAAGGCCGTCCACCCCAACACAGGAGACATCAATATTGGAAAGAAATGAGGTATCGGGCAGGTCTTGTTCTCTCAGAACACTTCGGGCTGCACCTGTGTCAACTAGGAAAGTGGTGGGCTGGCCCTCAATGGGTAAAATTACAGTAGCTAGAGGCCCCCCTTGTTCCCCTGAAGACACTGCCATGGCAGGGGCATTAAGCATCAGCGGGTTTGCTCTCCTCAGTATGGGCTGTGTTACTGACTCAAACCCCTTTCTATGTCATTAGCCATAGCTTTTTGCAGTCTGAACATGTCTATCATTATAAATAATGGTTAATAGTAAGTTAAGTAAAGTTCCTAAATGTCTTTGGATAAAACATTAACTATTGCGGTACTATCATTTATATCAATTAGACTATAACAATTATACCACCCTGTAACTAAAATGAATAACCAGTAGTGGCTGGGTTAATAAACATGTCACAAACCCTTCTAATGCTAAACCATCATTTAAAGTAAAGGATGTTACTGTAAACATAAGATCTGTAACTAGCAAGATTCGATTAAGTAAAGATACAATGTTTAAAATAACTTGCATTATTTAGCTATTTCCCTTGTTGCAAGATGAAGCTGGATAATCAGCTGTTATGCTCTTATATTCGTATCCAACAGATCTCATTTGTAGGTCACACCACAGTTGCAAATTACATTTTAGCAACCTTCTCTTTTTTTTATATCACGGACACATTGTTGATACAGGGAAACATTACAACATGTCTCTAAATGGGACGAGCATAATAGGGGTAGGCCTCATGATGGAGGCAGCCATGACAGGGGCGGGGAAGGAAATGACAGCAAGGGAGGAAGTGAGATGACGTCCATGATAGGTGTGGGAAAGGAAGACAGGAGGTGTGGGCATGGTAAGGGCGGAAGTGACGTCACTTTCAACAATACACTATATTATAACTATTAAAATAAGTCAGAGAAGCAACATTCCGTTCTGCAAAATGAAATACTAAACTATGAACAGACCTGGCAGGTTAAATAAGACAGTTGAGAACATTATGCATTTAACAGCCCATACAGCTGTTTCTAGAAACATGTACTTTAAAATAACTTTAAAATAATAAAATGATGCAAAATAAACTCGCGGAATTCAACCAAATTCCCTTATCTTCCTCAAACCATTAATCACTTTCCTCCTCTTATACTGACTTAACAACATCGCATATTCCCTCTACACCTTCCTAAATCCCGTATTCAACACTGAATGCAATCTTGTGAGCTCGTCACTCCCACAATCCTCAGTACCTTATACTCTTATCAGTAGCTTCTGAATAACTCTACAGAACACCGAAGAGACAGACCTAAATCGCAAGCATGGGGGGATTTGAGTGGAACAAGAGAGAGACTGCCTGCCAGCACGAATTTAACCATGTCAACGCTGTACAGTAACAAGACAGAAGGACAATTACATTACAAAGCAAAGAGACACAAAAACACAACATTTCATTTATACCCCCACCCTCTACCAGGGTAATGGCTAACACAAAATACAAAAACCCCACAGCGTTTTAAGATTGGGGTGGGATGGTGACCATGGTCAGCTACATTTCGGTCATTACTGACAGGATGATGGAAGTGGTCACCTCCTGGACAGGGCACTGGCTGGGATAACTTCCCAGTAACACAATTATTATGATATACATACAATCTTAAACCTTTGTGATCAATTTCTTCCTCAACCTATCCCTTTTGCTGAATAGCTCTTGCTACTCGGTACCAGGCTTCTGCTGTACAAACCAAATCTTGGTCCGACAGCTTCCCTTTCTTCTGTCAGTAACTTACGCCAGCTCTCTGGCTACAATCTGCTGCACAGAGGTACGGTAATTCCACATACTTTAGCAATCTTACTCACTTTCTTAACCATCTCTTCTCCTTCTCTGTCTTCCACTAGATCACATGCTAACCAACCCTTACTGGGTTTATCTAACTTCTGCCCCTTCCTCCCTATACAAGGCGTCCCAGATATAGAGAGAGAAAGGAACAGAACGTCTACCGTGCTCGACTGCTACTTTAAGAGCAAGCTCTTTAAGTACGTCTTCCCAAAACGTAGACTAGTCACTGATTCCACCTACCTGTGGTAGCCGCGGATTGGAGCGTGGCGAGAAGTGTGTGACCAATCACTTCTCTCAACAAAGAGAAAGAGAAATAGGAGGGGAAAGTGTAAATAGTACAGTGAGTAAGATAGAAGTAAACACAGGAATCTGTGTGACAGACAATTAAGACAATAACATTTCAGTGTAAATACAGTGAATGCATCACAGTTCAAATAAGTTCAACAGTTTTATCCCTTGCCTTTACTCGTGTGGCCAAAAGCCACCTCCCTCAACCTCGTAGTGTCCCTGTTGCGGACCCAACCGCAAGTCTCACTACCAGCAGCCACAGGAAACAGCAACAGCTTCCAACCCGAATCCTGTATAGCCTAAAGAATTGGAATCTTACCTGTCTCAGCGCTTGAGACTGGAATTTTACCAAGAAGAAGTGTCTGATGAGGCTAGCTAAGCGGTCAAAATGACACTCTGGGGAACCCCCAGGAAGCAATGAGTCTACATCATCCTCCACAGATTCCCCCTACTCTTTTTCCTTACAGCCACAGCCACGTGGCTCCTAAAAGAGTTAAACAGGCAATAGAGGACCCCCAGGAAAACTTCCACAGGTCCACCCCCTTTTTTCCTTACTACCACAGGCATGTGGTACCT
>OW240921.1:114869388-114939388 GCA_933207985.1 Pelobates cultripes
TCCTGTTACATACAGGTTTATATAGGCAGTGAACATATTAGAAAATGGCGCCAAAATGATGTCAAAATGGCGCCATTTTCTAATATGTTCACTGCCTATATAAACCTGTATGTAACAGGATGTACTTTCTGATCTCCACTTGATAAAGCCTAAGGGCGAAACGCGTTGTGGTTTTTTAAACTATATTGTTTTAAATAAAGGTATTTTGGCCACTTTCTTACCGTGAGTTAGCCATCTTACTTTTTATTACTATTATTATTTTACTTTTTTATTACTACCATCCTTTTATCCAGCACAGAAGTGTTTTTACTTTCCAGTGAGGATATTACTCCCAAGAATCCTAGGTGGGGATTATACCACTCAAGCTGTATTCATTGAACAGTCAGTCTGTTCAACTAAATGTGAGTAACCACTTGGTTTTTTATCTTTTCACCTCTGGCATTTTATACTTTGAGCACCATTGTTGTTCCTGCTTTTATTTCCACATATGGTCCCCTAATCAAGAAAGAATACTAAGACCTCACGTATCCCATAAGTGGGGATTATACCACTGTACGTTATCAACACTAGAGCTAAGTCCATAGCTCTTGAAAACGTGAGTAGGACCATATACTCTTTTATTGTTTCTACCCCTTTCGGGACATACTATACCATCAGTTGTTATTTTCTCATTTCATATGATGTACAAAGACGCATCTACACCACTCTGAAGAATCCCTCACTACAAAAGACTGTATTCACCTCTACAAGGATATACCTCGTTGTTTGATTCATCTACCAGTCAGACTATTTATTCTGGACTTCTATTTTGCTTAGTATCTATCATATATATTGTATTCTAGTCTGCCTATTCTGTGCTCTTTTAATTTATGTGCTTTATAGTGGCGCTGCCTTCCTTTCTTTTTTCTGTACCATTTCTGTTGTAAGGCCTGTGAGGGAGCCCTACTTTTTAGGTGTGCTGCCACTTTTTACTTATTTATTATTATTTCTGTTGTATTTTGTATAGATAGAGAGCGCTGATCCCTTTCTTCTGTTCTGAACTTGATGGACACAAGTCTCTTTTCAGCTATGTAACTATGTAAATATGTAACCTTGATGAGCTGCCAGAACAGGAATAAATGCCCCCTGACTAACAGTTCCTGAATGAACCTGCGGGTATAACATTAACAAAAACACATAGATTGTAACCAAATAGTAGATATCAGCATAGATGTCAGGATCCCTTCTCTGTTACCCAGGCTTGTTTCCCAGGTTACTCACCTTTCACATGTTGCTGAAGGTCCTCTTCAGCTCTCCCCTGCCTGCTCCAGCCATTTTATGATGCAAAAAAGGGGCTTCGACGTCATGACGCAAATGACCCACTACCCTTGTACTTATACGTTAGTCTGGCCATTTTAATGTCTAGTATACGTTACCTTGTCTCTACATTCTGCGTGTTGGATCTCAGTTGTAGCCTGACATTACAACAGGGCCTTTATGGATCCTGCAGGTGTAGGTGCTCAATTGGCTTCATATGATAGCCATTTTGAACAAATGGACCATCGTATGGACCAGATAGCATTAGCCCTTCAAACCCTCATGAATAGACCCAACCCCGGTCCAGAGGCAAGTCGTAACCTTGCCTCGGCTCCGGTACCCTTGGGCTTAGAGGTTGCTACTGTTGGTGCCTCCTCACATGTTACGTCACCACTATGTTATGGTGGTGCACCTGATGCATGTCGGGGTTTTCTGAACAAGGTTAGCATCCATTTTGAATTACAACCTTGTTCTTATCATACTGACAGAGCTATGGTTGGTTTTATCATAACCCTATTAGTTGATAAAGCGTTGACATGGGCCAATCCTCTCTGGGAAAATGAAAACCCTTTGGTTTACAATTATGTTGCTTTTGTGGCTGCATTCAGACCTTGTATTGATTATAGGGGGTTGAACAAAATTACTATACGTATTGCTTACCCTATACCTCTAATCACTGAATTGTTTGATAGGCTCAAGGAAGCAAAAATATATACCAAGCTAGATTTTAGGGGAGCGTATAATCTTGTGAGAATACAAAAAGGAGATGAATGGAAAACAGCATTCAACACCCGTTTTGGGCATTATGAATATACTTTTATGTCTTTTGGGTTGTGTAACTCCCCGGCTGTTTTCCAAAACTTCATCAATGACGTGTTAAGAGATTTTCTTCAAGACTGTGTCATAGTCTACCTGGATGATATACTGATATATTCTAAAGACAGGGGAACACATCAGAGACAAGTTATAGATGTCTTGTCTAGATTGTTACTTAACGGACTGTATTGTAAACTTGAAAAGTGCCTTTTCGATCAACATCAAGTCAGCTTTCTAGCTTTCTAGGGTATGTGATATCCGAGAAAGGGTTTTCGATGGATCCGAAAAAATTGGATTCCATACTCCAATGGCCATTGCCTAATGGGTTAAAGGCCATTCAGAGGTTCATAGGTTTTGCTAACTATTATAGACAATTTATAAAGGGTTTTTCGTCCATAGTCGCTCCCATAACTAACATGACAAAAAAAGGAATTAATTCAAAGAAATGGGAGGCTAATGCTCTAAATGCTTTTGAGGTCCTTAAAACCTCTTTTGCATCAGCTCCTGTTTTAGTACATCCTGTTCCTAGCCTTCCCTTTTTGTTGGAGGTAGATGCTTCCGAGACTGGTGTAGGAGCAGTCTTGTCACAACGACCAAGTCCTGATCGACCCCTAGATCCTTGTGGGTTCTATTCAAGGAAATTATCTGATACAGAAAGACGATATGACATTGGAGACAGAGAACTCCTTGCCATAATTCTTGCCCTAAAAGAATGGCGTCACTTATTGGAAGGTATACTCTATTCCTGTGACTATCCTTACTGATCATAAAAACCTATCATATATTGGAGAGGCCAAACGTCTTTCTGCTAGACAAGCTAGATGGTCTCTTTTTCTAACTCGTTTCAATTACGTATTGACTTATAGACCTGGTTCTAAGAATTCTAAAGCCGATGCATTATCACATCAATACGAACCTATTGTGAATCATACTTTTGATGTATCTTCTGTTGTCCTTTCCTCTGTGTTGGTTGATGGTAATGAGGAATACAAGATTTCTCTCTTTTTGATTCTCGTTATTCTCGTGGCAAGTTGCAACATTTGGTTGACTGGAAGGATTACGGTCCTGAAGACAGGTCTTGGGTTGACTGTTCTGATATCTCTGTGCCTCATCTTCTCCGTTCTTTCCATTCCCGTTTCCCATCTCGCCCTGGGTCCTTCCGTTCTGTGGGCAGTTCTGGAGGCGGGGGTACTATCAGGATCCCTTCTCTGATACCCAGGCTTGTTCCCTCACCTTTCACATGTTGCTGCAGGTCCTCTTCAGCTCTCCCCTGCCTGCTCCAGACGTTTTTGCGCTGGCTGCGATAGCTCCGCCCCTTTTTATGACGCAAAAAATGGGCGCCGACGCCATGGTGCAAATGATGTCACAGATCACCAAAACGTCCAAATTATGACGTTTTGGGGGTGTGGCTACCGTCCTAACAAGCTACAGCCACAGTATAAAAAGGATTTCATGAGTTAGGTTCTTTGCCCTGTTGTGGTTCATTTTTGGTCCCAATAGTGCTATTCTGTATTCAGTGATTTATATTCTGGCTTTTGACCTTGGCTTTGTTTGACTATTCTGTTTTCTGTACTCCTTGACCCAGCTTTGGCTTCTCGCTTGTCCTGTTTTCTGTACTCCTTGACCCCGGCTTGACTTTGACTACCCTTGTACTTATACGTTAGTCCGGCCATTCTAAGGTCCGGTATATGTTACCTTGTCTCTACATTCTGCGTGTTGGATCTCAGTTGTATCCTAACAATAGAATATTAAATATAACTTCCGCCTCCAGCCAATATAATACTACAAAATTAAAAAATTGAACTGTAATATCATATGTAACTTGTAGGGGGAACCTTAACCTGGATTGTGATAAATATACAACCAATTTGTATCAATTTGTGTAGCCTCTGGATTTAGGAATAAAAGGCAATCGTGAGGAATCACACAGATATCCTATATCTTAAACAGGTGTTTGTGCATTCCCAATTCAGTCAGTTCATATGAATTTTATACGAACGTCTAAGAATAGCATGCATCAGCTAGTGTATGCAAAGGGAGCCGAACGAGGGTCCCTGTTCGTGCAGGTGAAAGACCCGAAAGACCCTACAAGAAAGCAATTTAAGTATGCGTACATGCGAGTCTATACAAAAACAGCTGAACACATGTGAAAATTGTATGAAACAGCAAGTAGTGGAATAGACCCAAACCAGGATGATGTCAAACGATACGCCCAAGGCACGACGGTTTGGGCCTAACTTATGGTTAAATGAGCACTTCCGAGTTAGTCTCCGGCAAAGCTGGATGGGAAAGTGGGCTGGAAGCATTTGGTGAGCGGGCAGGTAAGAAGAACCAGAGGGACAGAAAGCCAGGAACTAGTATCACAAGGACACAGGTAACAAAACAGAAAGATTGCGACTTGTGAGTGACCGGAAGTAGTCACACTCAACTCGCCAGACCAATAACGGTAAGTAAGAGAGGATTGGAGGCCCTTATAAAGGCCCAACTATAGGCCCAGCCTTATATGTATATATGTATATATATAGAGAGAGAGGAATACAAGTGATGCTGTGTCCTAATGAAAGCTCCGACCGGGAGCTGAAACATTGACATCTTTGGATTCACCAAAAATACATCGGATGAACAAAGCCTAGAGTGCTGGTATTTTTTTGATATTCCTATATTTCTGTGACTTGGCACCAGGTATTTAATACTTTTTTTTTCTTTTTTTAGTAGGAGTGCAAGAGGTTGATCTGTTATATATATATATATATATATATATATATATATATATAAATTTATATATATATATATATATATATATATATATATTTGTAATAGAAAACATATGGACTGCACTCACGGTCTCTCCAAGTGTAGTTGTCTTTATTCCATAAGTAAAAACAGCAGATCGATGTTTCGGTCCTCTCTGAGACCTTTTTCAAGATCAAATGGCATAATTCCCATGTGCAAACAATAAAACATATATACATCCATATTAATTAGAAAAGTGACTTATCCCAGGGGTTGTCTGTTTCTACCGGCGTTCGTGTGCATTCACCACACATGTCCGTGAAGCCACTCCCCCTCCGTAATCACGGAATGACGTCACGTAATGCCGTTGTCATGGCGACGCGTCAGTCATTGCTATGGTAACCGCCTATAGGAAATGACACATCGTGAAAAGATAGAAAGCCTGGTTTTACACCACTGATATGTGCAATTGCATAGTGACATAACATGCATTAAAAAGAAAAAGTGATTAAAAGCTCTTGTACATATATAAGGCAACTGTAACAACTAGCCTGAAAGCCTAGTAAACCAGCAATATGAACTATAGTGCGAATGCATAAATGCACATAAGTGTACTGCAACTTAATTATAGGGATCCATAAGGACCTTAAAGGGCCCTTACTATAAAAAAGTGCTGAATCTTATTTCAAGTGCTAATTCTTATTTAAAGTGCTATAAGCTAATAAAGTGCACTAGTATGAATATAAAGTGCACTGGAAATAATTAAATTGCACTAACAGGCATATTAAGTACTTAAAGTAAAATATGAAGTATGCGATAGTCAAAAATGTAATATGTGAATTTAAAGTGCTAAGTTAATACATAAAGTGTATTTTAGCTTATACTGTACATATTGCATTACTAAATTAAACTCATTCTTGACTTCTTGCTGATACCGTTTACCTATATACAAAAAACAGTTATTAGTTAGATGTCCCGACACACATATGTATTAGTATCAAAAAAAATATAAACATTTTTTTTCCATACATATAAAAAATCCCTTTATATATAAATAAAAAGTATATCAATAAGGTATCGAGAAATTTATGTTAATTATCATACCTTCATGTTAAATCTCTATAATTTATAATACACGATTCATGATCCTTAACTTTTAATTTTAAGTTCTATAATTAACCATAATTGAAATACAACATAATATTTAATAGATACCTATATCTTAGTTAATGTATATTCGGGTTCATCTAACCATAACAAAAATAAAAACAATTGAAAACAAGCAGGATATTTTTAAAGAAACAAACATATATTTGTATTCAGCAATGTCCCACATGTATAACAGTACCCCCTATGCACAAGTTTTATGGGGTTTTTGAAAGTTACAGTGTCAGTTATAGGACATTTCCCCTTTTCGGTTTTTACACATTGAAATTTGGCAGTTTGGTTTGATGATCCTATGTTGACTTTTAGACTGCGTGGCAGGCCACAAATGAAAATTACCCCCCTCATGGCATACCATTTGCAAAAGTAGACAACTCAAGGAATTCAAGTCCAGTATTTCTTAGTAGCCACTTAGTCACAAACCCTGGCCACAGTTAGGCTTTTATATTTCTTTTTTGCATATTCCACAAATAAACTGCCCTTTCACTGATTATATCATCAGTGTTATATGTTTTACTTGTCTAAAACACTAATATTTGTGTTTAGTAATATCTCACAAGTCTTTTTTACTAGCCACTTAGCCACAAAGTTAGTGTCAGGGTCAATCCAAGGGTCACTGATACCTGGGTGCAATAATATTTTTGGTGCCCCTGGTGGGCATAGTTATATTGGTAACCCCTCCCTTTACAAACATAATACTTCTAGCCACACCCATTTGGTATGGAAACCACTATACCTCAGGCCCCCCAACTTCACCGGGTAACATGTCACCCACCCCGTACAGTGCCAGCGTTGCCAACAAGCTTATCAGTCTCATTTTTCTGCCCAGCTCCCCAGTCCCAGCTCTGCCCCAATACAGCTTCCTAGTGCCCTATTTGTGCCCAAAAAGCTTATCGGTGCCAGGGGCAAATCTAGAACCTAATCTTTGGAGTGGCACTGATATTGGGCCCTAGTAAGGAGATATGGGCTGTAATTGAGGAGTTAAGACCTGCATTTGGGGGCTAGCAGCTATAATGTGGGGGATATGGGCTTAAATTGTGGGGAGAGTGGCTGTAGGTGGAGGATATGGACTGTATTATGAAAATATGGTCTGTAGTAGTGTGTATGAGATGTAAAAGAGAGGTAAGTGGCAATGGTGTCTCCAGGATTCATATGGTGGGGGGGGGGCACATGAGGGGCCAGGGATCAAAGTAGGGGGGCAGTTATAAAGGGGCCCAGGTCTCCATGGCGACTAGAAATTTCACCCTGGCGCCTGAGATTGGTCAGCCCTTTGCTAAGCCATGCAGGAAACATTGAAACCTGCCACCATGGGGACCTTTGAAGCTTTATGCCGTGGGGAGGATGTAGGCGGCATGTAAGGCAGCAGTAACCTTCCTGCAGTTCCTCTCTGGTCCCTCGCATGCTGTTTAGTGACATGACATCACTGCGACCCGGGCATCACTACAGAGAGCACACAGGGGAGCAGAGAGGAGCCTCACTGGACACCAGGGAAAGATCCACTCAACTCTTCCAAAGGTAGGGAGGATGGATGGACATAAATTAAAATAAAAATAGCAATTTGTGAGTGTGTGAGAAAATGTGTGCATCTGTCAGTGTGTGTGTATGTGTCTGTCAGTGTGTGTATGTGTCTCAGAGTGTGTGTGTGTCTGTCAGTGTGTGTTTCAGGCAGAGATTGTGTGCCTGTCAGTAAGTGTCTGTTTAGGTACCTGTCTCCTCTGATCGCATAAGGAAGGTGTTTTTACAAACTTTTTTCCGACACCGTGCCAGTTACGTCGTGGCTTGACCTGCCTCTATGGCTGAGATTATCAATGATAGGACAAGCTCATGGACACAAGCTCATTACAGACAAGCTCACTGATACTTACTGATACACACAAGCTCACTACAGACAAGCTCAGTGACACACGCTCACTACAGAAAAGCTCACTACAGACAAGCTCACTGACACACACACAAAGCTCACTACAGATAAGCTTACTGATACACACACAAGCTCACTACAGACAAGCTCACTGACACACACAAGCTCACTACAGACAAGCTCACTGACACACATGCTCACTACAGACATGCTCAGTCACACACATGCTCATTACAGACAAGCTCACTGACACACATGCTCACTACAGACAAACTCACTAACACACATGCTCACTATGGACAAGCTCACTGACATATATGCTCCCTACAAACAACTTCACTGAAACACACACAAGCTCACTACAGACAAGCTCACTGACACACACACGAGCTCACTCACTAGCAAGCACATACACATACAAGATCACTCTGCCATGCAAAGTATTGAAACCTACCTGGCACTGGAGGCTGAGGCTGTGGGAGAAATGAGAGGCCATTTTCAGGCCTCTTCCTGCAGCATGGTCCTCTGTTAGAGACTGGCGCAGAGTTTTGTGAGGGGGCAGAGCTTCTATGTGAGGGGTGAAGCTTTCGTACAAGTATTCGATCTTCCATGCAGGGGCAAAGCTTGTGTCCTGGGGAAGCTGCTGCACAGTGGCAGAAGTAATGTAGAGAGTGCCCTGGTGAAAAAATAGTTTTGGACCCCTGAATACACATGTCCATCGGGTGGCCGTAAGTGCACGGGCCACTCGATGGACCCTGGTGTAACCGCAACACCAGCACTGCCTATAGTTTAACCGCTGTGCCTTACTTATTACACTTTTTCACAAAAACTGGAAAACCTTTTCAGGATATGCAAGATAACTTGCCATGGTGATTAGAAGGGGTTATGGTGAAGTGTGTCTGTATAGGAGTCTGTTTATGGTGTACTATGTGTAAGTAGGGACTGTAGTGTGCTAAGAGCTTTCAAGATTGTGTGTGTGTCCTGAGAGGTCCTGTAAAGTATGTGCGTGTGCATCTAGTGGATGCAGTGTGAGTGTATGTGTATTGGGGTTGCATTATGTGCTTATTAAGGAGCTGTAGTGTGTATGTATGAGATTTGGTGTGTAATAGTGTGAAGTATGTATGTATGTATGTGTATGTGGGGATGAAGGCTATATGTGGGTGAAGAGATGTGTGGGATGAAGTGTGTGAGGGGTGCACAGTGTGTGTATACAGAGGTGTACTCTGTGTTTGTGGGAGTGTACTGTATGTGGGGAGTTCACTGTCTGTGAAGGTGTATTGTGTTCAGGGGTGTGTAGAGAGTGGGATAAGGAAGGGATTTACAATGTTTACTTTAATAATAGTTTAAAAAAAAAATAATAATATTCCCCTTTCTTTGATCTTACCTTGCAGGGAGGTGGTGGCACAATCAGATCTGTGGTGATTGAGAAGACTACATATCCAACAGGTACAGGGGAGGTCACAAGATGAGAGGTATCTCACTTATAGCTCAAGCACTTACATAGACTGACCCATACAAACCCACACACGGACTCCCCCATACAGATTGACCCATACACACACACACACACACACACACAAACACACACACACACAGACTGACCTACACACACATACACACAAACCACCCACAACACAAACTGAGCCATTGTAAATAAAAATATGGTGAGAGCACACAAATAATATATAATACTCACAATGTAGTCAGTCAATCTAGGAAATATATTTTATTTGTGTGCTCTCACCATATTTTTATTTACACTGTTCACTTGTTGTCTTTTGTGGTTTGTGTGACCCACGAAGGTGATAGTAGCACCACCATTTACCTTTTAGGTGAAAAATGCTCTTGGCCAATGATGGAAAATCATGACCTCTACTGTGTGTTTTCAACAGAATCTAGGGTTTAATTTGTCTCTCTGCATGTTGTCTAATCAAATCTACCATTCTTTTTATACTCTTCGAGTGCACATGTTAATTCACAATCAGAATTCCACCCAGATGGAGAGACAGCCTTAAAGATTTAAATCACTTATACATTCCACAGCTAAAACTATTTTTTTTTTTAAAAGTTGATTTAGCACTTTTAAATACATGCAAGTCATGCAGAGGCCTAGATTTAATTGGTAAATTACTATCTGTTATAAAAAAGTATACAATTTTCTTTTTTCATTTATTCATTTATCCTTTTCAGAAATATTTGGGGAATGAAAAGCTTTAGGTGTCACAAAGGGTCTAAAAGGGTAATATAAAAACAAAAATAAAACATTTTCACCTTCATATAGTAGGTGTGATAAAAACAGATAAATAAATGGTCAAATGACCTGCTGATACGTATTCATATCGCAACATTGGGAGATATGGAATCAGGATAAATGGAATCAGGTGGGCAGGCCTTCAGGGGAACCATTACTGAGATTTCTTGCAATGACTAATGAGCACCCTGTGAAAATTAAACATCAAGAAACATTTTAGAATTAAAATCACTCACATGATAGTGTTTGTGATATTTGGAAGCCACTCTGTTTTTTTCAGTGCACAGTGCTGAATGTATCATTTTAAAAACCTTGAAAATTAAGTCATATTTCATTATGTAAACACCGAAAGGTTACTTAATATTTACTTTGGAAATGTATATTTAAAGATCTATGTTGTGAGTTTTTTTTAAATGATTTGGTCTTATGTGAATAAGAAATGTAAAATCCATATTAGATCAGTAACCAAATACTAGCCTTATCAGTTATAACCATTTATTTATTTTACACTTTATCTTTAGTGCATAAAAAAAGTGTACATGACAACAAAATAGCAGGCAAACCTTATAAATAACAGGGTATCCAAAATGCCAAAACACAGAATAGGTAGCAAATACGTACCACAAAAAATAATCACCAGTCCAAAAATAGAACCATGTGCTTGCTGGAAACCAAACTTGGTATTTCAGACCAGGAATTCCATCAAATTGAATTATTTAAGTAGGACGATCAATACTGCCATAGAGAAGTATATTTATGATTATCAAAGTAATTATTTTCAAATTATTTTTATTGAAAAGATTTAATATTTTACAATATGAGTATAGCAATGGGAAAGGAGAATGACAATTAGGGTGAATAAAAACAAACACATTATAAAGAACATTAATTTGGTTAATTTTAAATTGAAAGATTTTTACAACTTCCCTTCTTTATTATACATTTATCCACTCTGTGTAAATACATTTTTAATAAATAGAACATTTTGAATAAAAATATAGGGGAGATGGAATAAAAAAAAATACAAAAGAATGAGAGATAATGGGGGGTGGGATTTATCAATGTGGCCTGCTCTAAAAAGTGGCCTAAAGTACTAGAAGTAGGGCAATCAACTCAGAAACCACTGGTACCAGCATGCATAGTCAGCATAGTGATGCGCTTCTCATACTGAACAGAACACTTTTTGGTGAAATGCGTTGCATTGTTTCATTTTTATTCTATCTTTATTTTTTTTTTAGCTATTTGTGTATTAGAATAAAGTTAGCTTATTGATTGCCTTCTGGTTTTATCCCATCACCTTTAGGACATCACTTTCCTTGGTGGGGAATATACCACCTATGCTGTACGGATTGAGTAAAACCCATTTATGCTCTATCTCTGTAAGTAAATTTCTATTAATTTGCGCTAATACTACAATGCACTGTATTTTTATCTCTGTCTTTTTGCATACACACAGAGAAGAGCTGTGTTCACCAGCAAACCCAGTGTGGAGTTTATACCACTCCACACTACACTGTATAGGCTCCATTGCATGTGAGTGCAATTTTATCCTACAACACTTTATCTATATTATTCAGACACACTACACTATATCAATCCATCTGTGTGTTTTTATTCTATGCACCCCGGATTACCAACTGGAACCAAGGAATACAACAATGATCAATAAGCCGGGATTGTAGATCTCATGGGCAGAGAATGGAGCTCTTGATAGCTCAGTTAAATTGTTAGTGCATTTCCTTTTTTATTGCGCTCTAGTTGTGTGAAAAATACAGCACCTTATCTTCCCCTTATTTTTTACTTCTTTTTTTATGTGTACTCCCTCCCTCCATCTCATACAAGTATTTTGCATCGGCACAGAAATAATAGATTCCGGACTGTGTTGTTGAGCAGTCTCCCCATCCCACCAAAACAGTTCAAGCTTCTTTAAATCACCTATCTTAGCAAAAAAATATTGGGATTCAGCTACACCATATAGCCATATTGTGTTCGACCCACCACTACGTCACAGTACCTTAATATTGGTGCCCGTTTTGAGGTGACCACAAGAAATCATAAATTGAGGATAGACTCTGGAGCAGTTTAAGCTGTAAGTATTTCAGTTAACATATTTAATCTCCCATGTTAATATTAGTGTAAGACCCACCAATATTGTGGTACTGAGACACAGTGGCTGACTTAACGCCATATAGTGTCACTGAATAAATATATTTGTTTAATAAGATAGGTGATTTTAAGTAACCTTGTAAAATTTAAAATTAGTTTGTTTTTTTTTTGCTCTGTTTCTATAATCTGTATTTTGTATATATTTTGGGCTCTATGGTAGAACCACTACTTAAAATACTTGGTGGCTTAGAAATGGTCTAGGTGTGCTCTAATTGTCAGCCTCTTCCCACTTACCTTATTGATCCGCTGATCTGCCAATGTCGGGATCGATTAGACCACCGCTCCCACACTGGGAAAGGCTCCACTCAGCCTCACGGACACTGGCTGCTGTGCGCCCGCCCCTTTTAATGATACGGTGCATGCGTGCCAGCGTCATGAAGTCAGGAGAGCTCTATACAACAGAGCCCAGTGCACATGTACCTTTTGGGGGCGTGGTTATGATAATCACGCCCCCAATCATATAAAAGCCCAGTCTGCCCCTAAAACAGTGCCTTATTGTGGTTCCTAATGTGCCTTGTGTCACTAGTGTCCCTTTAGTGTGTTCCTGTATACTTTTGATAGTTCTTGACCCGGCTTGCTCTTGACTATTCTGATTTGTAGTTTCCCTGACTCAGCTTCATTCATCGCTATTGTGTATTTCTGGCTTCCCTTGACCTTGGCTTGTTTCTGACATTTCTTGTAGTTATCTATTTTATCTAAGACCGGCTTAGGGACTTTCTTTCTGTCTCTATTTTAATTGCTGGTTTTCACTCTGCGTGTTGGGTATTATCGTTACACTTATTCCCCTTTTTCTGTATTAACATCCTCCATTGACCTGTAAAGGCCACTTCCAATCGCATTGTAAAGATTCCATCTAGGAATTGTGCATACTGTAATATCTGTAAGGTCCTGTGAAAATCAAATAAGGAAATCCTACATCCTTCATTGCCTCTTGACGTTTTCTTAATACAAAACAAATGGGAATGAATCTGAACAATACTTGCCCTTTGAACTTTGAGGTTAACACTGTCTCCTAAATGGGATAAAATAATAATGCTTGAGAAATTATTCTCAATTTGAGATACCTCTGGATTGTCCTTCTCTGGTAGAAGACTATATGTCTTTCAATTCTCTCATATGATTATAATATCTGTTGTTATAATATCTGTCTCAATAGGTGTGTTGGGAAGATATTTAGCTTGAAACACTCTTCTGAAACTATGATCTTGGGCAAAAAGGCTGTATTACCTTCTGTTGCACATTAATGCATAGATCAATATTTGCAAAATACATATCACTTGAAAGGGAAGAGGACATAGACTGATCTTTGAAGAGGCATCTGCTGACCAAGATCTAAGTCAAATAAACCTTGAAGTAGAGACAGAAAGGGTCATGTAATTAGCATAAATCCACTGATGATGCATACATCCATGAGACCGTTGCAAGCATAATCCTGTGGACTTTTCTGCTTCTTTTATTTCTGGTATCTTGCTACAACTTTATCCATGATGAATATCTCAAAAATAAAATGTTGTTCCCCCTGCAAGATGAAAGTCTGCGCCAGCTGTCATATCATCTTTAACAAAAGGCTCTGCACCATAGAGCCTCACAGAGAACTTGCGAACTCCACAAGAAAAGTTGTGTTGGGTAGCCTTACCACTGCAAGGCGCAATTAGAGTAAGAGTCCAAAAAGAAACATACGTCTTAGATGATGAAAACTTAAAATTCTCCCTTGTTCTGAGAGCTTTCTCAGTCTTAGACCATCCATCTGGAATAAGATCTTTAATAGTATTATGTACTGGGAGACTACTTTTCTTCTTTGAATATCCCAAAAGGAAGATCAGAAAAGTAACTGCTTGAAATTGAAGGATCCTTTTCTGAAGATTTCCATATAAAATCTAGAATGCTGATCTGAAGCGGAGATAAAATGATCCACACAAACAGGATCCAAAGTTAGGAGTAGACTAAACATTCACTTCTGAAGAACAAACCAATACCATGATAGCAGCTCCCCATAGATCTGTATAATGCTTCATCTTGAGGACACACAAGTGGAACAGGATATATTTGTCTTCTGAAAACTTTCCAACCTCCTCGATGCACTAAAAAAAATCTGCTAAAAATACCACATCAAATCTGGAGCATGGGTAAAGGGACTTGATGCTGTCCTCAAAAAGACTGTGCAGAGAAGCTTTCCCTCCAAGGCTCCCTCATCACATCAGCCATTAGATCCTTCCCATAGTATATTCTTGGATGATTCCCTTTAGATGAAGTGGACGATTCTCTCCCATAGCGCTATCATAATAGGGAAAAATTCAGTCCAAGCTATCTTTTGTTCAAATTAGGTCAATAAAAAAATAGTGTGGCGTATCTATAGCTCTTATAGTGTAACTATTTGTTTTAAGCAGATGACTCTAATACATATCTGCACTCCTGATAATAAAAAGTTAAAATGGTCTAAAATAAAAGAAAGAGAAAAAAGGGAAAATGCCTTTATGTGCACTACACCGTTAAAACAGACCAAGTCAACAGAAATAACACAGGCCAGCAAAATAAAACTTTTTTCTCTCATCATAAACAAAAACATTTTTCTAGATCAATTGTCATGCTGATTCCAAATATGTATTCACTTTTGTTGTATCACGTCTGGTTTGTGAAATACGACCATCCTTTGGGTTTGATAGATTTTATGCATATTTCAGAAATGTGCAGGGAATAGAGTCGTACCAAAGTGCATCCATTATTGTTGTAACTTACATATATTATGAACATTTATCGTCAATGTAATCAATATTACACCACATTTACAATAAAACATCAAAATCGTTGTGAATATGATTTTCTTTTGTACACTTTATTTGGTTCATCACAATACAACTGTTACAGTTGCCCCAGGCTAGCTGAGGGTAGGATCATAGAAAGGATGCTCCTAGCGCTCACCAAGAACCATCAGCACCGCACCAGACACCATAAGAACTGCAGACCCCACGAACCGCCCCAGCTTGGTTGGGGTCTCACCATCTCCTACCCACCCTGGACCTACGACAAGGCTCGAGGTTCCAGTGGGTGAACCTCTCTTCCTTCCAGAGAGGGAAGCAGGAACAGCTCTTACAAGAGCTCAGTGAAGCTAAGGGAGTATGAAGAGCATAGCAATCCCTGTAGTGATTATAGCTGTCCCCTCCAAGCACGAGTCAAGACTGTGAGTTGAGGGTCAAGAAGAACTGGTTTAATGAGCACACAGTTGCACGGCATGGACAACAGCAACATGGCAGCTCATAAAGCCCAGGGACAGTCGGGGGACGCCCAAAAAAAATGCAGATAATTCTGTGAACCCAACCCCAGACAACTCAAGACTGCCAGGGAAATATTAATACTACTAAAAAGTAGTAAAAGAAAAACAAATAAATGCAAAATAATTTGGCAAAAAATTGCCAGCAGTAGGATATGTTTGTAAAGACAAAATCTAGCAAATTCAACCAGATAAAATATTAAAAGGTGAAAAATATAATAACAAAGAAATGCAAAATTGGACAAATTATGCCATAATTGGAAGGAGGGGGGTGTATGGAATGCCACAAGCTGATACCCCTTTGGTCATTGCAGAAGGGAGAAATAAATGCATATAATGTTCAATACACCTATGGTCACTGCAAGCTATCCCTTGATCACTAAAGGAGATCCTTCAGGGGGTCACCATTGTACAGGGCTGTATACTGAAATTCCCCTAGGTAGAGAGGCTGAACTCCCTTGGATGGAGGGTAATAACCCTCAGGTAAGCCAAAAAGAAAAATTTTAAAGAGTCAGAAAATGACCACGTTTGTCCTATAGGTATAGAACAGAAACAAAAAGACTTTATACCAATTCCTTTATTTTGATTCCTATCTAATTAGTGATAGGGAGGAGCTACCCATTGTTGTGCTGCCATGGATATATGTATTTATGTATGTACGTGTATATATGTTGGGAAATGTCAATGCTACATATTCAGAAAAAAATATTTATTTTGTCAATACCCTCTTGAAAGACGTAAAACTTTGAGTCCTATGTTACTGGCAAACATTAAAAGTTAATTGCCACTGCAAGTCCATGGCAAATTCACCATACCTGAATTACATTAGTTTTCTCTGAACAATTTTCAACATAAAATATGTAGTAAAACACAGATTACAGCATTGGTTTCTAAAATGGTTTATTAATAGAGACAATTTACAATGCTTAGAATACCCTTAAAATGTACATGTTGATTCAGATCAGAGTTCCCTCTAGATTGAGAACTTTTTGAACTGACTTTTTTCAGTTGATTTTAGTATTTTAGTATAGAGTCACCAATTAAAGCTATCTGGAAATAGACTGTAGATATTTTCTAACAGTTCACACATTCATTTTAATAACCACAGTTCTGTAATTTCAAGGCATTATTCATTAAAAGGTGATATTTGTTAGACTGTTAGACCAAAATAGTCCATTTGAAAAAAAAATTTCACTTTCACCTCATGAAGAGATATTTTCTCTTCACTATTTTGCCTTAAAATGCCTAAGGAGTATGACCCTTACCAGGAATGTGGGCATTGGGTAGCTCATTAAAGGGTGCCTAGCACAATATCTCTAAACGATTTTATATGTAGAAAATTAAAACTTATAGTACATCATTTTTAGATGCATAATAATCTGATTATACTTCCATGGGTTTGCGTGCTATGATGAAAGTGACATCATTAAAATCTGTAAGATGTGTTTCGGAGGGTTTTTTAAACCAGTCAATATACTCAATAAGAAAACCTTGTTCACATAGAACACTTCTGACAAATGTCTCATCACATTTTAATAATTTGAACGAATGTTCCCCTAATTGGTAGAAAGTTGCATCTAATGCTGTAAATAACAAAAGCTGTCCACCGGGTTTGAGCAAAGATACAATTTTCTTTAGGTTTTTGCGAAACTCTTCCTGGTCTTCACTAATCGCTTCCAATACTGTTACACTCAACAGACAGTCAGATTTTGGCAGAATCACAGAATCTGTAATATTTTCTTTTTCAATGTCACATTTCACAATGTGTTTAATTTTGCTTTTTAACTCTTCTTCCTTTTCCTGAATTTGAGAGCTGAAAAACAAAAACATTAACAAATCCATTTATAATAGTGATTCAAGCCCTCCATGTAGTCTCTAAGATCAGCTGTGTCAGATCCAAGGATGGAGCATCAGGGCTATTGCTTCCCCTGAGAGGTCATGTCTGTCTGGCAACAGTGCTGACTGATTGACCAAGCTTACTCTGTTCCCAAAAGCCTGAAATCATTTTATATGTATGTTCAAGGAACAGTGAAGCAAACTGGTGCTTTTCTCATTCAGTTGAAGTGTGACTTCACTTAAAGAGGATCTGCTAATCCACCTGAACTCATTAATCTGTTATGTCCTTTTATAGTTTAGGCAGTAAAGCTTTAATGTGTCCTGAGGAATGTGTGACTGAGCATTCTGTGCTGTTATACTTTTGTGCTACTAATGACCTCAACAGAAATGCAACGCAAGATATTTAACAAAGTAATTTATGACTTTAACATTCTAACTGAGGGGTGTGAGTGGCAAGTGTCTGCTCTGTCTATTTAATTCAGAAGACAGTATATTGTCCCTCGGTGCTGGCTCAGGTGTCCTAAGGAAAGTTCAGATGTTGAATTGAAATGTCAACCTATGTTGACACACTTTCAATAAAAGAAACTTTGGAAAACCCTGGAATGCTGATATCCCGTCCTTCATCTGTAGTGGATGCAGTGTGTATACTGTGGATATGAATATATATATATATATATATATATATATATATATATATATATATATATATTCATATCCACAGTATACACACTGCATCCACTACACATGCACTTCATCTGCTGCACATGCACTAATATACAACGTATCCACTTTAGACACACTGCATCCAATACACAAACACACACTGCATCCACAACACACACACCCTGTATTCGGTTTACACACACACGGCTGGACTTGGAGGCTGTTTTATGATATACCTAGCACTGTCCCTGCTCCTCCTGGCATTTCCTCACACACAGACAATGGAGGAACTGGGACAGCATTTTTGCACTATTTATAACTGTTCTTGCAACTCTGCAGTGCTATCAAGTATAGGATACTGACTGGACTACAGTGGATGCTAGCCAAGACTCCTGGTGCTTGTCTCAACCCACCAGACCAATTAAAGCAGCTTTGCAGATTTTACTTTTAAATTAATAATTTGCTGTCACTTTATTTTCCTTGTTTTTAAGAAAAATATTATTTTTTATCATAGGGAGCAAAATCTCTGGAAAAGTCTGACAATGGACAAAACTTAAGGAAAGTTCTAATTCAGTTGCTAAGCTAATTTGCCCACAGTTCATCAGTAAAAAGAATCTCTCCAAAAGACAAACTACACAGACTAGCCACACATTAAAATCACCTGCGTAGTATCATGTAATTCCCCCTCATGCTGCCAATAAAGCTGTGATGCGTCAAGGCAGGCACTCCATAAGACTTCTAAATATGCTGTCTGGTATCAGGCAACAAGACATTGGAAGCAGATCCTTTAAGTCCTGCAAGCTGTGTGGTGGGGTCTATATTGATTGGATTTGTTATTCCAGCACAACCCACAGATGCTAAAACAGATGGAAATCTAAGAAATTTAGAGGCAAAGGTAACCTTGAACTCTTTGTCATTATCCTCAAATACTGATGCCCGAACTGTTCGCCACGGTTCGCCACGAACGGTTCGCCGCGGACTCATCATTGAGTAAACTTTGACCCTGTACCTCACAGTCAGCAGACACATTCCAGCCAATCAGCAGCAGACCCTCCCTCTCAGACCCTCCCACGTCCTGGACAGCTCAGTAAGAATGCAGCTTCACAATGGACAGCTCTGGGTTTTGTCAGTATTTGCTATCAGTTAGTGTAAAAATAGCAATGGCATTTTCTAAGGAGCACATTTTGTATGGAACGAATAATCTGTAAATTCTGTTTCATGTGAAACTTTTCCATAAGACTGTCGATAATAAATCAGAAAACAAAGAGAGATGTACAAATTAAATAGAATGAGTCCTATGAGATTTATCCATGGCTCTAGAAACAGATACATTGGTTTATGACTTGGGTTTTGCCATTAAGGGTAGCCTCAAATATCGAAAGTTCCATTTAGGTGACAACGTCCTATTCAATGCAATTACTAGCAATGCAAGTTACAAAAAAAGCTTTCTACAAAAACAAATTAAATTAGTTGAATTGAATGTTGCAGTGGGTCCCAAAATATAGCGTGCACAGTCAACAACTGAAAACTTTGATCTCACAGTAACTGCAACACTGTATGTTACTGTGTTACCATATGGGTCCATTATTGTTAGGGCTATCCATTGGATGCCCAGTTCCACAGCAAACATATACCAGGTATAGGTACTGAAGTCCTACAAGATGCCAATCCTATCCCTCGCTTCAACTTTCCCTTGTTTGAACCGTTTAAAGTGTGCAAATTGTGAGAATTGTAGACAGTATATGATGTTGGCATTTGTCTTATTTAACATTTATCTTGTGGGGACTAGTGTACATTCAAGAGAAAGGTGACAGGAATGATAAAAGAAGTGAAAGACCGCTAACTAAGGTGAAACGTGTAGGTCAAGTCTGCTGTGTTTTTGGTGGTTGAGCAGTTCAGCAAGGGAAAGGACT
Source organism: Pelobates cultripes (assembly GCA_933207985.1). NCBI lineage: Eukaryota > Metazoa > Chordata > Amphibia > Anura > Pelobatidae > Pelobates > Pelobates cultripes. Next base: position 114,889,356 of record OW240921.1, read on the forward strand.
GGTATCTTGTAGGGCTTTGGCCTAATTTGTTTAACCTTTATCGTTCATTTAACAATTTTTCTAAATTATAATAGCGCTGGCATTTTCTTTTCTATTGTATCAAACCTCTAACTAGTATGAAACGCGTAGGTCAAGCCTGCTGTGTTCTTGGTGGTGGAGTAGTTCAAACAAGGGAAAGGACTGGTATCTTGAAGTATCATTTATTTAATTTTAAATGTTCATTTAACACTTTTTGTAAATTATAATAGCAATGGCAATTATGGCATTTCATTTTGTATGATGTTAAACTGACCTTATAAAAACAGCTTGCATATAGCAGCGGGTTTTCTGTAACATTTTATAGCAATTTAATATATACAGAAATATATAAAGAACTAGCCAAAAAAAAAGATAACATGTGAAAACTCACAGATGAAAATTATCTACATTTATACAATTTTCTTTTTTCATTTATTCCCTTATCCGTTTCAGAAATATTTGGGGAAGGAAAAGCTTTAAGTGGCATACATGACCTTTTATCTTGACATATTTAACAAAGGGTCTAAAAAGGTAATATAAAAACAAAACTAAAACATTTTCACCTTCATATAGTATAAAAAAAATGGTCAAATGACCTGCTGATATGCATTTATATCCAAACATTGGGAGATACAGAATCAGGATATATGGAATCAGGTGGGCAGGCCTTCAGGGGAACGTCACCAGTGACACAAGTTAACAGTATATGTTATTGAAACTTCTTGCAATGACTAATGAGCACTCTGTGAAAAATAAACACCAAGAAACAGTTTAGAATTAAAATCACTCACATGATAGCATTTGTGATATTTGGAGGCCATTCTATTTTTTACAGTGCACAGTGCTGAATGTATCATTTTTAAAACCTTAAAAATTAAGTCATATTACAATATGTAAACACTGAAGCCATATTTAATATTTACTTTGGAAATTTATATTTAACCCCATCAGGACCGGCCTGTTTTGGACATGTTGTACGTTAAGGAACAGGGCTCCTTTAACACTTTTGTGGTGTTTATGTTTAGCTGTAATTTTCCTCTCTCTCATTTACTGTTCCCATACAAGTTATTATTATTATTATTGCCATTTATATAGCGCCAACAGATTCCGTAGCACTTTACAATATTATGAGAGGGGGGATTTAACTATAAATAGGACAATTACAAGAAAACTTACAGGAACGATAGGTTGAAGAGGACCCTGCTCAAACAAGCTTACAGTCTATAGGAGGTGGGGTATAAGACACGTTAGGACAGGAAATATCAAATAGGGTGGGAGTGAAGCAGAGCTGGAGGAGGGGGTAGAGTGCTGCCATATAGGAGAGAGCAAGAGACAGGTATGTAAGGTAGAAGTTACTCTGGAAAGCCATATGTTTTCCTGAAGAGATGGGTTTTAAGGCTCTTCTTAAATGATTGAAGACTAGGGAAGAGTCTGATGGCGGTAGGCAGGCTATTCCATAGGAAAGGAGCCACCCGTGAGAGGTCCTGTACGGGTGTACGGGTGCGAGCAGCGGTCAGGAGGTGGTCACGGGCAGAGCGGAGGGAACGAGGAGGGGCATACCTATAGATCATTGAGGCGATATAAGAGGGGCTAGAATTGTTCAGTGCTTTAAATGTATGGGTTAGCACTTTGAATTGACTCCTATAGGATACAGGGAGCCAATGTAAGGACTGGCAGAAGGGTGATGTGTGAGAGGACCGACTAGAGAGGAAAATCAGTCTAGCTGCAGCATTCATTACAGACTGTAGCGGGGCAATACGGCTTTTGGGAAGACCAATCAGGAGAGGGTTACAGTAATCCATACGGGAAATTACTAGAGCATGGACAAACTCTTTGGTCGCATCTTGTGTAAGAAAGGGGCGGATGCGGGCTATGTTTTTTAGTTGGAACCTACAGGATTTGGCAACAAACTGGAGGTGAGGCCAGAGTCAAGTATGACGCCAAGACAGCGTGCTTGCAAGGCTGGACTTATGTGGATATCACTGACTTGAAGGGAGAGCAAGAGAGGAGGATCAGTATTAGGAGGAGGAAAGACAAGGAGCTCGGTTTTAGACAGATTGAGTTTCAGAAAGCGTGAGGAAATCCAGTCAGAGATGGAACAAAGGCAAGCAGTGAGAGAGGCAGTATAAAAAGAAAATAGAAGGGGACCAAGGACAGAGCCTTGGGGAACTCCAACTGAGACAGGACCAGGGGAGGAGGTATGCTTGGGAAAGGAGACACTGAATGAGCATTGGGAGAGATAGGAGGAAAAACAAGAGAAGACAGAGTCACAGAGACCGAGCGATTGAAGAGTTTGAAGGAGGAAAGCATGATCAACGGTGTCAAAGGCAGCAGAGAGGTCAAGGAGAATTAATATGGAGTAGTGACCTTTGGATTTAGCTGCGATTAGGTCATTAGTGACTTTGATAAAGAGCAGTCTCAGAAGCCAGACTGAAGAGGGTCAAGGAGAGAGTTGGAATTGAGGAAGCGAGACACATGGGTAAAGACAAGTCTTTCCAAAAGCTTTGATGAGAAAGGGAGCAGGGATATTGGACGATAGTTAGAGGGGAAGGATGGGTCAAGAGATGTTTTTTTCAGGATAGGTACTACAGTGGCATGTTTAAGGTCAGCAGGAACAGTGCCAGAAGAGAGAGAGAGCAGTTAAAGATGTGTGTTAGGGTAGGCACAAGACAAGGGGAGAGAGATCTGATGAGGTGGGATGGGACAGGATCGAGCGGGCAAGTGGTGGGGTGAGAGGAATGGAGAAGCGCAGCCACCTCTTGTTCAGTAGCTGGGGAGAAAGTCTGAAGGGTAGGGAAGGCATGATTTATGTGTAGTTGAGAAAGAGAAAGGCAAGGAGGGGAGAGTTGTTTCCTTAGCTGTTCAATCTTGTTGGTAAAGTATCATGCAAAGCTATCAGCTGTAAGGTTAGTTTGAGGGGTGGCCGCAGCAGGGTGCAGAAGTGAGTTAAAGGTGTCAAAGAGATGTCTGGGATTGCAGGAGCAGTGGGGTGAGAGGAGAAAACCTACACCGCCACCTTTAATCTCTGCTTGTTATGTATTGTTTTTTTCAGGACAAAAGGGGCTTTCGTTACATACCATTATTTGTATCATGTCATATAATTTACTTTAAAAAGAATAATAAAAAATGTTTTTTGACTTATGCTTGAAAAATCTTTCACTTACCTACGAATGCTAATGAAAAAAACTGCTAAATAGATCCAAAATTTTGTCCTGAGTTTAAAAACACCCAGTGTTTACGTGCTTTTTTTGCAAGTTATAGGGCTGTAAGTACAAATAGGAAATTGCTATTTTAAAATATATATTTTTAAAATGTATCAATAGTGACATTGTAACACTATTATCTGTCATAAATCTCTGAATCACACCCCACATGTACATATTTTTTTAAAGTAGACAACCCAGGGTATTCAATATGGGGTATATCCAGTCTTTTTTAGTAGCCACTTAGTCACAAACATTGGCCAAAGTTAGCGCTTATATTTGTTTGTTTGTGAAAAAAGTAAAAAAAACTAAATTGAACGCTAATTTTGGCCAGTGTTTGTGACTAAATGGCTATTAAAAAAGACTGACATACCCCATTTGCAATACCTTGGGTTGTCTTTTTTTGCAAATGGTATGTCATCATGGGTGTAATTCTCATTCCTGGGCTACCATATGCTCTCAAAGGCAACATAACCAACCTGGCAATTTTCAATGTAAAAATATTTGACCCTTATATTTGACCCTGTAACTTTCAAAAACGCTATAAAACCTGTACATGGGGGGTACTGTTATACTCAGGAGACTTTGCTGAAAACAAATATTAGTGTTTCAAAACAGTAAAATGTATTACAACAATGATATCAACAGTGAAAGTGCCAATTGTGTGTGAAAAATGCAAAAAAAAGTAACTTTCACTGACAATATCATCGCTGTGATATGTTTTACTGTTTTCAATTACTAATATTTGTGTTCAGCGAAGTCTCCCGAGTAAAACAGCACCCCCTATGTACAGGTTTTAGAGTGTCATAGAAAGTTACAGGGTTAAATAGAGTGCTAGCAAATTAAATTCTCTGGACTTTCGGCCTGGGTTGTCAGGCAGGTCCCTCAAATTGCAATCAATAAAATTACTTAATTATGTAAAAATATTACATAAATACGCACGTAGAATTTAAATATATATGCATATTTATATATTTGAAGCCTAAGTGTATATTTATTAAATTATTTATGTAATTTTCTATATGGATATATATATATATATATATATATTTCATATTATTTTGATTTATTTATGTATACATAGATGTATATATAATTTAATTCTAAGTGTATTTTGATATAAATATATATATATATATATATATATATATATATTACTATCAAGATACAGTTAGTATAAAATTTCATATAGATATATAAAAAGAAATTAAATTGTATTATTATTTTTATGTTTTTTAATTTATTTTAATTTACTTATTATTTAAATATTTTAAATAATATATATATACAATATATAGTTATTATATATATTATATATACGTGTTTAATTTAATTATAAGTGTATTTTTATAATAATATATGTATATATTAATATAAATATACACTTAGTATGACATTATTTATGATATACAGACATATATTATATAGATATAACATATGTCTATATATCATATATATATATATGTATATATATATATATATATATATATATATATACACATATATAGTTACATTTTTTAAATAACTAACATTTTTTTAATTTTTTATTTTACACTTGCAGGGAGACAGTCCCCCTGAAGGCAGACACTTGGACAGCTATTGTGGCCATGTGACCGCTCTGTTGAGTGCTCATGTGGCCACGGGGTCCTAATCTGCCACGGAGAGACTGCCTGGGCTGTCGGGCAGTCTCCCCACACCGGGAGTAACATCAATAGCCACTGGGGGAACGATGGCGATCAGCTAAGTACACCTTACCGTTATGACGGTTCAGGACCGTCACAAGTTCTCAAGGGGATTTTTCCGATGACGGTCCTGAATCGTTCACGGTTGCGAAGGGGTTAAAGATCTATGTTGTGATTTTTTTTTAAAATATGATTTGGTCTTATGTGAAGATGAAATTTAAAATCCATATCAGTTCAGTAACCAAAAACAAGCCTTAACCACTGATTTATTTTATTTATTGACCTACCGTTGACAGACGCTTCCTAGCTTGCACCGAGGACCATAAGCACCGCACCGGACACCACAACCACCGCAGACTCCACAACCGCCGTAGCTGAACTTGAGTCTAGCAGTCTTCCTTCCACCCTGGATCAATCTCTGTCCTCCAGGACCGTGTGGGAAAGACCTCTCCTCTAGGAGAGCGTATCAGGAACAGCTCTTAAAAGAGCTAAATGATTAAAGCTCAGGGGAATATACAAAGTATACCAATCTCCGGTGTGATTATAGCAGTTCCCTCCAATCACGAGACAAGACTACGTGGTGAGGGTCAAACAGGAACAGAATACAGTGAGGCTTTATTGCTTCTTCTATACACATTTCCCCACAAGGTTACCACCCATGTGGATCTTGTTGGGCACTGAAAACATAACCTCAACAACCAATCGTTTACAGACACACAGTTAAATACTCCCATTCATTACAGTAAATTCCTGCCCTCTACTTGGGAGATAATTTGGCTAGTTACTTTATCAGCTCAATTATCTCCAAGCGAAAAATACACTTTTTATACAATTTCTATAACTCCAAAATTATACATTCACATTACATTTTCTGAACCAGCATAATTAGGGAACCAACATACCCAAAAATAATGCGAATTGGTCCAGTGGTTCGGGAGACCGCACTCATTTTCATGCCCATAACAGTTCCACAGATTTGGGCTGTGTGGCCGGTCTAATTACCATAGTTAACTGCTGTTCAAATTCAGGAATAGAGGCCGTTCGTGCAAATAGGCAAGGTTAATGTGGCGTTCGTATAGTCGAACGCTGTTCGACTACTGTTGAACTGTCAAAGTCACATAGAAGGTAAAAGTTCAGCGGTGTTTGTGCCGTCGCGTATCCGATTTCAGTTCCATGAACTTGACGACCAAACATTGCTGAACGCGTTCGAATGCATTAAAATGGCTGCCGCCACGTGTTCATTTTTCAAATGGTGGCCACTTCAACTACTTCGGTACTTTGGCTGTATCCGAAGTGCCACTTCAAAAGTGCAGAATTGTAGCAATACAATTTAAAGGGCCAGAAACAGTCTCCAAAGTACAATAGTCATAAATAAAGGCTTTTAAATGGCAATTACTCCCAGAGGCCATAGTCACAAGGCAAAAGGCTAGCCATTAGTACTCTCCAAGAACAAATGCGAAGGGCACTTCATCACATTTATGAATTTGTTTAATTTTAGATTAAAAGAGTTTTTCAACTTCCCTACTTTATTATACATTGTGCAAGTCATTTATCCACTCAATGTAAATCATTTTTTAATAAGTATAACATTTTGAATAAAAATATAGGGGAGATAGAAAAAATATATACAAAAGAATTAGAGATAATGGGGAGATTTATCAATGTGTTCTGCTCTAAAAAGTGATCTAAAGTACTAAAAGTAAGGCAACCAACACAGAAACCACTGGTACCAGCATGAAAATTCAGCATAGTGATGCCCTGCTCATATAGAACAGAACACTTTTCAGTGAAATGTGTTGCATTGTTGCATTTTTATTTTATCTTTTTTTTAGGTATTAGATATTAGTATAAAGTTAGTTTTTTGATTGCCTTTTGTTTTAATTCCATCACCTTTAGGACATCACTTTCCTTCGTGGGGAAAACCCATTTATGCTCTATCTCTGAGTAAATTTCCATTAATTTTCACTAACTAGTACTACAATGCACAATATTTTTATCTCTGTTTTATTGCATACAAAACACACAGAGAAGATCGATGCTCACCAGCAATCCCAGAGTGGGGTTTATACCACTACACACTACACTCATAACAAGTGAGTGCAATTTTATCCTACAACATTTTATCTATATTATTCAGACATACTACACTATATTAATAATATTTGTGTTTTTATTCTATACACCCCGGATTACCAATTGGAACCAAGTAATACAACAGTAATCAATAAGCAGGGATTGTAGCACTCACGGGCAGATAAGTGGAGCTCTTGATAGCTCAGTTCTTTTGTAAGTGTATTTCCTTTTATTTTTTGCGCTCCAACTGTGTGAAAAATACTGCACCTTATCTTTTTCATTTTTTCACTTCTTTTTTACGTGTATGACTGGAAAATATTGTGAGGCACTACTCCTTCCTTCTCATACAAGTATTTACAACGGCCCAGAAAAAATAGATACTTCGGACTGTGTTGTAAAGCAGTCTCCCCAACCCAATAATACAGTTCAAGCTTCTTAAAATCACCTATCTTAGCAAACAAATATGGGGATTCAGCTACACCATATATAGCCTTATTGTGTTAGACCCACCACTACTTCACAGTAACCCAATATTGGTGCTGACCACAAGAAATCATAAATTGAGAAGAAACTCTGAAAGCAGTTTAAGCTGTAAGTATTTCAGATAACATGGTTATCTCCCATATTAAAATTAGTGTAGGTCCCACTGATATTGGGGTACTGAGACATAGTGGTTGGCTTAATGCCATATGGATGAATCCCTATATTTGTTTGTTAAGAGAGGTTATTTTAAGTAACCTTTTAAAATTGTCATTTTGTTGTGTGCTCTATTTCTTAATCTGTATTTTGTATAAATGTTGGTCTCTGTGGTAGAACCACTACTTAAAATGCTTGGTGGCTTAGAAATGTTCTGGGTGTGCCCTAATTCCCCCCTTTTTTTTATTAACATCCTCTATTGACCTGGAAAGGCCACTTGAAATTGGACCGTAAAAATCCCATCTAGAAATTGTGTACACCCTAATATCTGTAAGGTATTGTAAAACTCAAATAAGTAAACCCTACATCCTTTTTTGCCTCCTGAAGCTTTCTTAATAAAAAAAAACCAAATGGGAATAAATTCAAACGATACTTGCGATCTTCCAATTACTTGAGATACTTGAGATCTTCCAATTCTCTAATATGATTATAATATTTATTGTCCCAAAAGGTGTGGTTGGAAGATCTTTAGTTTTAAACACTCTTCTGAAAGAGCTGTATTCCCTTCTGCTGCACTTTATTGCATAGAACCATGTTTGCAAAACACATATCACTTGGAAGGGAAGAGGACAGAGAGTGCTCTTTGAAGAGATATCTGTCGACCAAGATCTAAGCCAAAGAAACCTTTAAGTAGAGACAGAAAGGGTCAAGTAATGAGCATAAATACACTGGTGATGCATACATCCATGAGACCACTGCAAGCTCAACCCTGCGTACTTTTATGATAGAGGATCTGCTTCTGTTATTTCTGGTATCTTGCTTCAACTTTATCAATGATGATATCTCAAAAAACAAATGTTGTTCCCACTGCAAGATGAAAGTCTGCACCAGCTGTCATATCAGCTTTAACAAAAGTCCACACTCTGCACCATAGAGTCTCACAGATAACTTGCAAACTCCACAAGAAAAGTTATATGTTGGGTAACCTCACCACTGCAATGCGCAATTAGAGACAGAATCCATCAAGAAACATCAAAAGTCTTAAATGATAAAAACTTGCAATTCTCCCTTGTACTGTGAGAGCTTTCTCAGTCTTAGACCATCCATCTGGAATAAGGTCTTCAATAGTGTTACGAACAGGGAGACTACTTTTCTGCTTTGTGATTTCCCAAAAGGAAGATCAGAAAAGCAGCAGCTTGAAATTGAAAGATCCTTTTCAGAAGATTCCCCTATAAAATCTACAACGCTGATCTGAAGCAGAGATAAAATGATCCACACAAACAGGACCCAGAGAACCAGCAATAGACTACACGTTCACTTCCGAAGAACAAACCAGTTCCCTGACAGCAGCTCCCCATAGATCTGTATGATGATTCATCTTGAAGACATACAAGTTGGAACAGGATATATTTGTCCTCTGCAAACTTGCCAACCTCCTCAATGCACTGAAAAACCATCTGCTAAAAATAATACATCATGGAGAAGAGGTAGAGGGGCCTGATGCTGCTCTCAAACAGACTGTGGAGAGACACTCTCCCTCCAAGGCTCTCTTATCACAAGAGCCATTAGATCCTTCAATGTCAGGATTACAGTATGATCCAGCACGTAGAATTGTGTAACACAGAGGACTGATAGGTAAAGTATACCGGACCTTAGAATGTCCGGACTAACATACCAAAGAATAGTCAGGAATAGCCGAGGTCAAGGGAAACAGAAAGAGACACAACGATAAGGAAAAGCCAGGAGCCAGGGATGCCAGAAAACAGGGAAGTCAAAAACAATGCCAAAGTCAAATAACCAGAATTACCAGAATCAATAACGCGCTCGCGGACAACCACAAGGGAAACCACGACAGGGCACTGAGCAGGATGAGAACTGGGCCTAAATACCCCTCCTCTGAATCTGATAGGGTGTAATCGGCCTTTGACCTTAAAGGCAGTTACCAGGTTTCCATTTGCATAATTGCTGCTCAGCAAAAACCCTGCTGTGGATTTGATTACTGCTCGGCACAACTTTTCCTGTCAGGACAGTAATGTAGTTCAGCACAACTTTTCCTGTCTGAACAGTAAATTCCATTAATCACATTTTTATAAGCGGATGAATATGTGACATTCCCCTATTATGTCTTTGGAGGATTCCCTTTAGATGAAGCGGTTGATTGTCTCCCATAGAGCTGTCTTAACAGGGAAAATATGGTCCAAGCTATCTTTTGTTTAAATTAGGTCAATAAAAAAAAGTAATGCGGCTTACCTATGGCTTTTATAGTGTAACTATTTGTTTTAAACAGATTAATCTAATACATATCTGAACTTCTGATAATAAAAATTTTAAGTATTTAAAACTACCTGAAATTGGTCAAAAATAAAAAAAATAAAAATGGGAATATTCCTTTATGTGCACTACGCCTTTAAAACAGACAAAGAAAAAATCCAAAATCTGCTTATAAAATTGAACAAAAACTTTAACAAAATGTTTCAAAAAAAAGCTTCAAATAACATCTATAGTGATGAAATGAAATGTTGTTACTTAAAAATCCTGCTAGTCTTCTCAGAGAAGAAAAATGAAGCTGTGCCTGATGCTCTCGTCCAAACCACACATACACAGTTGCACGGCATGGACAACAGCAACATGGCAGCTCCTAAAGCCCAGGGACAGTCTGGGGAATTCAAAAATGTTCCGGATATTCTATGAACCCCCCTCAGAAACCCCAGGACCACCAGGGAAATATTAATATTTCTAAAACGGAGTAAAACAAAATCAAATAAATACAAAAGAATATGGCAAGAAATTGCCAGCAGCAGGATATGTCCGCAAAGACAAAATCTAGCAAAGTAGCGTAAAACGTAAAAAGATGAAAAATACATTAACAAAAAAATGCAAAATTATACAAATTATGCTGTACAGGAAAGGAGGGGGATGAATGGGAATGCCAGAAGCTGCTACGCCTTCGCCCATTGCAAAAGGGAGAAATTAATACATATAATGCTTGCTACCTATAAGGTCGCTGCAAGCTATCCCTTGATCACTAAAGGGGATTTTTCAGGGGGTCACCTTTGCACAGGGCTCTATACTGAAAATTCCCATGTTAGATCTCTCATGGGCAGAGAGTAACAACCCTTAGGTAAGCCAAAAAGTAAAATGTAAATAGTCAGAAAATGACCACGTCTGTCCTATAGGGATAGAAAAGGAACAAAAAGCCTGAGCGTGGGAGGGACTGAAAGGGGGCAATTTTACCAATTCTTTTAATTTGATTTCTATCTAATTAGAGATAGGATAAAACACTGGTTACAGCATTGGTTTCTAAAATGATTTATTAATAGAGATAATTTACAATGCTTAGAATACCCTTACAATGTACATGTTTATTCAGATCAGAGTTCCCTCTATATTGAGAACTTTTTGAACTGACTTTTTTTTAAGTCGATTTTAGTATTTTAGTATAGAGTCACCAATTAAAGCTATCTGGAAATAGAATGTAGATGTACAATGTATAATGTTCACACATTCATTTTAATAAAAACAGTTCTGTAATTTGAAGGTATTATTTTTAAAAGGTGATATTTGTTAAACTGTTAGGCCAAAATATTCAATTTGAAAAAAAAAATCTCAATTTCAATTCATGAAGAGATATTTTCTCTTTACTATTTTGTCTTAAAATGCCTAAGGAGTATCACCCTTACCAGGAATTTGGTCATCAGGTAGCTCGTTAGAGGGTCCTTAGCAAAATATCTCTGTCATGTTCCTGAGCAGGTCAGTGAGGAGACGATTGCCAGGGTTCTTGGTTGAAACTTTATTTGTCTTTTTTGACATAACAATTTACTTGAAAGTAAGAATTAAGGCAGTATGCCACAAACAGGATACTTTGAGGGTAAAACAGAATAAAGGCAATATGCCACAAACAGGATACTTTGAGAGTAAATGAATAAAATATTTTTATACAAGTAGGTTTGACGTTATTCCCAAATAGATTAGTAGTCCGTGGAATATCACACTGCAGCTAGGTTCAAGATGATACAGGGTTGAAAGGGTTAAAGCTGGTAAGTACTTTCAGTATAATATAGTACAGGTTGCTTACAGGATTACGCAGAGTTGCAGTAGTTGAGACAGGTAAGTAGATTCCAGTATAATGTAGTACAGGTTGCTTACAGGATTTTGCAGAGTTGCAGTAGTTGAAGATAAGAGTTTCAGGAGGATTCCGGCGACGGGACACATAGAGTCTCCATAGAGGATCAGGATGTTTTCAGGAGCCAGGACACAGGATGTTTTCAGGAGCCAGGATACAGGATGTTTTCAGGAGTCAGGATCAGATGTTCTATGTCAGAACACTGACTTCAATGTCAGAATACTGACTTCGATGTAAAGATCATGAGAAGAGTTGGATGTGGCCTTTTATAGCAGACTTGGAAGATCATATGAGGCGGGTGAGAGCAACTGAGGATTGACTAGTGGCTAGGGAGGCCACTAGAGGCGAGAAACAGGAATTGCAGCAATAAAACAAAGCAATATCTTGGTTGTCAGGATAGGATCCTGACAATCTCTTATAGATTGTATATCTAGACAATTAAAACACATAGCACATAATTTTTCAGATGCATAATAATCTTATTATACTTCCATGGGTTTGCGTGCTATGACGAAAGTGATATCATTAAAATCTGTAAGATGTGTTTCAGAGGGTTTTTTTAACCAATCGATATACTCAATAACAAAACCTTGTTCATGTAGAACACTTCTGACAAATGTCTCATCACATTTTAATAATCTGAATTTATGTTCTCCTAATCGGTAGAAAGTTGCATCTAATGCTGTAAATAACAAAAGCTGTCCACCAGGTTTAAGCAAAGATACGATTTTCTTTAAGTTTTTGCGAAACTCTTCGTGGTCTTCACTAATCGCTTCCAATACTGTTACACTCAACAGACAGTCCGATTTTGGCAGAATCACAGGATCTGTAATATTTTCTTTTTCAATGTCACATTTTACAATGTGTTTAATTTTGCTCTTTAACTCTTCTTCCCTTTCCTGAATTTGAGAGCTGAAAAACAAAAACATTAACAAATCCATTTATAATAGTGATTCAATCACTCCATGGAGTCTTTAAGATCAGCTGTGTCAGATCCAAGGATGGAGCATCAGGGCAATACTTCCCCTGAGAAGTCATGGACATTTCTGTCTGTCTGGCAACAGTGCTAACCGATTGACCAATCTTACTCTGTCCCCAAAAGCCTGAAATCATGTTATATGTATGTTCAAGGAACAGTGAAGCAAACTGGTGCTTATCTCACTCAGTTGCAGTCTGACTTCACTTAAAGGGGATTAGCTACTCAACCTGAACTCATTAATCTGTAATGTTCTTTTATAGTTTAGGCAATATTTTAGGAATTAAATTTAGGTCTAGGGAAAGCAATTTAGAATCAGGGCCACCATCAGGGGGTTACAACCATGACGGTTGTCACAGTCCTGGGCTCTAAGGATAGGGAATGTGTGGCCTGGCTATCCCGCATTCCCTATAGTTTAGGCAGTAAAGTAAAGCTTTAATGTGCCCTGAGAAATGTGCGACTGAGCATTCTGTGCTATTATTCCATTGTGCTATTAATTACCTCAACAAAAATGCAACGCAAGATATTCAACAAAGTGATTTGAGACTGTAACATTCTAAATGTGGGATGTGAGTGGCAAGTGTCTGCTCTGTCTATTTAATTCATAAGACAGAATTATGTATAGTGAGCAAGAGAGCTGCTGGGGTTCGTCTGTTCTCTGACTACACAATTTCCCAACATAACATACCATCGCCTCATCCCATTATTAGACTAACATCACCTCATCCCTGGCATTAATACATTAGAGCAAGGCTGGAGAGAATGTGTGTTTGTGTCATTCACTAAAAAAGCATGTTAGGGCATTACAGAGTTAGACTCACAAAAAAGATACAGTTGGGGAAAGCCAACATACATTTATTTTAGTAATAGGGGCATGGGGTATTCAGGATTATTTTATTTAAAGGGACACTGTAGGCACTCTTTAGCCCATTGAAGTGGTCTGGGTGCCAACTCCCATCACCCTTAACCTGTAGCATGTAATTATTGCTGTTTATATAAACTACAATAATTACCTTGCAGCGTTAATTCCTCCTCTAGTGGCTGTCTACCAGACAGCCACTAAATGGATTTCCAGGTTCTTAGACGACTTTTGGATGTCTAAACGACACTGGAATCACCGGAATCCCCACAGGAAAGCATTGAATAGCGCTTTCCTATGGGGAGATCCTAATGAGAGCATGGCTATTGCCGCCCGCTGCTGTCGGCAGGGGGAGGAGCGTGGGCGGAATGGAGCCAGTGCCGAGGGACATCGGCGCTGGACCCAGGAAAGCGCCACAGGAGGGGGCCTTGACAGAAGTTTGTTTTCCAGACACTATAGTTTCCCTTTAATTCAGTAGACAGAAGACAGTATAGTGAGCAGCAAGGGAACCACTGGGATTCCCTCATTGCTCTGCAGTGTAGCTTTAGGTATGGAGGTTTAAGTAAATCAGGGCTGCCATCAGGGGTTTAAAAACATGACGGTTGTCACGGCCCCACATATTTTCTAATGTGCATTTTGCATGGAACAAATCATCTGTGAATAAGTCAAGAGATAACAATCGCAAAACAAGTCCTATGAATTTTCTACAGTTCTACTGCTCTAAAAGCTGATACATTGGTTTACAAGGCAAATGCCAAAAGTAGTAAAAAAAAAAAAAAAAAAGCTAGAAAAGACCAATTTGGTTGTTCTTGTGATAAGTATTTTTGGGAAAAGGTCTATGATCTGATTAAGATTATAACCAATCTGTCTTTAGTGAAGAAACCTGAGTTCTCCCTGCTTCACCTTGATTGGCACACAAAGAGACAACACATTATTTACACATTGCTTAACTACAGTAAAACTTTTATTAGTCAGAAACAACTTAATCTCCCTTTTTATTGTCAATTTAAAAAAACAATTATTTAAACTAAAAAACTGAAAAATATGTTAGTTACATTAATAAAACTGTTGTAGATTTCCAGTGATGATCTGACAAAAAACAAAAGTGGAAAATGATCCCTGTGTCTCTACTGCATAACTAATTTGATATATCAGATTTAAGATATTCATTGTCAGAAGGCTCTTTATAATTCATAATGGCTTTTTTATGTTAGTTTGGCACATTTTAGTCATGTCTTTGTTATATTGTTTGTCTTATATGTTTTTATAAAATAAAAAAGAAGTAAAATAAAAAATAATGAATAAATAACTAAAAACAAATACCAAAAAAGCCACAAAACAATCTGCAAAACTTTGATAAATCTCCCTCAGTTACTTCATGATAGTTTACCCTCCTTCATTTAGCTCCATGATATACTTTGATGTATGAGACCAGTCAAAACATTCTGAATGTGTGTCTAGCCATTTCTTCACTTCCTTGATACATTCATCATTGAATTTTAAAATTGTGATCTCTTTGAAAACATCAGAGACTGTACACAGGAGGTGCATCATGGGTCCCATACTGACATCAATCAATGTGTCTCCTTTAATGCGTCCTGCAAAAGAAACATTTTAGTGAGCCAGTTAATTTACTTTGGTTCTGTCATTTTAAGGAAGCCTTATGGCCCCTGTGTTGTCAAAGGGACTAGCAAATATAGAAAACGCAATTTAGGGGACAATGTCCTATCCAATTCAAATACCAGCAATGCAATTCACATAAAAAGCTGCTACCACAAACTGTTCTTTCTACCGGAACAAATTAAAAACCATACACAATAAAATGACAGCACTCTAATAAATAATAAAAGGAGGTAAATAAACATTAAAAATGTAATATATGAATAAGTTAGTTGAAATAAATGTTCCTTTGGTAAAAAGGAGGGTGTATGTGCAAAGGTGAGAGACAATTTTTCTTCCATTATATGAACAGAGTACTGGAATTTATTACACTAGTGGCACCTTGCTTCCCCTGTTTCCCTTCCTTTTCTCCTATGTATGTATAAGGATTTTCCAATGATAAAAGGATCGACGGGTTACCGTGTCACCATAAGTACACGCAAGTCTTTGAGATCTGAGCCTATCCTGTAGGGCTCTGTTACATGTGAGTGAGACTATATAGATTATTCACGCAGTGGGTCTATCACATACGTTACTTGCACTATTTGCACTTATATCTGTTTCAGATACATTGTACTGTGATACGTTTCCCATACATATGTATGCCAACCCACATGAGTAAGCCTGTATATTTTTAAGCACTCCACATATACACCAGTGGTGGTTTTTACTATTATTGTATTCTCCTGCACTGTGTGTACACCAGATTCCAGCTTGTACTACCAGAACTATTTGTCGTCTGGTTACTGGGAGGGGAAATGGCTACTCTTTAATTACTGTTCCAGTGTTGAGTATTCAACTGTAAAAGTCCTTGTGAGGACAAGAGCTCCCAGGACTGAGTGTCGTCCAGTGCCTGGGGGTGTCTAGAGCTAATTCCTATTCGGCTCCAGGTGGGGCGGTTCCAGGGCCCCAGTGAAGCCACCGTGACTGTGGGCAGAAGTGCTGTTTCCAGCTAGGAAGCGGTCCTTTGCGGAGGTACCCAGCCAGGGGTACAGGGAGCTCAGTTACAGACCCATTTAAGGCACAAGAAGCCAATGTGAGGATTGACAGAGTGGTGTTGTATGAGAGAAGTGATGGGAGAGATAAGTCAGCCTGGCAGCAGGATTCACTATGGACTTGTAAGGGTCTTACCTGGAGGTGGGAGTCCAAAGTGGTGAGTTAATGCACACCCTTGCTGTTTAACATGAACAGAGGAGACAATAGGGAAATATCTCCAAAGTTATGAAACAATGCACTGGGGTTTTGCAGGAAAAGTACTCCTGGATATGCAAAACAGACAAGGAAATTCCAATAGAGTAGTCAGGTACAGTACCAATGGTCGGGGGAGGCAGAAATCAGCAAATACGGTAAACGGTACTGAAGGTCAAAGCAGGAGTCAAATGAACTAAATTGTTTCCAAGACGGGTAACAAAACGATCTGACCAGGAGGAAGTGGCAAGGCAAGGATTATAAAGGTAGCTAATAAGCTACTTAATCAGGAACCACATGCAGGTGTGAATAGTAGTTCAGGCATAGTGATGCAGATACCATAGCATCAGAAATGAACAAGAATTAACATGAGAAGTGGCGATGAGAAAAAGATCAATGACTGGGATGAAGAAGACCCAGGTGCAATTCCAGCCAGGCCCTGAGAAGAGATGTCCATGCCTGACAGTCTGCTTGGCATGGTGCAAACAGTGACAGGACAATAGTGAGGCAGTATGGTTTCCGTAGAGATCGATAGGAGAGAATTACAATAGTAAATAAGAGAAATTTGAAGAGTTTTAACAAGCTTAGTAGCATATTGGAAGATCTTTTAAGGCGGAAGTTTTCCAAGAGAGACACGATATCAGAAGGAAACCAAGGACAGAAATCTGAGGGACTCCAGCTGAAATGGTAAGAGGGCTTAAGCTGTTAGCAGAGGAGACACTAAATAATAATTGGGAGACGTAGGGTGAGAACCATGAAAGGACAGTGCCATGAAGGTCAAGGGTGTAAAGAGTTTTACTGCACTTTCATACTCCAAGCACAATGGCCACTACAAATCACTGATGTGGTCATGTTGCTTGGACTAGCCATTTAAATGATTGAAATTGGCATTAACACAACTTACCTGAGGTCACTGACTTGTAAAGCTGCAGTATAGGATATCTTATTGCGACTTCTTGCATTGCCTGATGAGTAGTTTGTGAAAAATAAACATCAAGATGCATTTTGGAATTAAATTCATCCACATGATAGCGTTTGTGAGACTTGGAGGCCATTCTGGATGTCTACAGTGCTGCAGTGCTACAGTGTGATTAGTGTATCGCTTTTCAAGCCTTGAAAATTAAGTCATATTTCATTACGTAAATACCCAAAGGCTTATTTAACATTTACTTTAGAAATGTATATTTAAAGATTTTGTGAATTTTTAATATGATTTGGTTCTATGTAAAGAAGAAAATTAAAATCCATCTCAGGTCAGAAACCAAATACAAGCCTTATCGGGTACAACCATTTATTTTATTTTTTTTATTTTGGTTTATGAATTTGCTTAATTTTAGGTTGAAAAAGTTTTCCAAGTTGCCTAGTTTAGTATACATTGTGCAAGTCATGTACCACTCACTTTAATTCAATTTATAATCAGTAGATCAATTAGAATAAAAATAGAGGGTAGATTAAATAAAAACATAACACAAAAGGTTGAGACAATGGGGGAATTTATCATGATGCTCTGTTCTAAAAAGTGGTCTAATGCACTAAAAGTCTAAAAGGTCACCACAGAAACCACGTATCAGCACACATATTCAGCATTGTGATGCTTTTACAGAACAGAACACTTTGATAAACTTCACCCAATGAGTAGAGAATCCACGAACAAAGAAACATCAGCAAAGATGGGAATAATATCTGATGAATGAAACTACAGTCAACCTACGAAGATCTCTGCTTAATGATGGGTTCATGGGATCTGATCTACTCCTTTTGAAAACAAAATAAATATTTCATCCTGCAATACTTCATTCAATTACATATGCTGCTACACATATTGGAAGGCATGGCCTGAAGTTGTGGGATGGGCTATAGACCTATAAAAATGGGACTCCCTCCTTTCCCTACTTACCTTTGTTGGTCAGACAAATAGACTGTTTGAGGTTAGCATTTGCATGAGATCCACTTCCAGGTCATACAAGACGCCATTTTGGTTTCACCTTTGCTCCATGAGGTCTCCTACTCCAAGCTGTGTCCAGGAATCCTGCAGCATGGCTTTCCATTAATCCAGTGGCTTTCTCTCCAGTCAACATTGCATTTGGTATCTCAGGGACTCTCAAACCGTAAGTTGACCCACCTGTCACGCCAGGATTAGTTCCCACGGCTTTCAGCACAGCACGGGTCCTCACTTTACGGTTTCCTTTTGTTTTGCATAGTTATTTCGTTACCTTATACTCACCTAGCTGTTCATGTAAAATCTGTTGTTTAAAATCTGTTTTAGTTAAAATCTGTTGGGTTAAAATCTGTTCGGTTAAAACTACAAACAAAATAAAAATTTTCGCCTACACACTGACCCCTACCGGTCTTTTGGTGTACTACAGGCATCTCAGACATTATTGCATTTCATGTACAATCCAACGAACCACTGCATTTGCGCCTACACACTGACCCCTACTGGTCATTCGGTGTACTACAGGCTTTTCAGACATTATTGCATTTCATGTACAAACCAACGAACCACTGCATTTTTCACCTACACACTGACCCCTATCGGCCATTCGGTGTACTACAGGCTTCTCAGAGGTTTTTGCATTTCATGTACAAAAAATAAACCACTGCATTTTCACCTACACACTGACCCCTACCGGTCATTCAGTGTACTACAGGCTTCTTAGACATTATCGCATTTCATCTACAAATCAACGAACCTCTGCATTTGTGCCTACACACTGACCCCTACCGGTCATTTGGTGTACTACAGGGTTCTCAGACATTATTGCATTTCATGTACAAACCAACGAACCACAGCATAAGCAAACTAACTACAGCATTTTCGCTTTTATACTGACTCATATCTGTCAAACGGTATACTACAGGATTTTCAGACATATGGTTATTCCCCTCATAACATTCCCACTATAATTATAATTACACAATAACACTTCCTTACAACTCATGCTTGCTATGATATAATCACTCCTGCATACCTGCCTTCATAGGCATTTAGTTACATTTACTGACAATACGCATACATTTACCCAAGAATGCACATACTATTTAAAGCACTATGCAGGATTCCAGAGTCTAATACGGAATATTTGCATGTTTGCACGCTTAAAATACAAGTCCTTCCAATTATGTATTTTCACATATTAGGTTATTCAGCTGCCAGTCATGGTTCATTACACTCATGTTTCGGGGTACAGTTGTATTCAATATCACACATGATATAACACTCCTGACAAGTTAATTTCCTTCAAACAGGGTCATTACAAGCATACAATAAACATTGGGACGGAGCACTTTTTTCTATTAAACTTGCATAACACACATATGGGTATACGCTTTTAAATGTCAATATTCAGTTTTCATACATTGTTTTACCCGTCCGGGATACAGGTATTAATAACCCTTACGACCAATAAGGGTATCTAATCATACTACCAGGTACATACACCTGCTCATGTGGTATATACATACATTTTCTGTTTCACCCTGGGTATATCCTTAGCATACTGGCAATTAGGGACTATAGGTTTCCAATAGGTATTCTCCTTTCTTGGCATCTACGCCTGTCGTATAGTGGTCCCGCGAGACCAACACCCCGCCTCAAACACCCATCGGGCCACTCGTGAGCTAGCCGCCTCGCATGGTATATAGAGAGGGCCTCACCTGTCACTCCCTTCCCCTTTTTTTCTGGTTACAGTCACCGAGAGGCCAACATCCCGCCACTACGTTTGGTGGCCACAAAAATCCCCTCGCACCATTGCATAGATAGATCCTCTCAAGCCACTTGGCAACTAGCAGGTCCTCACCTGTCACCAAACAAAGGATTAATTGTTTCGCCATGCTGCTTTAGCTAGCAAGCCAGTACTAGCACACTGTGGGTTCATATAATAATGGCTACCTTCATGTTTTTTAGTATGTATCAAGCAGGTGGTAAGATTTCTCTCTACCTAACACTCCAGCTAGAGTCAACACGCTTTCACTTGGAGAAGATGTTGCTAGTCCCACACGACAATTTTGTCCCAACACAGCGGACGATCACGTTTCAGGCTCCAGGCTCTAGCACCTCTGGTAGTACGTAGAGAACTACCAGAGACAAATTGGGTCGTCTCATTCTCTTTGGCAAATCCCAGATTGGCAACAATTTCCATGTTGGCACATGTAGTTTCAGTGCATGCAGACTGTTGCAGATATGTTCTCAATATGTCACAGCACATGCAAAAACCATGTGTCACAATAAATGTACCCTGAACCTTACTTCATGTCTGTAAACATTTATGCATTTCCAGTACTTTCTAACTCATCACCCTTCCAGACATTTAGTTGATTTCCTAATATCCGAATTTTAAAGGCCTTCCATACAGGTATTGCCATATACTTTGGGGGGAATCTAGAATGCCCTAACTTGCAGTCATCACAGCACAATTACACTCATGGCCCAAGAAATGGCAGGAAGATTTCTACCTGGGCCTCTCCGATCTACACCATTTACAGTGTGGTGCAATCCCATTGAGATTTTCACAGGGAATCTTCCCTTACAGGGAAGATTCATCTGCACCTCACGCCTTGGCTACCCCAAGTCTCAACTCCCTCATACCCTCCGAGGAGTTTTCATTACAGTATGCCACCATTGTTCATACCATTATAGCTATCACTCAAGCAAGGGGGGAAGCCTGGTTAAGTAAAATGCATTTCAGACTGCCACCATCTACCCTACACTGGCACTTACAGGGCATTTATGTGCAGCAGTTATACATTTCTCCTCCCGCTTAACTTTCGGGTCAAGAGCAGCCCACAATCTTCAATATATTCATTGAACTCTTTGCTGGTTGTGGTTAAGCATATCCAGATGCCCCACAGTCATACACTCCCGAGATGATTTCTTGTTGGTCAAAGGGAACGCCTTTCCCTCTAGAAGCTTCAAGGAAGCCATTAGTATGTCTGAACACTTGGGTGTCCCAGTATTCACTAAGGTCACAGAAGACCCAGACACTATCGTTACATTCCTGGGCATACAACTTGACTCGGCATCCATGCCAACAAGTTACCACGTGAGAAATAGGAACAGTCGCAACAACACCAATTACCACCTCCTGCTTGGTACTTGCAACCACATGGAACTACAATCCCTACCAGGTTCCTTAAATTTTGCCATGCGCATCATACCACAGGCCGCGCTTTCATCTAAGACCACTTTTCTTTTTCCACACTCCCGCATGATGATCAGGGGCTGTCCCTAGACAACCAAGCCATGGCAGACCTACACATATGGTGGACTTTCTTAACCACACGTAATGGTAAACTATTGTGGCAGCTGCCGTGACAGCCGCCATGGCAGGGGGGTTATTTATGGTCAAGGTCACGGATTACATGAACCTCGTCAACATAGCCGGGCTCTGACAAAACTGGCCTTGTCCACCAGCACTCAACACGCTTGCTACAGGGTTTTCCACTTATACAATACGTTTCATGTTGGACCATCACTTAGATAACTGGTTTGAGGTTTCACCACTTATGGCCTTCGCCTCCTTTTGCCACCTTAAGTTAAAATTCTCGCACAACACGGTTAAACTTATCTCACGGGCATTCAACACTATACGTATTTCTCCTTCCCAAACAACAAGGGTTCCTATCCTCCTACCCCATCCATACCTTACTTAGAGACATAGCCAAGCGCACGTTCCCGCTAAAACTAAATACTGGCCATAGACATACAATGTTCAAACCATGTCAGAACCACTTGACCATGCACCTTCCGAGCCACACACCAATGCAGTTATCAAAACTGCTACCTATCTAGCCTTTAACGGCTTTCTCAGGCCAAAAAAAACCTACTACCTTACAAGCAATGCTGGGTGCCCGGTTAAGGTACTGGTTACGTTCTTGGGCACGCCACCATATGCTTTACTGAACCATTACTGTCGCTGTACGATACTGTCCTTACCACAGGTAGGTTCATGCACTATGTCCACCTACTCATTCACCGAGCTCGAACTAAACCCTAGCGACCACTCAGGGCACTCCTTTACGATAGGAGCAGCCTCCACGGCCTGTAGCCAAGACATCCCTGCACATGTTAAGACACGGTGGCCGTTGGGAATCATAGGCTTATGTGACTTACATACCACAGCCGATTCAGGAATTAGGAAGCTTTCATTAAAATGTCTACCTGATGCACTATGATCCTGTATAATGTTTTGCATTAATATGTCTCTTTTTGCCCACTTTTTACTGGCCTACAGCATACATCGGTTTCAGCATACCTCAACCGATTATTCCTAAAGCTACAACTCTACAACCCATATTATTCTATATCATACAGGGAGTGCAGAATTATTAGGCAAGTTGTATTTTTGAGGATTAATTTTATTATTGAACAACAACCATGTTCTCAATGAACCCAAAAAACTCATTAATATCAAAGCTGAATATTTTTGGAAGTAGTTTTTAGTTTGTTTTTAGTTTTAGCTATGTTAGGGGGATATCTGTGTGTGCAGGTGACTATTACTGTGCATAATTATTAGGCAACTTAACAAAAAACAAATATATACCCATTTCAATTATTTATTATTACCAGTGAAACCAATATAACATCTCAACATTCACAAATATACATTTCTGACATTCAAAAACAAAACAAAAACAAATCAGTGACCAATATAGCCACCTTTCTTTGCAAGGACACTCAAAAGCCTGCCATCCATGGATTCTGTCAGTGTTTTGATCTGTTCACCATCAACATTGCGTGCAGCAGCAACCACAGCCTCCCAGACACTGTTCAGAGAGGTGTACTGTTTTCCCTCCTTGTAAATCTCACATTTGATGATGGACCACAGGTTCTCAATGGGGTTCAGATCAGGTGAACAAGGAGGCCATGTCATTAGATTTTCTTCTTTTATACCCTTTCTTGCCAGCCACGCTGTGGAGTACTTGGACGCGTGTGATGGAGCATTGTCCTGCATGAAAATCATGTTTTTCTTGAAGGATGCAGACTTCTTCCTGTACCACTGCTTGAAGAAGGTGTCTTCCAGGAACTGGCAGTAGGACTGGGAGTTGAGCTTGACTCCATCCTCAACCCAAAAAGGCCCCACAAGCTCATCTTTGATGATACCAGCCCAAACCAGTACTCCACCTCCACCTTGCTGGCGTCTGAGTCGGACTGGAGCTCTCTGCCCTTTACCAATCCAGCCACGGGCCCATCCATCTGGCCCATCAAGACTCACTCTCATTTCATCAGTCCATAAAACCTTAGAAAAATCAGTCTTGAGATATTTCTTGGCCCAGTCTTGACGTTTCAGCTTGTGTGTCTTGTTCAGTGGTGGTCGTCTTTCAGCCTTTCTTACCTTGGCCATGTCTCTGAGTATTGCACACCTTGTGCTTTTGGGCACTCCAGTGATGTTGCAGCTCTGAAATATGGCCAAACTGGTGGCAAGTGGCATCGTGGCAGCTGCACGCTTGACTTTTCTCAGTTCATGGGCAGTTATTTTGCGCCTTGGTTTTTCCACACGCTTCTTGCGACCCTGTTGACTATTTTGAATGAAACGCTTGATTGTTCGATGATCACGCTTCAGAAGCTTTGCAATTTTAAGAGTGCTGCATCCCTCTGCAAGATATCTCACTATTTTTGACTTTTCTGAGCCTGTCAAGTCCTTCTTTTGACCCATTTTGCCAAAGGAAAGGAAGTTGCCTAATAATTATGCACACCTGATATAGGGTGTTGATGTCATTAGACCACACCCCTTCTCATTACAGAGATGCACATCACCTAATATGCTTAATTGGTAGTAGGCTTTCGAGCCTATACAGCTTGGAGTAAGACAACATGCATAAAGAGGATGATGTGGTCAAAATACTCATTTGCCTAATAATTCTGCACTCCCTGTATAAGAATGCCCCGAACACAACTTGTCTTCATATAAATATGATTTTGTTTTTTAGGTTCTCCATTTTAATGTATTAATACTCTGCCTTCACTTTTTCCCTCACATGTTGTGCACCCTGACGAATTAAGCTTCCCACACTGAAAGGCTGTCCAAACCATCCTTAAAGGCTTAAAACCTGAGTCCGATGCTATTAGCCAACCTTAAAAGTCACTAGCCACAGCAAGTCCAGGTCATATTCACCAGATGTGACTTTGTACTCGCCAAGGCTACATTTTTTTTCTTGTCTATGGCTAGTGGCGAGTGGAAATTTTGAGCCTTACAGTTATTTACAATATTTGTCTTCTAACCTTCTATTAGTTTTTAAGAACAATTGTTAATATAAAATAGGTATTAAAACACTGATTACAGAATTGGTTTCTAAAATTGTTTATTGATAGGGACAATTTGCAATGCTTAGAATCAGGGGCGTACCTAGAGCATTTGGCACACGGGGCAGATCCTGTGCTTGGAACACCCTCCTCCCCCACCCTCCCAAAAAAAAACCTGTAAAATGTTTAAAATGTTTTCTTTTCTTTTTTTTGTTAATGTATTGCACAAGTTTGTAAACTTTGCAAAACCGCTGACAGCCCCCATCTACAAAACCCTTGTCCTGCCCCGTCACAGGCAGACAGGTACACACAGTCACAGGCAGGCATACACAAAAATTTGTAGGCAGACAATCACACACAGTTACAGGCATGCAGACAAACACACAGTTACATAAATGCAGTCACACACACACAGTTACAGGCAGACAGTCACACACACAGTTACAGGCATGCAGACACACACACACACACACACAGTTAAAGGCATGCAGTTACACACACAAATACACACAGTTACTGGCAGCCAGTTTTACACATATACACAAAGTTAAAGGCAGATGGTCAGTCACACACACACTCTTACTTACAGACAGTGTGGGCTGGAGGAGGAGTGGTGTAACGGACCGTTTCAGCACACAAGGGGTTAAAACCGTTTAGGCGATCGTCCCCTTTCAGAGACACAGGCACAGCTACTGCAGAACACCAATCCGCCGAACAGGAAACCATATGAATGCTGTAAACCGCTGAATAGGAAAAACCATATGAATAGGTTTACACTCCTAGCAGTCAAACTGTAACAGTATACAATAAGTCCCCCCAAGAACGAGACAAAGCTCCGTGTTGAGGGTCAAGCAGTGAACAGTCAGAGCTGTGGGTTTATTGTCCTTATGTACACATTCTTACACATTAGTACCACCCACAGGGTTTTGGAACACAACCAATAAACACATACAATACACTCAGACAATCCCACACAAAATCCTCCCCTCTGCCTGTGATACAATTACCTTACACAATGGGTAATATAATTAGCACAAGCTGAGAAATACAATGTTTCCACATTATTCATAACTTGAAAAGTATGCATCACATTCACATAAAACTTACATTTTCAGAATCCGCATACTCCAAATACAAACATACGTCAAATCATACAAATTGGTCCAGTGGTTCAAAAGATAGATCGTAGTCCTTTGTGACCAACGAAGCATGGCTTTTCTGCCCAAAACCAGTTCCACAGAGTCTTCTATCCTGGAAATAATTGGGAAGTAATCCAATTATCTCCAAGCACAGAGGCAAAACTCCATTAAATACATGGCAACAAAAGACAATAAAATACATAAAAACATATAACTGTGCAGCCATTGCACAAAACAGGTACATTCAACATATCCCCAGATAGCTCAGATCTGAGTGCACATTATTACTGAATGGCGCTCAGAGCACACACATACAGTTCAATTGCCATGGAGCCAAAGTCTTTCCCATAGTCTTTCATTATACAAATGGGCTCCATGGCATAGCTATCTGGGGTATCACCGCTCAAACAGGGCAAGCACCAAATGACCCGGCTTTCATGTCTTTGCAGGGGAAAATCCAGCGTTTCAACATGGGGCCATAGTCTAAAGGCAGCAGGCGAGCAACCAGGCTTCTCCCATGCAATGTGGCGAGATTGGTCTCGTCACATCCCTCCCCTTTTTCAAACAGGCTAACAGGGTATCTGACCTCCTGCCAGTCAGTGCCCTTGTTAGTCCAGCAGCCCACCCACAACACACAAACAGTAATACAGCCCACCCACAATAAATGGTTACTACACCTGGGTAGAGGAGAACTTTGTCCATGTCCAGGTGCCTCACCACAGCTGTGTGGGTGACTGGTAAGCTGACTTGGTGGGTTGCTGAGTGGGCAGAGACCAGCGGTACTCTGCCCTGGTGCCAGCGCTACCACGGGAGTAGCCTGGTTGAAGCCTGGTTGTTGGAGGGGGAGACCGACTGTCTCCCCTTTGGTTACACCGCTTGGTTGCTGGAGGGGAAGACCGACTGTCTCCCCTTTGGCTAAACAGCCCTGTCGCTGGGAGGCAGAACCAACCGTCCCTACCCCCTGTGCTGTAAGTGCAGAGACCACGGTCCCATCTGCACAGTTGTGGGGTTTACTGTCCCCCCTGGTACATTAAGCTGCCGCTGGGGAGAGGGGGTAACAAGCTCCTCTCCCATATATACTTCCAGCCGCGGGGGAGGGAGACCGACTGTCTCTGCTCCCAATACAGAGTCCTGCTGCTGGGGAAAGGAGACTGGGCTCTCTATTCCCTGTAGGACACTCTGCCACTGGGGAATGGAGACTGGGCTCCCAATTCCCAATGACTCATAGTGCTGCTGGGGAATGGAGACTGGGCTCCCAATTCCCAATGACTCATACTGCCGCTGGGGATCTGAGCCGACCGCCCAGCATCCCTGTAGCTCACCCTGCCGCTGGGGAGGGAGGACGCTGCTCTCCTCTACCTGCAAGGTACACTGCCGCTGGGGGAGAGGACCACTTGTCTCTGTCCCCTGTAACTCAGCCTGCTGCTGGGGAATGGAGACTGGGCTCCCAATTCCCTGCATATCACACTGCCGCTGGGGAATGGAGACTGGGCTCCCAATTTCCTGCATATCACACTGCCGCTGGGGAATGGAGACTGGGCTCCCAATTCCCTGCATATCACACTGCCGCTGGGGAATGGAGACTGGGCTCCCAATTCCCTGCAGTACCTGTCACTGGAGTTCCTCCCAACGTGCCAGCTGACCTTCTCTTTCTGCCCGGTCTTGCAGATTCTTGAATACCCGGTCCCTCATGGACTGCACGTATTTCTTGGGTCCAAAGAACTTCAGCCGCAATTCCATCATGTTATTGAACTCTCTCCTAGAGTAGCTGTACTCCACTGCTGGTTCCATCCTGGTGCTGTCAGGGTCGCTGTACTGGGACATGCGTTGCCCTCAAATTGTAAAATCCACGGAATGGTGTCTCCTGTAGCTGTCCTTCTGGCTGCAGGAACGATCCCGCCACTTGCCACCAATTGTAATGGACCGTTTCAGCACACAAGGGGTTAGAAACGTTTAGGCGATCATCCCCTTTCAGAGACACAGGCACAGCTACTGCAGAACACCAACCGCCGAACAGGAAACCATATGAATGCTGTAAACAGCCGACTAGGAAAAACCATACGAATAGGTTTACACTCCTAGCAGTCAAACTGGAACAGCATACAATAAATCCCCCCAAGAACGAGACAAAGCTCCGTGTTGAGGGTCAAGCAGTGAACAGTCAGAGCTGTGGGTTTATTGTCCATATGTACACATTCTTACACATTAGTACCACCCACAGGGTTTTGGAACACAACCAATAAACACATACAATACACTCAGACACTCCCACACAAAATCCTCCCCTCTGCCTGTGATACAATTACCTTACACAATGGGTAATGTAATTAGCACAAGCAGAGAAATACAATTTTTCCACATTATTCATAACTTGAAAAGTATGCATCACATTCACATAAAACTTACATTTTCAGAATCAGCATACTCCAAATACAAACATACGTCAAAATCATACAAATTGGTCCAGTGGTTCAAAAGATAGATCGTAGTCCTTTGTGACCAAAGAAGCATGGCTTTTCTGCCCAAAACCAGTTCCACAGAGTCTTCTATCCTGGAGATAATTGGGAAGTAATCCAATTATCTCCAAGCACAGAGGCAAAACTCCATTGAACACATGGCAGCAAAAGACAATAAAATACATAAAAACATATAACTGTGCAGCCATTGCACAAAACAGGTACATTCAACATATCCCCAGATAGCTCAGATCTGAGCACACATTATTACTGAATGGCGCTCAGAGCACACACATACAGTTCAATTGCCATGGAGCCAAAGTCTTTCCCATTATACGAATGGGCTCCATGGCATAGCTATCTGGGGTATCACCGCTCAAACAGGGCAAGCACCAAATGACCTGGCTATCATGTCTTTGCAGGAGAAAATCCAGCGTTTCAACATGGGGCCATAGTCTAAAGGCAGCAGGCGACCAACCAGGCTTCTCCAGTGCAATGTGGCGAGATTGGTCTCGTCACAAGTGGATTCCATGAAGTCCTTCCCTGGAGTCTGTTAGGTGGAGAAGCATGAATTCCTTACTGCTTCACCTCCATGTGCAGAAGTAACAGCAGCGGGTAAGGGCCGTATTAATCCACGCCCCCGCTGCCAGTTTGGCTCTGCACCTGATTTTGCTTAGCTCCGCCCCCACTTTCATTCTGTGTTGCCAGTTCAGCTGGTTTTTGCGTGTGTGAGCTGTTCCAGCCACCTGGCACCCTAACTACCATGGGGTGCTGTTCAGAGGTACAGCTCAGACAGCCCCCTCCCCCAGACCAGCGTCATTGCACCCCCTACCTGGTTGCACCCCAGGCAGACCGCCCCCCCTTTCTTCCGCCACTGCTTAGAATACCCTTACAGTGTACTTTTTTTTTATCTCCATATAGAATTCCATCCAGATTAAGGGCTATTTCAACTGATCTTTAAAAAATTAATTTTAGTAATTTTGAAGACATGCAACTCACACATATTACGAGAGTCACCAATTAAAGATAACTGGAAATAAAGCGTAGATATACTTTCATACTAACAGTTCACACATTCTTTTTAATAATGACAGTTCTGTAAATTCAAGGCTTTATTCATTAAAAGGGGATATTTGTTCAACTGTGAATTTGCTAGATTTAGACCAAAAGTTTGAGTTAAAAAAAATAATAATAATTTTAACTGATGAACTGATGATGCTGTATTCAAAGACGTAACTTTCTGTGATGTGAACTGGACCACAGACCCCGGATACTGTCACTTCTGTGTGGCTCACACTGCTCGGTGAAAGATGTCGCTTTAAAAAATATAAAAATCTTTATATAGACATACTATACCATCAAAGCTTCCTTTCTTGTTTTATATCGGAAAACTACTGGTCATAATCTTGTGGATATTCATATATCATATTCATATATCCAGAAACGGGGATTGTACTGTCCAAGTTCTAAACAGTAGAGCTCTAGGGAGCTCAGAAAAGTGTGAGTTAGTCCACTTGAACACTTATCGAAAATACAGACCTGTTTTGATAAATTGCACTTGCAATTGCAATTTTCTATTTTCTTTGTGTTTTTATTAAAAAATAAAAGTATGTGTGTGTGTGTGTATATATCATACTATAGGGGTAGCATAGAACACATTATTAATTGTTAACACTTATTGTTGTGTTATCTAATGATTTTATATCATACTCAAAGTACATCATTTTTCAGATGCCTAGTGACCTGCTTATGCTTTCATTGGTGTGTGTGCAATGATAAAAATCACATTATTAAAATTTGTGTCAGAGGTTTTTTTTTTTACTCTTTTGACATATTCAATAATAAAACCTTGTTCACGCAGAACACTTCTGACAAATGTCCACTGCAAACCGAGCATAGAAAACAAGAATTGCCATCTTGGAGATCCATAAATCTCCATAATTTAATACATGATACTTCAACTTCTTCCATATAGCTCAATGATATACTTGGATGTGTGAGACCAGTCAAAACATTCTGTATGTGTGTCCAACCATTGATTCACTTTCTTGATACATTCATCATTGAATTTAAAAATTGTGATCTCTTTGAAAACATCAGAGACTGTACACAAGAGGGGCATCATGGGTCCAATACCGACATCAGTCAATGTGTCTACTTTAATGCATCCTGCAATAGAAACATTTTACTTAGCCAGTTCGTTGACTGGGGTTCTGCCATTATATGGTAGCCTTATGGCCACTATGTTGTTAAACTGACTTTCAAATATCAGAAGTTCCATTTAGGTGACCACATCCTATTTAATACATTACTAGCAATGCAAGTTACATAAAAGGCTTTGTACCTAAACAGATTAAATGAGTTTAACCGAATGCTGCAGTGGGTCCCAAAACACAGGGTGCACTGTCAAGAACTGAAACCTTTGATCTCACAGTAACTGCAACAATGTATGACATAGTTACCATATGGGTCCCTTATTATTAGGGCTATCAGTTGAATGCCCAGTCCCACAGTAAACATATATCAGGTATAGGTACTGAAGTCCTACAAGATGCCAATCCTATCCCTCGCGTCAACTTTCTCTTGCGTGAACCTTTTAACCCCTTAAGAACCAAACTTCTGGAATAAAAGGGAATCATGACATGTCTCACATGTCGTGTGTCCTTAAGGGATTAAAGTGTGCAAATTGTGAGAATTGTACACTGTATATAATGTTGACATTTATCTTATTTGACATTTAACTTGTAAGGGACTGATATACCTTCAAGAGAATGGTGACAGACGTGATAAAAGAAGTAATGTTATTGAGACTTCTTGCAATGACTAATGAGCACCCTGTGAAAAATAAACATCAATAAACATTTTAGAATTAAATTACTCACATGATAGCGCTTGTGAGATTTGGAGGCAATTCTGTTTTTTACAGTACACAGTGCTGAATGTATCATTTTTAAAACCTTGAAAATTAAGTGCTGTGTTGTTGGTGGTGGAGTAGTTAAAACAAGGGAAAAGACTGGTATCTTGCGGGGCTCCGGTATTGTTTATTCAATTTTTTGCGTTCATTTAATACTTTTCGTAAATTATAATAGCATTGGCATTTCATTTTGTATGTTGTTAAACTGACCTTATAAAAACCACCTGCATATAACAGCTGGTTTTCTGTAACATTTTATAGCAATATCATTATCATACATACAGAAATATATAAAGAACTAGCCAAAAAACAGGGTAACGTGAAAACTCGCAAATTAAAATGATCTAAATGTAAACAATTTTCTTTTTTTCATTTATTCCTTTATCCTTTTCAAAAATATTTGGGGAATGAAAAGTTTTAGATAGCAATATTTCACAAAGGGTAATATAAAAACAAAAATAAAACATTTTCACCTTCATATAGTAGGTGTGACAAAAGCAGATAAAGAAAAATGGTCAAATGACCTGCTGATACATATTCATATCCCAACATTGGGAGATACAGAATCAGGATATATGGAATCAGGTGGGCAGGCTTCAGGGGAACGTCACCAGTGACGCAGGTTAACAGGATATGTTATTGAGACTTCTTGCAATGACTAATGAGCACCCTGTGAAAAATAAACATCAATAAACATTTTAGAATTAAATTACTCACATGATAGCGCTTGTGAGATTTGGAGGCAATTCTGTTTTTTACAGTACACAGTGCTGAATGTATCATTTTTAAAACCTTGAAAATTAAGTCATTATGTAAACACCGAAAACTTACTTAATATTCACTTTGGAAATGTATATTTAAAGATCTAGGTTGTGATTTTTTTTTTTCACATGATTTGATCTTAGGTGAAGAAGAAATTTAAAATCCATATTAGATCAGTAACCAAATACTAGCCTTATCAGTTATAACCATTTATTTTATTTATGAATTTGTTTAATTTTAGATTGAAAGAGTTTTTCAACTTTCCTACTTTATTATACAATGTGCGAGTCATTTATCCACTCATTGTAAATAAAAAATAAAGTAGAACATTTTGAATAAAAGTTTAGGGGAGATGGAATAAAAAAAAAAATATACAAAAGAATGGGAGATAACGGGGGGATTTATCAATGTATTCTGCTCTAAAAAGTGGTCTAAAGTACTAAAAGTAGGGCAATCAACACAGAAACCACTGGTACCAGCATGAAAATTCAGCATAGTGACTCCCTTCTCATATAGAACAGAACACCTTTTGGTGAGATGCGTTGCATTGTTGCACTTTTATTTTATCTTTATTTTTTTTAGCTATTGGGTATTAGAATAAAGTTAGTATATTGATTGCCTTTTGTTTTTACTCCATCACATTTAGGACATCACTTTCCTTGTTGGGGAATGTACCACCTATTCTTATAACTTTAAACAACATTCGTCAAACAAATTAAAAAAAAAAGACCACTTAACAGGTCAAGTAGTTGACTTTTCATACAGGAATGGCAGTGAGAACTGCACCTGTTGAAGACAGTTTAATTTCAGGTAAATCCAAGAGCGTCGTTTAGGTGAAAATCCAGTTTGGCAACAAATGAAGCAGTCCTTAAGGGATTATCCAAAATAGAAATTCAGTCGAGTAATGGTCATTAACGGGTGAGTAATCCAAGAGAACAGATTAGTAGACAATCCAGGTTCAGCATCAAGAATGTAGTTAAATACATTAAGGGAGTTTCTTGTGAGTAGTGAAAAGACAGTCCGACTTCAGCAACAAGAATGTCATTACTAAAATTAAGATTATTAGTACACTAAAGCTAGTATAATCTTCAATTTTACCACATGACAGGAGGCTTCATATTTGCATTTTTAAAGCTTAGAATTGACCAATGTGAAGGAAGTATGAGATGTTTGCCGAAATAGAGCGTTCTAAACGTACCCTCTCGCGCTCAAACCGCGCATCGTATAATGTCGGTTAGGGAAGCGTCGGCCGAAAATGACTTGTGAGGCCGCCGCTCCCTTGACCGAGTGGGCTCCGAAACAAGGTTTGACGCCTGCTAGATGCAATAGCCAGCGGGTCCATCTGGCGAATGTAGTGGTAGACACCTCTCCATGAGGTTCCACGTAAGAAGTCAGGAGTAGACCCGTCGCATGAGTACATAGGGGTAATGATTCGGTATACCCCATTAGCGTTCCGACCACACATAGTTTGGTGTCTGACACAAAGTATGGGTATGACATCGAAGATCAATTGGACTTAGTTCGTCTCGATATGGTAAAGGTAATCCCGTCTGGGGTGAGAGAGAAAACCATCCATATTGAAAGCCCTAACGTCCGTCACCCGTCTAAATAAGACGAGGCACAAAAAGAGGGCTAGTTTGGCTGAAAGTTGTTTCAGTGACAAACAAGGATTGTCCTGATATTCCCCAAGGAATCACAGCACCACATCCTGCCAGAGATGTGAATACTTGGGTGCCGGGTCTCGATAATTCGGCACCCCGAAGTAGTCGACAAACCAGTGGATCTTGACCTACTGGTCCGCCCTGTACCGGAACGTGCGCCGCCGATATGGCGGATCCGATCACGTTGAGGGATCAATATGACTGCCCCAACAAGACCAGGTGTGACAGATAGTTAAGGATCAGTGGGGCAGGTGCGGTAAAGGGATCGGAATCCCTTTCCACCCACCAAACACTCCAGGCCGGTCTGGCAGAAATATAGCATTTCCTGGTGCCGGGAGCCTATGAGTCCCATCAGAGGTCTTAGTTGATGCAATAGGTCGTGGACATTTCAGGAGGCCCTGAAATCATCCAGGCCACTAGTGCCAGTCGTCCTTCAACGACAAAGGAGGGGGCTTCCCCTCGAGGTCCTGTCAAAAGTAGAGGGAAGGTAGGGAGTGGTAGAGGGTCTTCGCGAGACGTCCCCAGGCGATCCGGGAACCACGGTTTGCATTGTCCGAGGGGTGTCATGAGCAGGTATTAAACTTTAAGGGAGATCCTTGAGAGTAGTAATAAGGCCATCCAAGTTCGGAAACAGGAGATCTTTTAATTAGTAAGTAATAAATCAAGGGAGAGCTGGAGTGTCACTTGGACAGAGTAGGACTGAACTTAATTAGAAGGCAAAAGAGAAAACCGCTAAAAGTTTAAACACATTAATTGTGCACATAGGCACTGACATTGAATATTTAAATACATAAGGACCAAACTTCTGGAATAAAAGGGAATCATGACACGTCACACATGTCATGTGTCCTTAAGGGGTTAAAAGGGTAGAGATGAATTTCTAAAGAACCATTAAAGAGATTTCTACACCTATGCTGTACGGATTGAGCAAACCCATTTATGCTCCATCTCTGTAAGTAAATTTCCATTAATTTGCACTAACTAGTACTACAATGCACTATATTTTTATCTCTGTTTTATTGCACACAAAACACACAGAGAAGATCTATGCTCACCAGCAATCCCAGAGTGGGATTTATACCACTCCACACTACACTGTATAGGCTCCATAACAAGTGAATGCAATTTTATCCTGCAACATTTTATTTATATTATTCAGACATACTACACTAAATTAATCCATATTTGTGTTTTTATTCTATACACTCCGGATTACCAATTGGAACCAAGGAATACAACACTAATCAATAAGCAGGGATTGTAGCACTCACGGGCAGATAAGTGGAGCTCTTGATAGCTCAGTTCTTTTGGAAGTGCATTTCCTTTTTTTTTTGCACTCCAACTGTGTGAAAAATACTGCATCTTATCTTTTTCATTTTTTTACTTCTGCTTTTTTACATGTATGACTGGAAAATATTGTGAGGCACTACTCCTTCCCCCTCATACAAGTATTTTACATCGGCCCAGAAAAAATAGAGACTCAGGACTGTGTTGTTCCGCAGTCTCCCCAACCCACCAATACAGTTCAAGCTTCTTAAACTCACCTATCTTAGCAAACAAATATGGGGATTCACCTACACCATATATAGCCTTATTGTGTTAGACCCACCACTACTTCACAGTAACCCAATATTGGTGCTCATTTGGAGGTGACCACAGGATAGAATAGATTGGGGAGAGACTCTGAAAGCAGTTTAAGCTGTAAGTATTTCAGTTAACATGGTTATCTCCCATATTAAAATTAGTGTAGGACCCACTGATATTGGGGTACTGAGACATACTGGTTGGCTTAACGCCATATGGTGTAACTGAATCCCTATATTTGAACAAGGGGTAGAGTCAACACTAATCGGGAAGGCAGCAGTCCCAAACAAGGACTCCCTCTAATGTCCCTGGAAATCAATGGTAAAAGCAAGAAAATAGGGGGATGGGTCTGCGCCAATGTGCACAATGATTGATAATATTGAGTCCAATAGGGTCTATGTTGTCGTTTCCAAAGTTCTACTTTTAGCGATATCCAGAAGGTGTCGGTGAAGTGAAGAGTAATCCAAATATGTAAAAATAGAAGAGATCTTACTTACAATTAGCAGAGCTTAATCCAGCTCTGGTGTGAATGGCTTACAGCGGTATTATCCCCGCTTGCAGGATATGCGGCAGGTGTCCTCTTCTTTGTAGTGACAGGTGGCCAAGTTGGAAATAAAAATAGAGACAATGATGGTGCAGTATGTTCTACATGTTGAGTAAAAATTATAAAATATAATAGATACACTCACATTGGGTAGA
Organism: Pelobates cultripes; assembly: GCA_933207985.1. NCBI lineage: Eukaryota > Metazoa > Chordata > Amphibia > Anura > Pelobatidae > Pelobates > Pelobates cultripes. Next base: position 114,925,230 of record OW240921.1, read on the forward strand.
GCTTTGACTAGCTCTAGTTGGTTAGGCGTACAGCGGTATCATCCCCGCTTGTAGGATATAGGGTGAGTGATCTTGACGAGAATATCAGGAGCTCGGAGAGAAGATAAAACAGCGATAGTGCTCTCAATAAAATCTTAGTAATAAAATAAAATAATAAAATATACTCACAATGTATAGGGCAGGCTAACTGCTCTATGTGACAGCGTAGGTGGTATAATCCCCACCTAGGATTCTTTGGAGTATAGTATTCAGGAGTTAAAAATAATAAAAGAAGTATATAGTATAAAATGTATATAAATGTTTATAAAAAAGCCAGGTAACAAAAAAGATGATGGTTTAAACTTAAAAATGACCAAAATCTTTTTATTAACAGTATATAAAACAGTAAAAAATATCCAAACGCGTTTCGCCAGTATAAGGCTTTATCAATGGATAACAAAAGAATCCCAATATTTGTTTGCTAAGATAGGTTATTCCATTCAATGTCTGCATCCTCTGCATGCAGACACTGAACTTTCCTCATAGACATGCAATGATTAAAATTATCCAGGGTTGTGTTTGACTTGTGCTGGCTCTGCCCCTGATTTGCCTCCTTCACAGTCTCAGCTAATACTATGAGGAAGCACTGTGATTGGCTCAGACCACCACTTCTGATGGTGTCAGCAGACAGAGGTAGTTCACAGGCAAACAGGAGCTGCAGACTTGAATACAGGTAAGATTTTACTATATTTAGGGAGGCAGGAGAGGGCCAGGGAGGCTAGGTGGCAATTTTAACACTATAGAGTCACGAGTCACGAATATATGTTTGTGTTCCTGACCCTATAGTGCTCTTTTAATACCTCTACTGATTGTAAGTTTAAAAAAAACAATAATTTAAAGTAAAAAAATAAAAACATGTTACAAAAAATGTTACATCAATACAAATTGTGTAGATTTCCAGCTATATGATAATCTGATTTAAAAAAATTAGAATTATCCCTGAATACTTAATATCTACGGAATGATTAATTTGAAATATCAGATTTAAGATATTAATTGTCATAAGGCTCATTATAATTCATGATGGCTTGTTTATGTTAGTTTGTCATGTTTTAGTCATGTCTTTGTCATATTGTTTGTCATATATGTCTATTTTGCTACCAATAAAAAGTAGCTAAAAAAATATCAAAAAGGCACAAAACTATTTGCAAAACATGCATAAATCTCCCTCAGTTACTTCATGATAGGTTACCCTCCTTCATTTAGCTCCGTGATATACTTCAATGCATGAAACCAGTCAAAACATTCTGTATGTGTGTCCAACCATTTCTTCACTTCCTTGATACATTCATCATTGAATTTTAAAATTGTGATCTCTTTGAAAACATCAGTGACTGTGCACAGGAGGTGCATCAGGGGTCCCATACTGACATCAATCAATGTGTCTCCTTTAATGTGTCCTAAAAAAGAAACATTTTACTGCCAGTTAATTTACTTTGGTTCTGCCATTATAAGGAAGCCTTAGGGCCGCTGTGTTGTCAAAGGGATTCGCAAATATAGAAAACGCAATTTAGGGGACAATGTCCTATTCAATACAAATAACAGCTGCTATCACAAAATGTTCTTTCTATCAGAACAAATTAAAAACCATACACAATAAAATAACAGGACTCTAATAATTTATAAAAGGTGGTAAATGAACGTTAAACTAATTAGTTAATGCAAATGAATGCTCCTTTGGTAAAAAGGAGGGTGTGTGTGCAAATATTGTTTATCTTTGAAAAGATCTCATTTAATCCTATTGTTCCAAGAAAAATGGATTAGTAGCTCTAATACTAAAGAATATATTATTCAGTATCTACACCAAGCATGTCAAACTCAAAGTGTGGCATGGGCCACATAAACAAGGTTTAAGTTTATGTGGGACACACACACACATACTCACTGACAGACACACACACATACAGACACACACACACATACTCACTGACAGACACACACATACTCACAGACAGACACATACAGACACACTGAGAGACAGACACATACAGACACACTGACAGACACACATACGCACATACTCACACACACAGACAGACACACACACACACACTGGCAGACACACACATACTCACGGACAGACACACACACACACACACACTGACAGACACACACACACACACACACTGACAGACACACACATACTTGCTGACAGACACACACACTTGCTGACAGACACACTTGCTGACAGACACACACACATACACACTGACAGACACACACACACCCACAGACACACTGCCACAGACACATACTCACTGACAGACACACACATACTTGCTGACACACACACACTCACTAACTGACAGACACACACACTCACACACTTACACACATATAATTCTCCTTACCTTATGGAGCTGATGTGGGACATATACATACAATATAGAGGGTGGATCACACTTGAATAATGTCTGTAAGAGATATAAATAAAACACGTAATAGTGTAGTAATTTCTGGATAATGGAATGTAAAGAAGGTGAGGTCTAGTACTCACAAGCCTGGAGCCAAATCTCATATGGCTCCCATGGATATCGCCTTGGGACTATTCAAGAGGATGTCCCCTTCCTTCTTCCACATAGGCTGTTAGCTGATCCAATTAAAATGAGATCCAGGGTCCAATGTATATCTTGAAAAATACTATTTATTATATAAAAACAGTAATAAAACTTCATTAAAAGAAACAAAATAAAATAAATAGCTGTATTGCTAAGCAAATAAGTCCTGCCAATTGGCTGTGAAAGTCCAAAAATGACCGAACCGCGTTTCGCCCCTCCGGGGGCTTTCTCAATCGGTATAATTCTTTCCAGTCTGGCGTGCTTTTATCTCCCTGTCCGTGTATGACTTCCGGGTTCCGGCCGATGTCTATTTGGAACGCTTCGTGCGTTCCAAATGTGGCCGTTTTTTCGTTTCCGGGTGCGACATTTCACTTCCGGGTTCCGGCGGCGATGTATCTGGAACGCATCATGCGTTCCAGACCTCTTCTTCATTCTGTTCCGTGTCTCTGAACCTAAACACGTATTAGTGGAACTCACAGTGTATTCACTGTGAGTTCCAGAATGCAATATTGAAACAGTGGATCATCTTACTGTATACATTCTTTGGAAATATTGGATACTAATCTTAAGTGTGATATTCCATAGAAGATAATATAAGTAAAGAATATATAGTATCTAATTAATGTAATTCAATGTTAATAACATGCAACACTAATGACCATGCTGTGATAATCATGCTCTCACGTGAGGTGGTGATTTCTGTGATTTAGAAATAATTCATTTTCCAATTAGTGTTTAAATGATCTTTCCCTTCTATATTGGGAGGTCTTTAAACTAAAAAACTTTTTTTTTTTTTAATATATATTCAATATTAATTTCCATCTTGTCAATTTTTAAAATCACCATACTGACGTTTAAAGTGACAGTTTTCCAAACTTATGTTGTGCAGCAGAAAATCTCTATGTGATCATCAAATTAGAAATAAATAAAAAACTAAAAACTATGCTATTGCCCTTAAAAAAGGAAGATATTCTATGTTGACAATCTTTAAAAGAAATGACACATCTCAAAGTCTGCGTTTAACCCATGTGGTATAAGGGTATTAAAATTATATATAAATCTCATTTCTTCTATTCCGATTTTTTTATTAAAATCTCCTCCCCTCCAGTCTTTTTTTACCAATTTTAAAGGACAGAAAAAAAGACTTTCAGGATCCTGATTGTGATGTGTTTTAAAATGGTTAGATACACTATGTGTCTCTAGTCCTTTCTTAATATTTCGTATGTGTTCTGAAATTCTCACATGTACACATCTTATAGTTCTTCCTATGTAGAGTAAAACACAGGGGCATTTTAACATGTAAACTACTCCTTTCGAAAAACACGTCAATTGGTCCCTAATAGTGAAATCTTTATTCGTATATTCATTAATGTTGGTTATACATCTTTTTTTACATTTAGTGGCTCTACAGGCTAAACAGGTCCCACACTCATAAAAACCTTTATTTTGATTTAAAAAATGGACATTAGATTTAGGTCCTTCACTACTTTGTACTAAAGTTCTTTTAAGATTAGCTGCTCCTCTATATATTATATGGGGTTGATTTGGTAAAATGCCTTTTAAAACCGTGTCTTCTTGTAAAATATGCCAGTATTTCTTTATAACTTTATTGATTTTTTTATGGTTGCCATTAAAATTGCATATGAAGGGAATTATTTTTGAGTATTTTTGTTGGTCGGTTTTTGGTTTATACATTAATAATTCTGTTCTTGGAATTTGTTTTATCTCCTCCATAAATTTCTCTAATTCTTTTTCCTCATATCCTTTCTCTTCAAACTGTTTTTTTATTTTTCCTGCCTGTATTATGTAGTCATCATCATTTGTACAGTTGTGCCTTATTCTTAGGAATTGTCCTTTTGGCGCATTCTTCAGCCACAGTTTGTGGTGGCAACTTGATTTCTCGATATACCCGTTTGCGTCCACTTCCTTAAAAAAGTTCTTTGTTAAAATTTGTCCATTCTGTATAAAAAATGACAGATCTAAAAATTGAATTTCTGTGGGGCTTTGCACTGTTGTCAAAATGATTCCCCACATCGGTTTTTCGGAAGGAACCAACAATAGAGAAGTTAAAATGGCAAGAGAAACCCACATCGTGGGAATCTCCAGGCAAACACCAGAGGTCCAGAGAACAAGAAATGGAAGAAGGAGTAAGAGGCAACAAAGAGAAGAGGGGGAGGTTATAACGTCCAAGGGAATATTTAACCTTACAAACTCTTCACTAACTAAAGATGAAATACATGTGCTACAAAAAGGCTTAAAGTTTGCCCCTACAGTAGAAATCGATAAATTTAACTTCTATATAGACATGAATAAATTCATGAGGAACCTATGTCTTAAGAAATTTTTCGATGAAAAGCAACTAGAAGAACAACAGGAAATACAATATAGCACAGAATTTGTACATACACAATTAAAAGATAAATCACATTTTTTTCCCAGACATATGATTTCACATAAGATGAAAACTTTTGAAACTATGGTGATGGGTGAAATAAATAAAATTAAAAAATTAAATAGATTTCAACACAACATGTCCATAAAAGAAAAAAGTATTTTAAAGAATTTACAAAATAATAAAGACTTAGTCATCAAACCGGCTGATAAAGGGGGAGGAATAGTAATACTATCTAAAACGAATTATATGACAGAATCTGAGAGAATTTTATCGGACAATACAACTTATCAGAAGCTTAATTCAAACCCCATAGAAAAGGTTAAGAAACTTTTCGGAGATTTTATTCAAAAAGGATTAGAATTAAAAATCCTTACAGAAAAAGAAGGGAAATATCTACAGGTAACGCACCCAAAAACACCAGTTTTCTACTATTTACCGAAAATACATAAAAATCCTCTCAACCCTCCAGGACGCCCTATTATTTTGGGCATCGATTCTATATCCTCGAGAATTTCTGAGTATATAGATATACTGTTACAACCGATAGTTGGCAAAACAAGAGCACATCTTAAAGATACAATTCATATTCTGCAAGTTCTAGATTCGATGCAATGGAAGGAAAGCTACCACTTAGTAACAAGTGATGTTACATCCCTTTATACCATTATCCCACATGACATGGGGATAAAGGCAGTGGAATATTTCCTCATGAAAGCTAATTTTAAAACAGAACAAATCAATTTCATTTTAGAGGGAATCCAACTTATTCTGCATAATAATTATTTTTGGCACCATGATTCCTTTTATCTACAAATTAGAGGTACAGCAATGGGCACCAAATTCGCACCCAGCTACGCAAATTTGTTTATGGCGTATTGGGAGGAACACTTCATCTTTTCCTCACATCCTTGGGTGTCGAATTTGGTGTCCTACCGACGATATATCAATGACATTTTTTTAATCTGGGAGGGGTCCATAGACCTATTGTAAAATTTTAAAATATTTTTGAATGAGAATGATTGGGGAATCATTTTGACAACAGTGCAAAGCCCCACAGAAATTCAATTTTTAGATCTGTCAATTTTTATACAGAATGGACAAATTTTAACAAAGAACTTTTTTAAGGAAGTGGACGCAAACGGGTATATCGAGAAATCAAGTTGCCACCACAAACCGTGGCTGAAGAATGCGCCAAAAGGACAATTCCTAAGAATAAGGCGCAACTGTACAAATGATGATGACTACATAATACAGGCAGGAAAAATAAAAAAACAGTTTGAAGAGAAAGGATATGAGGAAAAAGAATTAGAGAAAGTTATGGAGGAGATAAAACAAATTCCAAGAACAGAATTATTAATGTATAAACCAAAAACCGACCAACAAAAATACTCAAAAATAATTCCCTTCATATGCAATTTTAATGGCAACCATAAAAAAATCAATAAAGTTATAAAGAAATACTGGCATATTTTACAAGAAGACACGGTTTTAAAAGGCATTTTACCAAATCAACCCCATATAATATATAGAGGAGCAGCTAATCTTAAAAGAACTTTAGTACAAAGTGGTGAAGGACCTAAATCTAATGTCCATTTTTTAAATCAAAATAAAGGTTTTTATGGGTGTGGGACCTGTTTAGCCTGTAGAGCCACTAAAAGTAAAAAAAGATGTATAACCAACATTAATGAATATACGAATAAAGATTTCACTATTAGGGACCAATTGACGTGTTTTTCGAAAGGAGTAGTTTACATGTTAAAATGCCCCTGTGTTTTACTCTACATAGGAAGAACTATAAGATGTGTACATGTGAGAATTTCAGAACACATACGAAATATTAAGAAAGGACTAGAGACACATAGTGTATCTAACCATTTTAAAACACATCACAATCAGGATCCTGAAAGTCTTTTTTTCTGTCCTTTAAAATTGGTAAAAAAAGACTGGAGGGGAGGAGATTTTAATAAAAAAATCGGAATAGAAGAAATGAGATTTATATATAATTTTAATACCCTTATACCACATGGGTTAAACGCAGACTTTGAGATGTGTCATTTCTTTTAAAGATTGTCAACATAGAATATCTTCCTTTTTTAAGGGCAATAGCATAGTTTTTAGTTTTTTATTTATTTCTAATTTGATGATCACATAGAGATTTTCTGCTGCACAACATAAGTTTGGAAAACTGTCACTTTAAACGTCAGTATGGTGATTTTAAAAATTGACAAGATGGAAATTAATATTGAATATATATTAAAAAAAAAAAAAAAAAAGTTTTTTAGTTTAAAGACCTCCCAATATAGAAGGGAAAGATCATTTAAACACTAATTGGAAAATGAATTATTTCTAAATCACAGAAATCACCACCTCACGTGAGAGCATGATTATCACAGCATGGTCATTAGTGTTGCATGTTATTAACATTGAATTACATTAATTAGATACTATATATTCTTTACTTATATTATCTTCCATGGAATATCACACTTAAGATTAGTATCCAATATTTCCTAAGAATGTATACAGTAAGATGATCCACTGTTTCAATATTGCATTCTGGAACTCACAGTGAATACACTGTGAGTTCCACTAATACGTGTTTAGGTTCAGAGACACGGAACAGAATGAAGAAGAGGTCTGGAACGCATGATGCGTTCCAGATACATCGCCGCCGGAACCCGGAAGTGAAATGGCACACCCGGAAACGAAAAAACGGCCACATTTGGAACGCACGAAGCGTTCCAAATAGACATCGGCCGGAACCCGGAAGTCATACACGGACAGGGAGATAAAAGCACGCCAGACTGGAAGGAATTATACCGATTGAGAAAGCCCCCGGAGGGGCGAAACGCGGTTCGGTCATTTTTGGACTTTTACAGCCAATTGGCAGGACTTATTTGCTTAGCAATACAGCTATTTATTTTATTTTGTTTCTTTTAATGAAGTTTTATTACTGTTTTTATATAATAAATAGTATTTTTCAAGATATACATTGGACCCTGGATCTCATTTTAATTGGATCAGCTAACAGCCTATGTGGAAGAAGGAAGGGGACATCCTCTTGAATAGTCCCAAGGCGATATCCATGGGAGCCATATGAGATTTGGCTCCAGGCTTGTGAGTACTAGACCTCACCTTCTTTACATTCCATTATCCAGAAATTACTACACTATTACGTGTTTTATTTATATCTCTTACAGACATTATTCAAGTGTGATCCACCCTCTATATTGTATGTATTTGCCTTTTATTTGTTGAGTGGTGTAAGGGGTTCCCACTCAGGGGGTCTGTAGCTTAGCTACCACACTTTATTTGATTATTCTTGCTGTATATATTTGCACTTTGTATTTTGATGTGGGACATATCCCCGGGGTCCTTCCTGCTCCTCACTGCTCCCGCGCGCGGTTTAGTGATGCCGGGTTCCCGAATATGACGTCATATTCTGGCACCAGGCTTAACTTCAGACGGCGCACGTGAGGGAGCAGTGAGGAGCAGCAACACTAAGCTCCCTCACTGCCATGCTCCCTGTCCGGGTAAGTGTTAGCAGAGTAGGCACCTGCAATATGGGGAAAGCAGATGCCTACTCTGCTATAACAGTAGCATGTACTCGCAACTCGCCGGGCCGCAAAGATGTGGCCCATGGGCAGCAAATTTGACATGCTTGATCTACACCAGTGATAGTCAACCTTTTTCTTCCTACCGCCCACTAATGCATCTTTCTTGATGGAAAAATTTCCTTACCGCCCACCAGCTTTCACACAAGTGCAAAATATTTTTTAGAAAGGAGGGCGTTTTAAAAAAAAAATAAATGTACATACATTTATCTTTTTATTTCTACTTAATGCATGTTTATAATGTTTTTAACTTTATAAAGTTTAATGAGAAAACAATAAAGTAAATTGAAATTACCTTTACTAGTGATTAATGAGATCCTTGAGGTTGATGCTGCGAGACTAAATATTTGATATCTGGTTCGATTTTAGTAAGGAACAAACAAAGGTCTCCTCTTTCGGTGATATTCAGACGACTTCTCTGTTTGCGCATAATATGGTTTCTCATCTGTGTGTCAGCTCCCCTCCTCTCTGTAACGGACCGTTTCCCTCACAAGGGGATAAAATCGGTTTAGGCGATAATCCCCTTTCCCATAGACCAGCAGCTACTGCAATTACCAACCTCCTGAACTCCAAACTGCACGTATTCACCAACTCTCGAACAGCAGACACAGGAACCCTGGAAGCAGCAGAACAGGAAAAGCAATACAAACGGCTTACACTCCTGGCAGTCAGCACACAATCCAATTCCCCCAATAACGAGACGACACTTCGTTTTGAGGGTTAAGCAGAATCTCCAGATTTATTCACACAGCCTCCTTTTAAGACATTCTCCCATGCAAGGGAGGGATCCACAACAATTAGTACCCCAGCCAATAATGTACCAGTTACCTCCCACACATCTCCTCCCCTTAGCGTGACACATAATCCCATTAGTACAGACACAAATTCCCTGGGATACTGGATGTACCCCTAAACATAGGAATACCCCTTTAAATGTTACATCCCCTGGTAACCCTGATCTGGGTGAGACACATATCCAAAAATCACCCAGATCGGACCAGGGGTTCAGGAATTATTAAGGGTTAAAGTTTTGACCGACTGCATGGCAAAAGTATCCGAAAATAGTTCCATGTACTTTGGCCCTGCAGTCGGTCACAGAAAAGGGAATGAATCACACGAATTGCCTGGGTTATAGAGCTTGGGGGGGATTCGTATGAATCCCCCTGTTCGTGGGATCCTTTCTACCGAACGGTGGGCCGTTCGGTAGTTTCTGCACGAATTGCTGGAAGTCTGGAGGTCTCAGCGGTGTTTGCTTAGTCGAGTGTCCGATTTTAGTTCCAGACACTCGACGGCAAAACACCGCTGTTCGGGAGTTTAAGATGGCCGCCGCCACGTGTTCGTTTCCCGAATGGCGGCCACTCAGAGGACACAACACACATTACACATATTGCCAATTACCCGTTTGCAACATTGTTGCAAACGGTAATTGGAGGCACACTTACTCCCGGGTGGTCTGGTTGTTCGGTAGTTTCACCTAATATAATGAATGAAGTGATTCTACCGAACAATCAGGGGAATGCTGCCTTCACATAACACTTTATACCGAACACATCCTATTAAATACAGCCTGAATGCAATTTGCTACACAGTCTTAAAAAGGCATTATTCCTAACAGGCAGAATATGTTCACGGATGGCCCTTAAAGGGCCAGTAGCAGCAATATAAGAATGTCACATGCCCAAATATTGCATACAAAAGTACGAATTCACAAGGGGGCCATAGTCAGAAGACAGGAGGCTGGCAACCAGGCTTCTCCAGTGCATAGTGGCGAGGTTGGTTTCGCCACACTCTCCCTCCTCAATTCCCCTACCCATCTTTTTTTTCCTTTTTTCTATTTTTTTAACCTTACTTATAGCAATGCCCAGTAGGAAGGCTGAGCTACGTAGCCCACTTACTATAGCCCACTATAACAGACAGGCACAAATACATACAGACACACACACAAGACACACATACATACAAAGACACATACATACAAACAGACAGGCACACACATACAGACAGACAGACAGACATACACACACACACGACACATACAGACACACATACAGACAGACACACCTACAGACACACACACACACACAGACATGCACACATACACACACACAAGACATACATACAAACACACATACATAAGAGACACACACATACAGAGACACAGACACACACAAGACATACATACAAAGATATACACACACACACACACACACACATTATATTTGAGTCACCATCCTGTTTCCTACCTTTAAGGTGCAGGAGGGTGACATTCCCTGGGGTCCAGTGGTGGCTCAGGTGGATGGGAGTCAGATATAATCACAGGGGGCCGGTCATGCTGTTAAAGCGCCCAGTGCTGACCGGGCCCCCTTTACAATCCACATCCATCGGGTGGCCCTGACAGCATGGGCCACCCGATGGACCCCTTGGACGGCGGCACCGGCGGTTTGCCGCCCGGGCCGGGGCCGCAGATGGTGATGACGGTACCCGGTAGCAGGGGTACCGCCGGCTCGCACCCGCCCGCCCACCCACCCACCCAATCTCTCCAAATGAGGAAATCCCTACCGCCCACCTGGAATCCTGAAACGCCCACTAGTGGGCGGTAGGGACCAGGTTGACGACCCATGATCTACACAATGATTAAGCATGTCTGAAAAAAGTAAAGCATTAATATTTGGCTTTTATTTACAGTGTTAAAAAACAATAGTAACAGATTAAATTAAAATGTTTATAATATGTTGCTTGTATATATAATAATAGTATTGTTCAATTATCTGCATTTAGTAATTAAACCATTTTGTTTACACAGCCCTAGGCTGTTCCAAAAGTGCTGAAACATTTTTCAGAATGGCTCAAAAACGCGATGCAAAAACCGCTCCAACACCTCCACATTTGACGCCACGTGCTACCCACAGATTCCAGCATGCACGGGGGCGGTGCTCAAAAACCTCCCAGGCACAATGCATCCTGGGGATACTTGCTTTGTATTGCGAAAAAAAATCATAAACCGAGGCATTATTTTCAATGGATTTTCCTTTGTAAACTGAAAATTATGTTAACTGAGGCATTTTTAAACTGAGGTACCACTTTACTTTATATTGCTGCTGACTCTATTGAGGTGAGGATTGTACCACCAAAGCTGTCAATATAACACCATAGCAAGTCATTGCCCTTAAATTAGTAAATAGGATACCGTGTTTATACTAAAATCTTTATGTAGACATACTATATCATCAAAGTTTCTTTTCTTGTTTCATATCGGAAAACTACTGGACATAATCCTGTGCAACATCATATATCCAGAAACTGGGATTGTACTGTCCAAGCGCTAAACAGTAGAGCTCTAAGGAGCTCAGAAAAGTGTGAGAATGTGTCACTCCAAACATGTCCATCCCGCTCAGTATCGGGCTGAGGTTGAGGGAGGGCCGCGCTCTCTAATAACAAATCAGTGTCCGGTTCTGTATATGAGAGGGGTTCGCTCTCTGTTCCTGAAAATAAAATATCATTCTCGGAACGAGGTGATGGAGGGCTGCACCCTCTTGTGATCCAAACTAGACTCAGGGTGACCAACTGCAGGGGTACACCAATTACTAATATCAGCATAAGACTGAGGTCCTTAGGTGGGTCTCTCCCCGACCTCGAGACCTCTCTCTGAATCGCTTACCTGAAAAGGAATCAACTGGTAGTAAACCAGACTGATGGCAGATGGGATAGTATACAACCTCGGGCCATGTCCATTCTTAATAACAGAAAGGGATGGTGCGAAAATGCAACCTTCGGAAACAATGATGGAAACTACCAACTGACTGCCCGGATCCCGTGCGAGTGTGCGGCTTCCAGGATGACCGTCGATAGCCTGAGGAAAGCTGGAGACGTTCTCCGCAATCCACGAGCGCCCGGGAGGTCGGAGGAGGTCAAGTCAGGCCTCTCGACGACCCGAGCAATAGGAAAAGGAAGGCACGAAAACAAAAACCATAAGAAATGTAGATATGGGTAAATACGTAAATTCTAACTCGGATAGAAGGCAAATAGCAGGCCGGAAGGCAAGTCAAGTACGCCCCACTGAACAGGGCCAGGAGCTAACCTTATGCAGGAATAACTACCGATATCTAGATGGATATCGGGAGGCAGTTAGAGGGTTAGTTGTTAAAGACAAGGAAACACTGTGTCCCCCTGTAGGCATCTGAGTACCGATCCCTGCCTGTGCGAAGTTCTCCTTGGAGATGTGCCGTTGCCGGGCTGCTGTAAACCGTGGATGCGTGCCCGGGGTCTTCATAAGAAACCTTGCCCTTCAGGCATGAGGTTTAGGGCCTTCACCCTTCCCACCATACTGGCGTCCTCTTGGATAGTATTGCAACGGTGCTTACCTGGACACCTGCCTATCTCAATGTCACTAGTGGGTACTGGGTTTTTCTCAGTGATATTCCCCCAGGCCTGCGGCCAAAAGGGGGTCGGCACCGATAGATCTTGCCCGTCAGAAGGACACAGGCCCAGCAAGCCAAAACGCATGGGCACAGAATAGTTGGCCAATCAAAGAGGCACAAACAAAGCAGGCCAATCAATGGGGCACAGACATAACAGGCCAGTCAATGGGTCACAGACATAGCAGGCCAATCAAAGGGGCACAGACATAGCAGGCCAATCAAAGGGGCACAGACAGAGCAGGCCCGTGATAGCATTCCGACAGCCGTAGGGCCCATCTGCGTGTGTAGAGTCCACTATATATATATATATATATATATATATACGTAATGAAACAGGGAAATCTTGGGTTAAATAATTTCAATATGTAAAACCCACTAGCAGGGTAGTAATGTGATTATAACATTATTTTTACATAATACCTCTGGATTAAGTTGCTATAATGTCTCCAGTCTAATATCACAGATGTTACAGCTACTAATGATGAAGTGCTATACTATACAGGGAACTGGCAGACTTTAATGTTTGGCCAAAGGCAGAAAACCAAACTGCAGGCATCTCAGAGCAGTACAGGGTGTACTGCCTAAAGCCTATTCTCCAGCCCAGCAAAGTTTTTATATACAATTATATAAATGTGGAGTCATCTTGGGTTATAGATTAACCCTGAGCAGGGTGAAGGGCCCTCATCTGATATAAAAAAACTCCGGCAGTGATCGGAATCCGAACTTGATTGAATGAGGGGAGGAAACCACCTCAAACAGACCTCCAACCAGTTAGGAACAGACGGGGGAGGGGCTGCGAGCGGTAAATCCCACAAGGAACATAACAATATTGTATTATAAAAATAAAATCCTCAAGGATTATAACAAAACTGCATTATAAGAATAAAATCCCACAAGGATTCTAACAGTACTGCCTTATAAAAATAAAATCCCATATGGACTATAACAATACTGCATTATAAAAATAAAATCCCACATGGACTATAACAGTACTGCATTATAAAAATAAAATCCCACATGGACTATAACAATACTGCATTATAAAAATAAAATCCTATAACAATACTGCATTATAAAAATAAAATCCCACCTGGATTATAACAATACTGCATATAAAAATAAAATCCCACATACA
>OW240921.1:114943247-114955798 GCA_933207985.1 Pelobates cultripes
ATACAATATAAAACAAATTTTACACAATAGCGTGCAGAACACACAAAGTGTAGGGGTGGTAGTAAAAAGTAACAGTGCAACTCCACAGTGTTTTAAAACCACTTAAAAAACACAGATAACATACAAGTAAAAGATAGAGATAGAGGAGTGCAAATACAAATGTATATGGTATACTTAGAGACACTGGTCAGTCCTTCAGATGTAACCTATATACAAAAAGATCCAAACATAGTATAATACTGTTTTTCCAAATAATATAGTAAATAAATGTGGATTTTTCACTCACACTTTGCAGAGCCACGTATAGTAGGCTCTGACTATAGTTGCTCTTTGATAATTCCCTGGTGTATTAAACTCCACCACGCCTTCAGAATTCTACACTTGGATCAGGATACAGGAGATATAGAAATTCCAAAACAATAAATTTTATCCTATTTATTTAAAATCCAAAGAAATGAAGGTTTTTGAGAAAGCATGTATTAAGGATATAAAAGAAATAAAAGTTCAAAATAATAAATATCAAAACAACTTGACTATCAAAGAGAAAAAAGCAATGATTGATTTAAAAAAAGATAAAAACATAGTGATTAAACCCGCCGATAAGGGGGGAGGGGTGGTGCTCTTAAATAAAGAGTCATATATAGCGGAGATTAAACGACAATTAGACGATAAAGAAACATATAAAAAGCTTAAAAATGATCCTTCAATTGAAATAAGGAAAGAATATATAAAAATCTTAGATAGGGGTCTACAAAAGGGCATCTTAACGCTAAAGGAATATAAATTTCTAAATACAGAATGCCCAAGAATACCCGTTATATATGTTTTGCCAAAGTTACATAAAGATATACAGAATCCACCCGGGAGACCTATAGTCTCAGGGATAGGATCATTATTATCACCCCTATCCAAATATGTTGACACCTTTTTACAACCGATAGTTAAAACATGTCCCTCCTTTCTTAAAGACTCTATGAGTCTATTACAGATTTTAAAAGATATTAAGTGGGAAAAGGATTTCTTGCTTGTCACGTGTGATGTGGCCAGCCTCTGTACGTGTATTCAACATGATAAAGGCTGTGAAGCAACAAGATCCTTCCTCCAAAATTCAAAAATGTATTCGGAGGAGCA
Source organism: Pelobates cultripes (assembly GCA_933207985.1). NCBI lineage: Eukaryota > Metazoa > Chordata > Amphibia > Anura > Pelobatidae > Pelobates > Pelobates cultripes. The sequence goes on from OW240921.1 coordinate 114,944,379, forward strand.
AATTGATTTTATATTAGAGTCTATTCAATTGATTTTAAACAACAATTTTTTTTGGTTTGAGGGGGATTTTTATCTGCAATGTAGAGGAACGGCTATGGGGACCAGGTTCGCCCCAGTTATGCTAATCTTTTTATGGTCTTCTGGGAGGAACAGTTTGTTTTTTCCCAGCATGACTGGGTTGCGAACCTGGTCCTCTATAGAAGATACATTGATGATATTTTTTTTATTTGGAAAGGTGATGAATCATTGGTTTTAGATATTTTAAATTATCTTAATATCAATCAGTGGAATATTAAACTAACTCATGTAATAAATAACCAAACGATTGATTTTCTAGACCTGAATATTTATATAAAAAAAGATAAAATTGAAACCTGCACTTTTTTTAAACAGGTGGATGTGAACAGCTTTATTGAAAAGGGGAGCTGTCACTTTCCACCTTGGCTGGACAATATTCCGAGAGGTCAGTTCCTTAGACTGAGAAGGAACTGCTCGGAAATAGAAAAATATAACTTGCAGGCCTCTACATTGAAAGGACAATTTTTAGAAAAAGGCTATAAAAATGAAAACCTTGAAAGTACAATTCAAGAAATTGGAAAATTAAAAAGAGAAGAATTGTTAAATTACCAACAAAAGAAAGATAACAAACATGAAGATACGATCCCACTAATATTTAATTTTAATAAAAATCATTCTAAACTAAAACGTATTCTCAACAAAAATTGGCATTTACTTAAACAGGATGATGATATTGCACCCTATATAGGGGAGAAACCAAAAATTGTATATAGGGGGGCACAAAATCTTAAACAGATTTTAACTTCGAGTTTTATTGAAAAAACTGACAATAATTTTTTAAATAGTCAGAAAGCTTTATTAAAAGGATTTAATTTCTGTGGTAGCTGTATGGGATGTAGAACATCTAAAATAAAAGAAAGGAAGATACTGTCCTTCCACTCCAATGTTAACCTGAAAGAACATAAGATAGAAAACTTTATTTCCTGTAAAACTAAAAATGTTGTGTATGTGTTAGAATGCCCTTGTGGCCTGCAATATGTGGGCAAGACGTCCAGGTGTGTGGCCACGAGGGTGCGGGAACACATATACAACATTAAAAAAGGATTTAAAACACATAGTGTTTCTTTACATTTTTTAGAACATCATAATCAAGATCCAAGTGGAATCAAGTTTTATGGAATTCAAGCTGTGACTAAGCATTGGAGAGGGGGCGACATTAATTCTAACCTAAGTAAATGTGAAATGGGTTGGATTTTTAATTTAGATACACTATCACCCAAAGGTCTCAATATGGATTTTGAGATGAGTGTACTTATTTAAATATTTTAATTTAAGGTTATTAATATATACACTTTTTTAACAATATATACTTTTTAACTATATTGTTTTTTATATTTTTTTGATTAATAATATCTCTTTCCCCCTAAATTTCTCTCTCTCTCCGTTTTTTATCTCCTCTTGTATTTTATATAATATGTGATTAATTGGATTTTGATATATGTAACTATATTTTGGATATTCAAATATGATTATAATGAAATAAGTTTTAGGATAAGAGACATATAAATTTGAAGAAAGAGTATTGTCAGAACCTCTTCATTTAGACTATATGATTTAAGAACGTTCAAATATGGCTGCAACAACTTCATGAACTTAATATGAAGCACTTCCGGTCCGGCGAAAAACGTCTGACGTCAGACGCAACGTGACGTGAAAAAGGGCGGGAACGTGGAAGCCGCCCGCCGGAACCAGGAAGTAGGAGAAGGACACCACGACGGAGATGTTTGGGCGCCAAATTAGAACACCAGTGAGGATATAAATACCCAATATGGCGACCATTACTTTATGCACTTTGAAAAAGACTTTATTTTAGTCGAAACGCGTTAGTGTTATTCTTTTTATGCACTTTATAGATGTCTTTGTACATCTAGTGCTGCTATTTTGTTTTATGCACTTTATATATGTCCCTGTATATTATTAAATTTTGAAAAGTATCCCCACTCTGTTTTGGAATTTCTATATCTCCTGTATCCTGATCCAAGTGGAGAATTCTGAAGGCGTGGTGGAGTTTAATACACCAGGGAATTATCAAAGAGCAACTATAGTCAGAGCCTACTATACGTGGCTCTGCAAAGTGTGAGTGAAAAATCCACATTTATTTACTATATTATTTGGAAAAACAGTATTATACTATGTTTGGATCTTTTTGTATATAGGTTACATCTGAAGGACTGACCAGTGTCTCTAAGTATACCATATACATTTGTATTTGCACTCCTCTATCTCTATCTTTTACCAAATAAAAGTGCATACATTTTCACAATCTCCCAGGGGCCATAGTCATGCGGGAGGAGGCTGGCAAGTAGGCTTCTCCACAACCCAGGGAAGCAGGGCAATTTGCCATTTAAAGGGCCCGTTACAAATAGCAGTTTGTAACAAGGTGTCAATCCATATCTGCCAAGTGACCCGATGTAGGGGACCAGTCCCTATTCTGCTCTGTGTCAGTGTGTATCAGGGAACCTTAGGACAGGTGTCAATCCATATCTGCCAAGTGACCCGATGTAGGGGGAACAGTCCCTATTCTGCTCTGTGTCAGTGTGTATCATGGTCTCTGAGGACAGGTGTCAATCCATATTTGCCAAGTGACCCTATGTAGGGGACCAGTCTCTATTCTGCTCTGTGTCCGTGTGCATCAGGGGCTCTGAGGACAGGTGTCAATCCATATGTCAAGGTGTCAATATGTCATATGTCAGGTGTCAATCCATATTGATTGTGATTTAGGAATGTTAGGTGATTTCTGCCCTTTATGGATTAAAACCAGACTCTGTATCACCTGTGTAATTTTCCATGGGAGTTTTGCCATGGATCCCCCTCCGGCATGCCACAGTCCAGGTGTTAGTCCCCTTGAAACAACTTTTCCATCCCTATTGTGGCCAGAAAGAGTCCCTGTGTGTTTTAAAATTCGCCTCCCCATTGAAGTCAATGGCGTTTCGGGCGGTTCGCCGATTCGCGAACATTTGCGGAAGTTCGCGTTCGCTGTTCGCGAACCGAAAATTTCGGGTTCGCGACATCACTAATAACAGGACACAAGTAAATTAACTGTCTCAGCAAAATGTTTTTTTTTCTTTTAGGACGCATTAGAGGAGACACATTGATTGAAGCCACTATGGGACCTCTAATGCACCACCTGTGTACTGTGTCTGACATTTTCAAAGATATCACTATTTTAAAATTCAATGATGAATCTTTTAAGGAAGTGAAGAAATGGTTGGATACACATACAGAATGTTTTGACTGGTCTCATACATCAAAGTACATCACTGAGTTATATGGAGGAAGGTAAAGTACCATTAAGTCATTTGGATTGATCTATCAAAACAACTTAGGCAGACCCTCCCACTTCCTCTTTCTTTGCTGCTGCCTCCAGGTGAGCATTATCCAACTCAGAGAGTGTGTCTGCTCTGGTTTGTTTTTTGATCATTGTATTTACATGCTTGTGTTTTGATATCTCAGTGTCTGTGGGTTTTTGCTGGGCTGACTGTGGGGTGTGTGCTCTACTTCCTGTCTGGGGTTTGGGGTTTTCCTGTCCCTATTCCTTCCCCTCCTGGGCCTTCCCATGGGGCTCTCCCCTCACACTGTGCGCTCCCGCGGCTCCTTCCTGGGCTGTGCCACTTCCACCCTCTATCCCTCTCGCTCACGGTACTGTTGCGCATCTCCTCGGCTCCAACAGGAAGGCCACGCTCAATTTTCGCTGCCGCGGTGGCCATTTTGTTGGAGCCGTGGTGACCCCCGCTGCCCTGCTGTCTGCTGGCCATGTGGCCAGCCTTCCCTCTCCCTCTGTTTCCCCTATATTGTTATTACTTCCTTTTTTGCAGGAAACGTCACCACACAGTGTAAGCTGTACAGACACATTACACAGATCTTAGATGAACATTGGGCTGTCCTTTACCTGCACCTATTAAACTGTCATACAATTCTACTCCTTAGGTGGGCTAACAGGCACCCTACAAAGGCCTATTGTTACATGGGGTGATCCCCCTCTCTGCATTACTGGGGCACTGACTCTGCTTATACTGCCCTCTACTGGGCAATACTGCTGTGCAAGTTTCACTGTTTTGGGTTGGGTGACCCCCTCCCTCTGACTAGCCTGGTGGGCCTCCTGAGTCCTGTGACTCTTACTTTGAGGGTGACCCCTTCCCCTGCTGGCCTAATTTGCATGATATGCTAGTGCTTGTTGGGTGACCCCCTCATGCCCGCTGGGTGACCCCCAGCTGGCCTTATCTAGGTACCACACTGACTGTACCTTACCTCTGTCATGTCTGACGAACCTGGCTTCCATGCCCCTGAGGGCCTCCAGGCCTGGCTGTGTGCCACCTTGGTGGATTGCTTACATAAGGCCCATGCTGCTCTCCAGGGGATGCTCCACTGGGACCCACGCCCCGACCCTCTGGCGCACTGAACTCTTGCTCCCTACACTCTGCGGATATGGGCTCAGTGCGCAAGAGATCTTGGAAGGGCCACTGCACTCCCACAGATGAAGGAAAAATGCCTGCCAAATTGCCCAGACTGTGCCCCGGATCAGGCGGTAGCCCGGATGAGGACGCATTCTCTAGAGCACCAGGCTATGACATTCTGGATGAATACTGGGCTGGCAGCTCGGGTGCTGCGTCACCCGGCAGAGGTGTTCCTGACCATTGTTCACGGTATGTGCAGAAGATGTTGTTGGACTCTCCTCTGGCCCACTCGCAGAGAGAGCCCCTGCTGCCCATGCTGATGACCCCGGTGAGATCTTACACCCCTCAGGTCTTCCGCTCTTCGACCCGCTCTGCAGAATGGGCGCCTCTGGACCACATTGCGGAAGTTTCTTTGCTACTGGCTTTGCCGCCCTTTGGATAAAGATGTCAGGGCGAAACGTCTGGCCGAGTGTTTAAGCCCGACGTTGCTGGACAAGGTGGCCATTACCCCAGATTTTGACCCGGTGTTCGCAACTTTCATGACGAAATCTAGGTAGGACCCACACAACAGCCAGGAACAGGGTCTGCACTCCACCAAGGATAAACTCTTTGATATCAGTGGTCCGCTGACCGAGATCTTCCTTATGATGGATGACGCCCAGCAAGGGGAACTTACGTTTGCCGCTTATCTCCTCCGGGAGTGGGCTCAATGCCAATGTGGCCCTCAACTCGGAACGTCGCAAGGTGGTGCTTTACAAACTTGATGGGAAATTAGATGATTTGGTCTCTATAGAGCTGGGTCCGGATGCCAAGGGCCTGCTGTTCGGGGACGCCTTTATGAAGGAATTGAATCGTCACATATCCATCTAAACGTCCCTCAACAAGGAACAACAGTCCCTCCGAAGGGTCTTCCATTCCAGGGACCGTTTTTCCTCAAGGACTGGTCAGCACAGGGGCCGTGACACCAGCAGAACTGCCTTCATGGGCAACAGGCCTTTTCCAGTACTGTCTGGACAGGAAGTTATCGCTCATGGCGGAATATCTCCCAGGACAAGACAATCTCGTGGCAGACTGGTTTTCCAGACACTGGAGAGATGCCAGCAACTGGCAACTTCACCCTCCAGTGTTTCAAATTCTGGGTAGGACCCACACAACAGCCAGGAACAGGGTCTGCACTCCACCAAGGATAAACTCTTCGATATCAGTGGTCTGCTGACCCAGATCTTCCTTATGGTGGATGACGCCCTGCACAGGGGAACTTATGTTTGCCGCTTATTTCCTCCGGGAGTGGGCCCAATGCCAATGTGGCCCTCAACTCGGAACGTCGCAAGGTGGCGCTTTACAAACTTGATGGGAAATTAGATGATTTGGCCTCTATAGAGTTGGGTCTGGATGCCAAGGGCCTCCTGTTCGGGGACGCCTTTATGAAGGAATTGAATCGTCACATCTCCATCTACTTCTCCTTCAACAAGGCACAACAGTCCCTCCGAAGGGTCTTCAATTCGAGGGACCATTTTTCCGCCAGGACTGGTCAGCACAGGGGCCGTGACACCAGCAGAACTGCCTTCATGGGCAACAGGCCTTTTCCAGTACTGTCTGGACAGGAAGTTATCGCTCATGGCGGAATATCTCCCAGGACAAGACAATCTCGTGGCGGACTGGTTTTCCAGACACTGGAGAGATGCCAGCAACTGGCAACTTCACCCTCCAGTGTTTTTAAATTCTGGACTTCCTTTGAGGTCCCTTCTACTGTTGGAGTTATCGTGAATAAGACCCGCTACTGCTACCTTTCTCTAAGTTTCTCCTGCGGGATCCAGCAGGGAATCCACATCTATTGAGGATCATCTCTCCCTGGTAGCCTGGACCGATTCTGGTGTAGTTAGGGACCCCTCGGTCTACAGACTGCTCCGAGGTGTGACTCTTTTGAGACCCCCTCCTCTCACTATTCCTCATTTTGCGATGTTTCACTTGTTTTGCATTTCCTTGAGGAATGGCCTGATAATGGGGACTTGTCTCTGCGCCAGCTTTCCGCTAAGCTGGCTCTGTTGTTATTCCTTGTGTCCTTTCATCACGTTTCGGATGTCCGTTTCGTATCCCTACCACATATCCATAGACCATGTCTATGTGTGGTACATTGTCTACGGATGTATATCTCCGTGACTTCGTTATTTCGGCCTTCTGCCACCGGGTGCAGCTATTGATTTCCTACGTTCGACCGTTTGGGGCTGTTTCTGCACCTACAATCGCTCGTTGGATTCAATGACTTCTTTCATCGGCTGGCGTGGCAAGTTCCTTTGGGGCCCATTCATTTTGGGGCACTGCAGCTATAGCAGCTCTAGAAGCCGATGGGTCCCTTACAGATATTCCCGGCGCCGCTGATTGTTCTGGGGAATCGACTTTCCGTACTTTTTATTTCCATCCGCGATCTCATGTTTCTTCTGTCTTTATGTCTGGGCGTTCAAAAATATGAAAACTCCTGTCTTGCAATAAAATTAGGGATTATTCTAGCCTCGGTGAGGGAATAATCTAAATTTTATTAAAGACATGAGGCAAATATTTCCCCCCCTTACTGTTTCCCGCACTGGAATTGGTTTGGTTTTTTGCTATTTTATTAATTGGCATATTGTTATGTTCTTTGTAATGTATGGTCTCATGTTTTATTAATAAATACATTTTCTGTGCTGCGGTTTTGGTTGTCCGTGTGCGTGTATTCATCATGTCGTATTCCACTGTTGGATTTGTTTGGTCTTAATGCTCCCCTGCTTGACCTCATCAAAGAAAGAGGTAGTGGGAGGGTCTGTCTAAGTGGTTTCATACTGCTGTTATTTTGTTCTGATTGGTTGTTTTGAAAAGTTATGTTAACTATTTCTTTGCTGCTGGAGGTTTTTAGTAAAGAAGGTAAAGCAAATATTCACCACCTGTCTTATTAAATTTAGATTATTCCCTCACCGAGGCTAGAATAATCCCTAATTTTTACATGACTTTTACTGACATAAAAGTGGCCTATTTTATCTTTTTTATACTACTTTTCACTATCACTTTGCAAAACAATGTATATGCTTTCAGCTCTGTTACTGCTATGACTGGATGAACTTCCATAATAGCAATCAGATTTCTCATTGAATCAACAACCTGTCTACATACAAATCAGTTTTATTGTTAAAAATTCCTTATATGCAAAAAAGCATCTAAGCCTTTATTAAATTGTGGTTTGTACATATTTGTATAGTCTATATATTTTTTTTTCTAAACAAAACAATTCCAGTCTTTCTAGCCTTTCCTCATAACTAATGGTTTCCATCCCCCTTACTAGGTTTGTAACTCATCTCTGCACTTTTTTTAGTGTCCATAAATACAGCGCATGTTCACGGTGGAGTCTACCCCATTGAATAAATAAGTGGCTTGTTCCTTATTTCAAAATGCACGACTTGCATTTATCTGTATTAACACTCCACTTACAATTTCTATTGAATTTGAAAATCTTCCATTACAACTACCCTCTGCACTCTTTCTTTAAGGCAGTGTTCTATCCGGGAAAATTTTTTTTTGCCTAACTCAAACTATTTCAGTTTTACTAGAAACCTTTTGTGTGGAACTGTATGAAATGTCGTAGAAAAATCCAAGTAGATCACTGAAACACCCTGATTTATATTTCTACTAACTTCTACGTAGAGTGCAATTAAGTTAAGTAGGCAGGACCCTTCTTTCATAAAATCATGTTGATTCCTGCTAATGATATTTTGGTTCAAAGTGAATTCTTGAATATTATTCCTTAACACTCCATTAAAAAACTCCCCAACCACAAATGTTAAGCTCACGGGTTTGTAATTTCCAGGTTGAACTATTAAATATAGCCTTTACATCTGCTTCCATTGACCCTCCAGCAACTGGATTTTACATTCACCCCTGACTCAGATTGATATTTACACTCCTACACAGACACATATGTCAACAAAGAGGTAGATACACAGATTCATCAATAAAACACCACTTCTGGCTTTTGGGACTGAGTAGGCTTTGTCACACATTAGCCATGTTGCCAGCTAGACATAAATGTTGATGGTTTCTCAGACGCAATTGTCCTGATGCTCCCCCCTTGGATCTGACAGAGCTGGTCTTAATACTCCATGACGTGTTTGAATCACTATTGTAAATGGATGTGTTTATGTTTTTCAGCTCACAAATTCAGGAAAAAGAAGAAGAGTTAAAAAGCAAAATTAAGCTCATTGTGAAATGTAACATTGACAAAGAAAATATTACAGATCCTGTGATTCTACCAAAATCCGACTGTCTGTTGAGTGCAGGACTGTTGGAATCGATTAGCGAAGATCAAAAAGGATTTCGCAAAAACCTAAAGAAAATTGTATCTTTGCTCAAACCTGGTGGACAGCTTTTGTTATTTACGGGATTAGAGGCAACTTTCTTCCAAGTCGGAGAACATAGGTTCCGTTTCTTCTACTGTGATGAGACATTTGTCAAAAGTGTTCTACACGAACAAGGTTTTATTATTGATTTTCTCGACAGGTTAAAAACACCCCCTGACACACATCTTGTAGAATTTAATAACATGATTTTCATCATAGCACGCAAACCCATGAATGCATAAGCAAGTCATTATAAATCTGAAAAATTATGTACTAAGAGTGTTTACTTTCTCTATATAAAATCAGTAGATGTGTTACCCTTAGCCTTTGACACTATAGTGGTCCTTTGAAGGTGGCTTCTGTCTGTACATCATTTGAAAGGTTCTCTTTTCTAACAAATAGTGATTATTTGAAATGATAATCCCGACCAATTAACTCAAGGCCTATGTGTGAGTTGCATGTATATAAAACTACTAACTCAAATTTCAGTGATTTAAATCCCTAAGGCTGTCTTTTCATCTGGGTGGAATTCTAGTTGGGAATTAAGATGCATACTTTAAGGGTATTCAAAGAAAGGTAGATTGCCTCTATCAATAAACAATTGTATAAACCAATGCTATTAACAGAGTTTTAAATCTTTTTTGATATTAAGAATTAAGAATTGTTAAATGACAACTAATGTTAATAATAAACTTTTATGCAATTAGACGAAATGCATAGAGATGAATTAGATCCAAGATCCTGTTAAAAACACACAATGAGGTCATGAGTTTCCATCATTGGCCAAGGGATTTGCATCATATGCCACACTGTGCCAGATCAGTCTTTCACTTGCAAATAAAAAAGAAACATAGGGGGGTGGTTGTACTCACCTGAACATGCTTAAATGGGGTGCTGCTGGGGGCCATATTATACAATAAACAATACACAAGATCTAGTGCACTCTCCTATCTACTAAACAGCAACTTCTATGTTGACAGATTTTATTAGTTTTTTTTAAAGTTTTTTCTAAAGTTTTTTTAAAAAAAACCACACCTAATCTAGGCAAAAAATAATGGGGATTTAGTTACATTATATGATCATACATTGCATAAGCCTGCTACAACGTCAATGTACCCCATCTTTGGCAGGTCCTACTCTCACAGTCTAATGTCTACTCTTATGTGAATAACTTACTTGGGGAAAAAAATCAATCTGAGGCTCTCTGCAGTACAAGGCTAAATAGGGACCTGAAATGAGGCACCTGTAACAGGGAGGGGTGCAAAACCAAAGAGTTGGCTAGAGTTGGTGGTTGCACTCACTTGAACATGCTTAAATGGGGTGCTGCTGGGGGCCATATTATACAATAAACAATACACAAGATCCAGCGCACTCTCCTATCTACTAAACAGCAACTTCAATTTTGACAGATTTTATTAGTTTTTTTTTCTAAAGGTTTTTTTAAAAAAACACCTAATCTAGGCAAAAAAAAATAATGGGAATCTGTCAACATTGAAGTTGCTGTTTAATAGATACGAGAGTGCGCTGCAAATAAAACCGAAATAAATACATAAATATATATATATATATATATATATATATATATATATATATATATATATATATATATATATATATATATATATATTTTTTATTATTATTATTTTTTTTTATTTAGTTAACTGAATTACTGACAGTGCTTCTTTATGGCAAGGGATCTATGATAGTTTGTTTTTTTAATAGCATTATTAAAAAGTCATCCAGCACCGAGTGCAACAAGAAGAATCTTCATATAATTGTGATAAATGCCATCAGGGTCATTTACTGAAGTGAGAGGTCAAGGTAAATTTAAAGTGAATTTCAAATTGAATGCCAGAGTAGCTGATTGGAAAACCCAACTGACTTAGAGAATTTGTCCAGTTCCGGTTGCAATGCAAACTTTAAAATTGCAAAGAATCAAGAATAACTTAATTTATTCATATTCAGCTGTAACATTTTAGTGATCTGTATATAACCTTTTGGATCTCTCTTTACACAAGGCAGACATTATAAGGATTGCAATCAGTAGACTTTATCTTCTAAAATTTTACACTATATTCCTTTATATCCACAATCTAATAATGACAGACGGGGATCTATATAATGTAGCAAAAAAGTAATTGATGGGGATTTACTGGGGAAATATCCATATTTTTATGATTGTACCAGTAAAATGTTTAATTTTCCCATACTATTGTGACCTCTGCAGTTCTGCACGCATTCTCATAAACACAAAAACGTGTATTTTTATATCTTAGGCTTTATTTGGCAATTTATTTCCCTTCACCTCATATCTACACACAGCTCAGCAAAATAAAGAGAAGGAAGATCCAGAAAGAGTGTAAAGACACAGTTGACAAGGACTGGTCCAGTCTTTAAACACTCTGACTGTCAATTGTGAGGAGAGGTGAAGGGAAAGTGCCAAGAAAGAACTGCAGGTTGATAGAACACGTTAAGAAGCTTAAACAACAAAGTTGAAAGAAGGGGCAAATGGTTAAGAAAATAATGATTTGTTACTTTATAAATGCAAAAGAGTTTCATTCATTATTATACTGTAGACAGAAGA
>OW240921.1:114955898-114967494 GCA_933207985.1 Pelobates cultripes
GAAATAGAATTTTGGGTTTTGTTGGTGAATAGGTGGAGGCCAGTTTAGCATTGTCATACCGTCATACCGAGTGCGAGAAGGGTGATGTATAACCGCTTGTGGTATCAATATGGGATAATACCTGTCGGGATCCCGCGGGCGGCTGCGAGGGGAGGCTGCACCCCGCTCGCGGTACTCACCCTCCAGCCGTCCGCGGTCTCCTCTGCCTCGTGGGCTTGGCGAGCGGCATCCTTCCAGCCTTGGATGCCGCCCGCGTTTTCCTCCTCGTCCCCCAGCGTCAGCATGCATGACGCTGCATGCTGGGAGACCGCCCAATATATTTTATAGGTTTAGATATCTCCCACGTGTGATTGTTAATTCTGATTGGAAATTATCCAATCAGAATTAACCTTATGGTTTACATACTTACCTTTCCTGTTCCTCCCTGCCCTGTTGTGGTCTTCGCTTGCTAGTAGTGCTAATTAACTTGTGGTTCTGGTTACGTACTCTCAAGCTTGTTTATCTGACTCTGTGACTTTCTCCTACCCTTTGACCTCGGCTTGTTTCACGTTATTCTGTCTTCTGGTTCCCCTTACTCGGCTTGTCTCCTGACTATTCTGTGTGTACTTAGCCCGGCCACTCTAAGGTCCGGTACTGCACCTTTTCTGTGTGTGTGTGTGTGTTAGCGTGTTGGGTTCACGGAATCGTGACAATACCCTGAAATATTTTTTTTTCTTTATTTATATATGTAAAAACAGGAAGCTTTTTTTTTTCCTTTATACATATATGTAAAAACAGGAAGTATTTTTTTTTCTTTATTTATATATGTAAAAACAGGAAGCTTTTTTTTTTTTCTTTATACATATATGTAAAAACAGGAAAAAAAAATTACCTTTTTTTCCTCTTTATTTATATATGTCAAAACAGGAAGCACCACCATCTTAGTGGTGGTGAGATGCTTCCTGCAATGACCAAATATGGACATTTAATTACCATTTCCTGCTGCTACAGCTGTCTCCAATATGGTAAATTGGAGGCATATATAGGTGGGTCAGCAAATGGGAGGATATACCCATTTGCTTTTCCACATACCCATTTTTGTGTCCTATTGTTTTTTTATGCATTACTTTTTTTTAACATATTTATTTTTAATACAGATAAATTATATAATTTTGACAACTCAGAAATGCTATTGTGAAATAGCTATTTCTGCATTGCAGTACACTAAAAGGTACCTTTCTCTATCTCTTATGTTTATGTTTTTCAGCTCTCAATTTCAGGAAAAATAAGAAGAGTTAAAAAGCAAAATGAAACACATTGTGAAATGTAACACTGAAAAAGAAAATATTACAGATCCTGTGATTCTACCAAAATCTGACTGTCTGTTGTGTGTATCACTGTTGGAAGCGATTAGCGAAAACCAGGAAGAGTTTTCGCAAAAACCTAAAGAAAATTGTATCTTTGCTCAAACCTGGAGGACAGCTTTTGTTATTTACAATATTAGATGCAACTTTCTACCATGTTGGGGAACATAAGTTCAATTTCATTAAATGTGATGAGACATTTACCAGAAGTGCTCTACATGAACAAGGCTTTTTTATTGAATATGCTGACAGGGTCGACAAAACCACTGAAACACATCTTGTAGATTTTAAAGACCTCATTTTTATCATAGAACGCAAACCCATGGATGCACGAGCAGGTCATTATACATCTAGAAAATGATGTACTATGAGTTTTATCTAATGAGCCACTAATGAGTTATCTTCTGCCCAGATTCCTGGTAATGGTTTTACTATTTACGGCATTTTAAGGCAACATACTGAAAGTGAAAAATATCTCATTGTGAGTTGAAACTGAGATTTTTTTTCAAATTGACTATTTTGGTCTACATTTTGCAGGGTAGTTTACATTTTCGATTATATCACCATTTAATGAATAAAGCACTAAATGTACCGAAATGTAATTATCAAAGGAACACTTCAGACATATAAAGTGTGTCCAGAATCTGTAATATTTGTGACAATTTAGAAAAGTGACAATTTTGGCCTTCATTAATTTTTTGGGATAAGCATTTCAAATAATTTACTGTCTTTATTATTTAGATAGTTTTGATGTATTGGTATGTATTATGTATGATCTATTTTTTATCCAAAAATATTTAAATATTTAAATGAAAATTGGAACTTTTAGAATTTGGTGCAGAAACACCTCCTGGCTGTACTACAGCTAATTGAGAAGCATCGAAAAGCTGTGTTGGTGTGTGTTTGCGTAATTGCAGCTCCAGTACAGAGGCAATAATAAGCCTCTTATTGAGGTATCCCAATGCAATTGCAGGTTTGCAGCTTTTGCAAGCTATTCTTATAGCTCCAGTACAGAGGCAATAATAAGCCTCTTATTGAGGTATCCCAATGCAATTGCAGGTTTGCAGCTTTTGCAAGCTATTCTTATACACCCCCAAAGAAAGCATGCTGACAAAAATAAATGCATGCTTTCAGTTCTAGGGTATATCTACTTAATTCATAAATACTTTTTCAGTAGATTGATCCTTTAAAATGTATATGTGAACTGTTAGTCTGAAAGTATATGTATTCTATTTCTAGAAAGATAAATTTGTTGAGTTTCATATATTTAAATGTACTAAGACAACTTAAATGTAACCTGTCAAGCACATTAATCATGCTTGCTGTAAGACACAGCACTCCTGCACAGACCATAGATTTGCTTCCCATAACAGGTTAAATCTACCCAACAATTTATGTTGGCTTTACGGTGTGTAAAGAAAATATGTTTTCTCTCTCTCTTTCTGTTCTTAGATTGCCTGTCCAAAGCTCCTGGAATAAATCATTCTGTCTTTTTTTCTCCATGCTGCTGCTGTTGCTGCTCTCGCACAGAGATTTCGCCTCCTTCTTGCTTCTCCTTGCAGGCATTGCCTCCCCTTAGACCAGGGGTAGGCAGCCTTTAGAACTCTAGATGTTGTGGACTACATCTCTCATAATGCTGGCAAAGCAACAAGGACATTTCCACAACATCTGGAGTACCCCTGCCTTAGGCTGAAAAAGCCTGTTTTTCCATCTCTGATTTAGAGAAATATAGACATTTGCTATCAATTATGCTATTACAATGTCAAGATTACATTTGATCATTTGATTTTCTATCATTTACGATTTTCTTGTGTCATGACAAGCACTATTTAAAAAAAAAAAAAAAAACTTGTGATTTAATTGTAAAATGTACCAGTGATTTAAATCCTTAAAGGGATTCTATAGAGCTAGGAATACAAAGCTGTGAGGATGTCCATTGTCAGTTAGGTGACCTAAAGTTGCCTAGCATTTAGAAGGCGCCTCGGGTGGCTGTCTGGTAGTCAGCCATTAGAGGTTGTATTAGTGCTGCAATGTAATCATTGCAGTTTCTCTAAAACTGTAATGCTTCACATTGAAGGACTAAGGGCAATAAGGACATGGTATCCGGACCAGTTCAATAAGATTAAGAAGTCTAAGTGCCTATAGTGTCCCGTTAAGGCTGCTTCTTCATATGCAAGTAATTGTGATTGGGAAAGAACACTCTAAGGTTATTCTAATAGAATGGTAAATTGAATCTGTTAATAAACAATTTTAGAAACTGTAATCTGTGTTTTATTACATATTTTATATTAAGGATTGCTTAAAGAAAACAAATGTTAATAATGAGCATTTATATTATTATTATTATTATTATTATTTTATTATTTATATAGCGCCAACAAATTCCATAGCGCTGTACAATGGGTGGACTAACAGACACATAACTGAGATCAGACCACTGACGTACAGGAACAGAGGGGGTTGAGGGCCCTGCTCAATGAGCATACATGCTAGAGGGAGTGGGGTATAGTGACACAAAGGGTTAAAGTAGGGGAATTAAATAGTTTGTTACAGAAGGGTTTATTGAGTGCTTGGTAGTTCATTTTTGACAGGTGAAGGAACGGAGTCATGGGGTGTGGTATGAGAAACCTGCTCACAGTTTAATTGATATGCTTTAATGAAGAAGTGAGTTTTCAAAGATTTTTTGAAGGAATGGAGGCTGGGTGAAAGTCTGATTGAGGAGGGAAGGGAGTTCCACAGAATAGGTGCAGCCCTGGAGAAGTCTTGAAGGCGAGCATCAGAGGTGGGGATCCGGGCAGAGGATAGGAGTAGGTCTTGGGCTGAGCGCAGGGGTCTCGACGGGACATACTTGTGTATGAGGGAGGATAGGTATGTTGGAGCAGCATTATGTAGGGATTTGTAAGCAAGCGCCAGAATTTTGAATTGGGCCCTATATCTAACTGGAAGCCAATGCAGGGACTGACAGAGCGTGGAGGCGTGGGAGGTGCGACCGGACAGGAAAATAAGCCTCGCAGCCGTATTCATTATAGATTGCAGCGGTGCAAGCTGGGAACATGTAAGACCGGTGAGAAGGGGATTGCAATAGTCAAGGCGAGAGAGAACAACAGCATGAACCAGTACCTTAGCCGCGTCCGGCGTTAGATATGGGCGGATGCGCGCTATGTTCTTGAGTTGGAAGCGACAGGATTTGGCTATCGATTGAACATGGGGAGTAAAAGAGAGATCAGAATCAAAAAGAACTCCTAGGCAGCGAGCCTGGGAGGTAGAGGTGATAGTAGCGCCGTTGACTTGGATGGCGACAGACACAGGAGTAGCAGCACTTGAGGGAGGAAAAACTAGAAGTTCTGTTTTGGACAGGTTGAGTTTAAGGAAGTGAGCAGCCATCCAGTTGGAAATAGCAGAGAGGCAGTCAGAAACACGAGTCAAGGTGGGCGGAGAGAGATCAGGGGAGGACAGGTAGATTTGCGTGTCATCTGCATATAAATGGTATTGGACGCCAAAAGAGCTGATGAGTTTACCAAGGGAGGCAGTATAGATAGAGAACAGTAGGGGGCCGAGGACAGAACCTTGGGGGACGCCGACAGGGAGGGGTTGGGGAGAAGAGGCAGAGCCAGAGAAAGAAACACTGAAGGAGCGCTGGGAGAGGTAGGAGGAGCACCAGGAGAGAGCAGAATCCCGTAGACCAAAGTTACGGAGAATGTGAAGAAGCTGTTGATGATCAACAGTGTCAAAGGCGGCAGAAAGATCAAGGAGGATTAGGATAGAGTATTGGCCGCGAGATTTAGCAGCAATTAAATCGTTGGACACTTTGGTCACAGCAGTTTCGACAGAGTGACCAGTGCGGAATCCAGACTGAAGGGGGTCAAGCAGAGAGTTGTATTCAAGAAAGTCTGTCAATCTGGCGTAGACAACTCTCTCGAGGATCTTGGAGGCAAATGGCAGTAGCGAGATAGGGCGGTAGTTGGATGGGGAGTTGGGATCAAGGTTGGGCTTTTTCAGAATTGGGGTTACGGTTGCATGTTTGAAGGCAGAGGGAAATGTGCCAGAGGAAAGGGAGAGATTGAAAATGTTAGCGAGAGGAAGAGCAAGAGAGGGAGACAAAGTGCGGATGAGATGCGAGGGAATAGGATCGAGGGAGCAGGTGGTGGGGCGGGAGGACAGGAGCAGAGCAGAAACCTCTTGTGCTGTAGCAGGTGCAAAATGAGCTTAGGATGGCAGGGGGAGTGGGGTTGGGTGATGTATTGATACTGGTTGGAGAAAGATTAGAGATCTCTTTCCTGATTGTAGAGATCTTCTCAGTGAAATGAGATGCAAAGTTTGTGGCGGACAAGGTGGTGGAAGGAGGGGGAGTCACAGGGCGAAGAAGTGCATCAAAAGTGTGAAACAGGTGTTTGGGTTGGTGGGACAGTGTGCTTATGAGGGTGTTGAAGTAGCTTACTTTTGCAGAGGAAAGAGCCATGCTGTAGGAGCGCAGCATAAATTTATAGTGGACAAAGTCAGATGCAAAGTGAGACTTTCTCCAGCAGCGTTCAGCAGTTCTGGAACATTTTTGGAGGTAACGGGTCAGCTTGGTGTGCCAGGGTTGTAGTTGGGGGCACTTGCTGCGTTTTACTGTAGGAGGTGCCATGATGTCAAGTTGAGAGGAGAGAGTGGAGTTGTAGAGTGAGGTTGCAGAGTTAGGGCAGTTGTGATTTGAGATGGGTAAAAGGAGTGTTTGGAGTTTAGTGGAGAAGTGCTGGAGATCGAGAGAGTTAAGGTTTCTGCAAGGTTGGAGAGTGGACGGTGGTGAGATTTTGGTATGGGGTATGCAGATGTTAAATGTTAGCAGATGGTGGTCAGACAAAGGAAACGGAGCAGTGGCGAGATCAGAGGTAGTACAGAGATTGGTGAAGATGAGGTCAAGAGTGTTTCCTGCAGTGTGAGTTGCTGAGGAAGAAATCTGTGTGAGTCCAAAGGAGGAGGTTACAGAGAGCAGACGAGAGGCATCAGGGCAATTGAGTTTGTTGATAGGGATATTGAAGTCCCCAAGTATGAGAGAGGGAGTGCTAGAGGAAAGAAAGTGGGGTAACCAGGAGGAAAAGTGTTCAATGAATAGTTTCGGGTGACTGGGGGGGGCGATAGATGATGGCAATTCTTAAAGGAGTGGGCTTAAAAAGGCGTACAGTGTGAACTTCAAAGGAAGTAAAGGATAGGGCAGGGGCAGGGAGGATAGGTTGAAAGGTACATTGAGGGGAGAGAAGGATGCCGACACCACCTCCTTTACAGTCAGGTCTAGGAGTATGGGAGAACTGTGGACCACCGAAACATAAAGAAGCAGGAGTAGCGGTATCGGATGGAGATAGCCAGGTCTCAGTGAGTGCCAGTATTGTGAGAGAGTTAGAGATGAGGAGGTCATGTATAGCTGTAGATTTGATATTACTACAAATGGAGCGAGCATTCCAGAGTGCACACTGAATTTTGTTAGAGGAGGATAGACTGCAGGGTATTTGGAGGAGGTTTGCATGGTTTCTGGTTATTTTAGTGTGAGCAGATGAGGTGAGGGGCCCTGGGTTGGGAGAGATGTCACCAGCTGCCAGAAGTAGGAGGAGAGATAGAGACAGGAGGTGTGAGTGGGTTTTATATAGGCAGTGACTAGGGTGAGATTGGGTTAGAGCAGGAGAGAGAGAATAGAGAAATGAGTGCAGGGCTTGAGATGAGAGAAGGGGGGAGTGTAGCAGAGAGGGATTAATGTAAATGTGAGTGTGTTGTTGAGGGAAGTGGGTGGAAGGGGATATTTTGATCCTTAGGGAGATGAGAGAGAAGGAGAGGAGGAGAATATAGAGCATTGCTCTGATGGGTAGGTAATATAACCCTTAGGTCCCTCCCCACACTCAGGGTCCCCTTCCCGCTGGGCTAAAGGGGTTAAAACTCCTTCAGCCACTTACCTTTATCCAGCGCTGGGCTCCCTCGGTGCTGGTGACCTCCCCTCCCCCGCCGACGTCAGCTCCCAAGTGCATAGAAAATAATTTCTCAATGCTTTCCTATGGACGTTCTGCACGCTGAATGCGATTTTCGAATCCAGCGTCGTAGAAACGCCTCTAGCGGCTGTCAGGAAGACAGGCACTAGAGGCTGGATTAACCCCGCAATGTAAACATAGCATGTTTACATCTGAAGGGTTAAAACCTGGGGGACCTGGTACCCAGACCACTTCATTGAGCTGAAGTGGTCTGGGTGACTATAGTGTCCCTTTAACGGAACATTATAGTGTCAGGAATACAAAAGTGTATTCTTGACGCTATAGGTTTCTGGCCCCCCTTAAAAACAGGATTTACTCACCTTTTTTACATCACCGACCAAACTCCTTGGCAGAGTTCAACAATTTTAGATGATCTCAGCCTGCCCAATGCTCTACCATAGGAAAGCACTGGAAGGCTATTGTGCATGTGCGGCAAAACATTACGCCAGCGGTCCTCAAACTCCGGCCCCCCAGATGTTGCTGAACTACAACTCCCATGATTCTCTGCATTACATAGATAGCCAGAGAATCATGGGAGTTGTAGTTCAGCAACATCTGGGGGGCCGGAGTTTGAGGACCCCTGCACTAAGCTGTGCCAATAAACATCTCCTCATAGAGATGCATTGAATCAGTGCTTCTCTATGACAAGTGTTCAGCGTCTCTATGCGGAATGTCAGTGCTGCACATTTTGCAACACTGACACAGGAAGCACCTAGATGTTCCTAGGAAGCAATGTAACACTGCTTTTTCTCTGAAAAGGCAGCCTTTACAGCAAAAACCCTGCAGGGGCAGACTATACTCACCAGAATAACTACATTAAGCTGTAGTTGTTCTGGTAACTATAGCGTTCCTTTATGCTTGTGCGTGCAAAGGGTGCTTGGAGGAAGGGGCTGTAGAGGATGTGGAGTGAAGAGGCTGCAGAGGGTACAGGGGGTAGGCAGGGCCAGATTAAGAGCCCAGTGGGCCTGGTGCTGACAATTATGACGGGCCTAATTACAGAATCATATCGACCAAAAACAATAAAACACTCCCAAGCGTCGTGTATCTGATGGAGATGGTGCTGGAGAGAAAGAAAACAGCAGCTATAAGAAAACACATACCCTAGGCTAATCTCTCTCTAATTTATGTTTTCATCTTTCAAGTAAATCCATAACCCCTAACAGCAGTGTCCAGTCAAGCAGGAAGCCAATGGGCACGGTAAAAGGGTGTGCCAAAGTCAGTATTACCTTAAAGGATCACGATAGGGTCAGGAACACAAACATGAATTCATGACCCTATAGTGTTAACACCACCATCTAGACCCCCCTGGGCCCCTCATGCCTCCATAAATATAGCAAAATCTTACTATATTCAAGCCAGAAGCTGTAACTCTGCATGCTGTTAGACTCAGAAAAACAAGCAGTCTGCTTACATCATTAGAAGTGATGGCCTAATCCAATCACAGTGCTTCCCCATAGGATTGGCTGAGACTGACAAACAGGCAGATCAGGGGCAGAGCCAGCATGATTCAAACACAGCCCTGGCCAATCAGCATCTCCTCATAGAGATGAATTGAATCAATGAATCTCTATGAGGAAAGTTCAGTGTCTGCATGCAGAGGGAGGAGACAATGAATGTTTGAATGCATTTTAGGCAACCATGACCCAGGAAGGATCTCTAACAGCCATCTAAGGAGTGGCCAGTGAAGTTATCACTAGGCTGTAATGTAAACACTGCATTTTCTCTGAAAAGACCGTGTTTGCAGCAAAAAGCCTGACGGTAATGATTCTACTCACCAGAACAAATTCAATAAGCTGTAGTTCTTCTGGTGACTCTAGTGTCCCTTTAACTATATTCATTGTCAGCCAGTCCACACAGGTTTTGTTCCTATACATCCCTCTTAAGTTTCCATACTTAAGTAAGAGTATGTGAAAAGTAGTTAGGGTTGCCACCTTTCTTGGAAAAACATACCGGCCTTGCTAATTTTCATAATTAAATATGTATGGGTGACATCACATGATGTAAATCACAAGGAGTGACATAAGAGAAAATGCTGTAAAATCACCAAAAAACTACTTAGTTTGATTCTGCTGTATAGATGGATTCCTCTCAGTGCCCCCATGTGTCGATAACTCTAGGTCTCAGTGTTCCTATGTATCAGTGTCTCAGTGCCCCATGTCTCCCAGTGTCCCCTAGTGTCGTGTCCCCAGGTCTCCCAGTGATCCTATGTATCACAGTGTCTCAATGCCCCATGTCTCCTTGTGTCCCCATGTATCCCAGGGTCCCCATGTCACTAGGAAGACGGGAAGACCTGGGGACACGGGGAGACCTAGGGACACGGAGACACCAGTGACACTGGGAGACTAGGGGACTCTGGCTGGGACGCATGGGGACACTGGGAAAATAGGGGACACTTGAAGACATGGGGACATAGACACCAGGGAGACAGACACTAGAGACACTGGCTGGGGGACATGGGGACATTGAGACATGGGGGCACTGGGAGACATGGGGACAAGGAGACACCAGGGCCACTAGCTTGGAGACATGGGGACATTGAGACACTTGAGGCACTGGGAGACATGGAGGCACTAGGAGACATGGGGACAGTGAGACACTGGCATACTGGGGGCACTGGGAGACTAGGGGGCACTGAGACACCAGGGACACTGGCTGGGAGACATGGGGACACTGTGTCCCCATGTTTCTGTGTCATAATGTCTCCCAATGTCCCTTAGTGTCTCTGTGTCTGCCATAATGTCTCCCAATGTCCCTTAGTGTCTCTGTGTCTGCCATAATGTCTCCCAGTGTCCCTTAGTGTCTCAGTGTCTGACATAATGTCTCCCAGTGTCCCTTAGTGTCTCAGTGTCTGTCATAATGTCTCCCAGTGTCCCTTAGTGTCTCAGTGTCTGCCATAATGTCTCCCAGTGTCCCTTAGTGTCTCAGTGTCTGCCATAATGTCTCCCAATGTCCCTTAGTGTCTCATTGTCTGCCATAATGTTTCCCAATGTCTCTTAGTGTCTCAGTGTCTGCCATAATGTCTCCCAGTGTCCCTTAGTGCCTCAGTGTCTGCCATAACGTCTCCCAATGTCCCTTAGTGTCTCATTGTCTGCCATAATGTCTCCCAATGTCCCTTAGTGTCTCAGTGTCTGCCATAATGTCTCCCAATGTCCCTTAGTGTCTCAGTGTCTGCCATAATGTCTCCCAGTGTCCCTTAGTGTCTCAGTGTCTGCCATAATGTCTCCCAATGTCCCTTTTAGTACCATTGTCTGCCATAATGTCTCCCAATGTCCCTTAGTGTCTCAGTGTCTGCCATAATGTCTCCCAATGTCCTTAGTAACTTCAGTGTCTGCCATAATGTCTCCCAAATGTCCCTTAGTGTCTCAGTGTTCCGCTATAATGTCTCCCAGTGCCCTTAGTGTCTCAGTATATGTCTCCTTGCAGCCTTTCCCCATCCCTCACTTCCCTGAGCTGTAGGCTGTCTCTGCAGGGTGGGAGTTGCTGTCTGGACTCTCTGTAGCTGCACCCCTGCAGATCAGTGAGTATAGATAGGCAGGGAGGGATATGCTGGAACTTCCTATCCCTGCCTGTCTCCACACACAGTGACCCCCTACTGGCCAGTGCTGGTATTGCAGAGTAATCTCTTGTTTATACTGAGAAAAATACCAGCATTTGTATTGCCAGTATCACTGTAATATTGGCACCAGCCAGGCAGCCCCAAATACTGGCTGTGCCAATAAAATAAAAGCCAGGTGGAATCCCTAACAGTAGTGTGTAAAAAAAAAATTATTATTTTTTTTTTATAAATCAATGTGTCAGTTCCATGGCCTGGGCCTGAGCTGCAGTTCACCAGCCCCTATGTTAACTGGCCCTGGGGGAGGGTCTGCAGGGGGAATGGTGGGGGAAGAGAGGCTGTAGTGGGTGCAGAGGGTAATAGGTGCTGTTGTGATTGCAAAGGGAAATATAAGCTATCGTAAGTGCAGGGAGTGTAGGGGCTGTAGTTGGTGCATAGGGTATAGAGGCTGTAGTGGGTGCATAGGATATAGGAGTTGTAGTGGATGCCTGGGGGTAGGGGCTGAAGTGGGTGCAGGGGGTGAGGGGCAGCAGAGGGTGCAGGGGTATCAGAGGGTAGGATCTCTGCAGGGGGTAGGGGCTCCAGAGGGAGCAGGGGGTATGTGCTGCAGAGGGAGCAAGCGGGTAGGGGCTGCAGAGAGGGAAGGGGAGTAGGGGCTGCAGAGGGAGTGGACTGCAGAGAGGGTAGGGGAGTAGGGGCTGCAG
>OW240921.1:114967594-115046498 GCA_933207985.1 Pelobates cultripes
ACAGGGGCATTTTAACATGTAAACTACTCCTTTCGAAAAACACGTCAATTGGTCCCTAATAGTGAAATCTTTATTCGTATATTCATTAATGTTGGTTATACATCTTTTTTTACATTTAGTGGCTCTACAGGCTAAACAGGTCCCACACTCATAAAAACCTTTATTTTGATTTAAAAAATGGACATTAGATTTAGGTCCTTCACTACTTTGTACTAAAGTTCTTTTAAGATTAGCTGCTCCTCTATATATTATATGGGGTTGATTTGGTAAAATGCCTTTTAAAACCGTGTCTTCTTGTAAAATATGCCAGTATTTCTTTATAACTTTATTGATTTTTTTATGGTTGCCATTAAAATTGCATATGAAGGGAATTATTTTTGAGTATTTTTGTTGGTCGGTTTTTGGTTTATACATTAATAATTCTGTTCTTGGAATTTGTTTTATCTCCTCCATAACTTTCTCTAATTCTTTTTCCTCATATCCTTTCTCTTCAAACTGTTTTTTTATTTTTCCTGCCTGTATTATGTAGTCATCATCATTTGTACAGTTGTGCCTTATTCTTAGGAATTGTCCTTTTGGCGCATTCTTCAGCCACGGTTTGTGGTGGCAACTTGATTTCTCGATATACCCGTTTGCGTCCACTTCCTTAAAAAAGTTCTTTGTTAAAATTTGTCCATTCTGTATAAAAATTGACAGATCTAAAAATTGAATTTCTGTGGGGCTTTGCACTGTTGTCAAAATGATTCCCCACATCGGTTTTTCGGAAGGAACCAACAATAGAGAAGTTAAAATGGCAAGAGAAACCCACATCGTGGGAATCTCCAGGCAAACACCAGAGGTCCAGAGAACAAGAAATGGAAGAAGGAGTAAGAGGCAACAAAGAGAAGAGGGGGAGGTTATAACGTCCAAGGGAATATTTAACCTTACAAACTCTTCACTAACTAAAGATGAAATACATGTGCTACAAAAAGGCTTAAAGTTTGCCCCTACAGTAGAAATCGATAAATTTAACTTCTATATAGACATGAATAAATTCATGAGGAACCTATGTCTTAAGAAATTTTTCGATGAAAAGCAACTAGAAGAACAACAGGAAATACAATATAGCACAGAATTTGTACATACACAATTAAAAGATAAATCACATTTTTTTCCCAGACATATGATTTCACATAAGATGAAAACTTTTGAAACTATGGTGATGGGTGAAATAAATAAAATTAAAAAATTAAATAGATTTCAACACAACATGTCCATAAAAGAAAAAAGTATTTTAAAGAATTTACAAAATAATAAAGACTTAGTCATCAAACCGGCTGATAAAGGGGGAGGAATAGTAATACTATCTAAAACGAATTATATGACAGAATCTGAGAGAATTTTATCGGACAATACAACTTATCAGAAGCTTAATTCAAACCCCATAGAAAAGGTTAAGAAACTTTTCGGAGATTTTATTCAAAAAGGATTAGAATTAAAAATCCTTACAGAAAAAGAAGGGAAATATCTACAGGTAACGCACCCAAAAACACCAGTTTTCTACTATTTACCGAAAATACATAAAAATCCTCTCAACCCTCCAGGACGCCCTATTATTTTGGGCATCGATTCTATATCCCCGAGAATTTCTGAGTATATAGATATACTGTTACAACCGATAGTTGGCAAAACAAGAGCACATCTTAAAGATACAATTCATATTCTGCAAGTTCTAGATTCGATGCAATGGAAGGAAAGCTACCACTTAGTAACAAGTGATGTTACATCCCTTTATACCATTATCCCACATGACATGGGGATAAAGGCAGTGGAATATTTCCTCATGAAAGCTAATTTTAAAACAGAACAAATCAACTTCATTTTAGAGGGAATCCAACTTATTCTGCATAATAATTATTTTTGGCACCATGATTCCTTTTATCTACAAATTAGAGGTACAGCAATGGGCACCAAATTCGCACCCAGCTACGCAAATTTGTTTATGGCGTATTGGGAGGAACACTTCATCTTTTCCTCACATCCTTGGGTGTCGAATTTGGTGTCCTACCGACGATATATCAATGACATTTTTTTTAATCTGGGAGGGGTCCATAGACCTATTGTAAAATTTTAAAAATTTTTTGAATGAGAATGATTGGGGAATCATTTTGACATTCGTCTAGTTGCTTTTCATCGAAAAATTTCTTAAGACATAGGTTCCTCATGAATTTATTCATGTCTATATAGAAGTTAAATTTATCGATTTCTACTGTAGGGGCAAACTTTAAGCCTTTTTGTAGCACATGTATTTCATCTTTAGTTAGTGAAGAGTTTGTAAGGTTAAATATTCCCTTGGACGTTATAACCTCCCCCTCTTCTCTTTGTTGCCTCTTACTCCTTCTTCCATTTCTTGTTCTCTGGACCTCTGGTGTTTGCCTGGAGATTCCCACGATGTGGGTTTCTCTTGCCATTTTAACTTCTCTATTGTTGGTTCCTTCCGAAAAACCGATGTGGGGAATCATTTTGACAACAGTGCAAAGCCCCACAGAAATTCAATTTTTAGATCTGTCAATTTTTATACAGAATGGACAAATTTTAACAAAGAACTTTTTTAAGGAAGTGGACGCAAACGGGTATATCGAGAAATCAAGTTGCCACCACAAACCGTGGCTGAAGAACGCGCCAAAAGGACAATTCCTAAGAATAAGGCGCAACTGTACAAATGATGATGACTACATAATACAGGCAGGAAAAATAAAAAAACAGTTTGAAGAGAAAGGATATGAGGAAAAAGAATTAGAGAAAGTTATGGAGGAGATAAAACAAATTCCAAGAACAGAATTATTAATGTATAAACCAAAAACCGACCAACAAAAATACTCAAAAATAATTCCCTTCATATGCAATTTTAATGGCAACCATAAAAAAATCAATAAAGTTATAAAGAAATACTGGCATATCTTACAAGAAGACACGGTTTTAAAAGGCATTTTACCAAATCAACCCCATATAATATATAGAGGAGCAGCTAATCTTAAAAGAACTTTAGTACAAAGTGGTGAAGGACCTAAATCTAATGTCCATTTTTTAAATCAAAATAAAGGTTTTTATGGGTGTGGGACCTGTTTAGCCTGTAGAGCCACTAAAAGTAAAAAAAGATGTATAACCAACATTAATGAATATACGAATAAAGATTTCACTATTAGGGACCAATTGACGTGTTTTTCGAAAGGAGTAGTTTACATGTTAAAATGCCCCTGTGTTTTACTCTACATAGGAAGAACTATAAGATGTGTACATGTGAGAATTTCAGAACACATACGAAATATTAAGAAAGGACTAGAGACACATAGTGTATCTAACCATTTTAAAACACATCACAATCAGGATCCTGAAAGTCTTTTTTTCTGTCCTTTAAAATTGGTAAAAAAAGACTGGAGGGGAGGAGATTTTAATAAAAAAATCGGAATAGAAGAAATGAGATTTATATATAATTTTAATACCCTTATACCACATGGGTTAAACGCAGACTTTGAGATGTGTCATTTCTTTTAAAGATTGTCAACATAGAATATCTTCCTTTTTTAAGGGCAATAGCATAGTTTTTAGTTTTTTATTTATTTCTAATTTGATGATCACATAGAGATTTTCTGCTGCACAACATAAGTTTGGAAAACTGTCACTTTAAACGTCAGTATGGTGATTTTAAAAATTGACAAGATGGAAATTAATATTGAATATATATTAAAAAAAAAAAAAAAAGTTTTTTAGTTTAAAGACCTCCCAATATAGAAGGGAAAGATCATTTAAACACTAATTGGAAAATGAATTATTTCTAAATCACAGAAATCACCACCTCACGTGAGAGCATGATTATCACAGCATGGTCATTAGTGTTGCATGTTATTAACATTGAATTACATTAATTAGATACTATATATTCTTTACTTATATTATCTTCCATGGAATATCACACTTAAGATTAGTATCCAATATTTCCAAAGAATGTATACAGTAAGATGATCCACTGTTTCAATATTGCATTCTGGAACTCACAGTGAATACACTGTGAGTTCCACTAATACGTGTTTAGGTTCAGAGACACGGAACAGAATGAAGAAGAGGTCTGGAACGCATGATGCGTTCCAGATACATCGCCGCCGGAACCCGGAAGTGAAATGGCACACCCGGAAACGAAAAAACGGCCACATTTGGAACGCACGAAGCGTTCCAAATAGACATCGGCCGGAACCCGGAAGTCATACACGGACAGGGAGATAAAAGCACGCCAGACTGGAAGGAATTATACCGATTGAGAAAGCCCCCGGAGGGGCGAAACGCGGTTCGGTCATTTTTGGACTTTTACAGCCAATTGGCAGGACTTATTTGCTTAGCAATACAGCTATTTATTTTATTTTGTTTCTTTTAATGAAGTTTTATTACTGTTTTTATATAATAAATAGTATTTTTCAAGATATACATTGGACCCTGGATCTCATTTTAATTGGATCAGCTAACAGCCTATGTGGAAGAAGGAAGGGGACATCCTCTTGAATAGTCCCAAGGCGATATCCATGGGAGCCATATGAGATTTGGCTCCAGGCTTGTGAGTACTAGACCTCACCTTCTTTACATTCCATTATCCAGAAATTACTACACTATTACGTGTTTTATTTATATCTCTTACAGACATTATTCAAGTGTGATCCACCCTCTATATTGTATGTATTTGCCTTTTATTTGTTGAGTGGTGTAAGGGGTTCCCACTCAGGGGGTCTGTAGCTTAGCTACCACACTTTATTTGATTATTCTTGCTGTATATATTTGCACTTTGTATTTTGATGTGGGACATATCCCTGGGGTCCTTCCTGCTCCTCACTGCTCCCGCGCGCGGTTTAGTGATGCCGGGTTCCCGAATATGACGTCATATTCTGGCACCAGGCTTAACTTCAGACGGCGCACGTGAGGGAGCAGTGAGGAGCAGCAACACTAAGCTCCCT
This sequence comes from Pelobates cultripes, assembly GCA_933207985.1. Classification (NCBI taxonomy): domain Eukaryota; kingdom Metazoa; phylum Chordata; class Amphibia; order Anura; family Pelobatidae; genus Pelobates; species Pelobates cultripes. The sequence goes on from OW240921.1 coordinate 114,972,574, forward strand.
CACTGCCATGCTCCCTGTCCGGGTAAGTGTTAGCAGAGTAGGCACCTGCAATATGGGGAAAGCAGATGCCTACTCTGCTATAACAGTAGCATGTACTCGCAACTCGCCGGGCCGCAAAGATGTGGCCCATGGGCAGCAAATTTGACATGCTTGATCTACACCAGTGATAGTCAACCTTTTTCTTCCTACCGCCCACTAATGCATCTTTCTTGATGGAAAAATTTCCTTACCGCCCACCAGCTTTCACACAAGTGCAAAATATTTTTTAGAAAGGAGGGCGTTTTAAAAAATAAATAAATGTACATACATTTATCTTTTTATTTCTACTTAATGCATGTTTATAATGTTTTTAACTTTATAAAGTTTAATGAGAAAACAATAAAGTAAATTGAAATTACCTTTACTAGTGATTAATGAGATCCTTGAGGTTGATGCTGCGAGACTAAATATTTGATATCTGGTTCGATTTTAGTAAGGAACAAACAAAGGTCTCCTCTTTCGGTGATATTCAGACGACTTCTGTGTTTGCGCATAATATGGTTGCTCATCTGTGTGTCAGCTCCCCTCCTCTCTGTAACGGACCGTTTCCCTCACAAGGGGATAAAATCGGTTTAGGCGATAATCCCCTTTCCCATAGACCAGCAGCTACTGCAATTACCAACCTCCTGAACTCCAAACTGCACGTATTCACCAACTCTCGAACAGCAGACACAGGAACCCTGGAAGCAACCAAACAGGAAAAGCAATACAAACGGCTTACACTCCTGGCAGTCAGCACACAATCCAATTCCCCCAATAACGAGACGACACTTCGTTTTGAGGGTTAAGCAGAATCTCCAGATTTATTCACACAGCCTCCTTTTAAGACATTCTCCCATGCAAGGGAGGGATCCACAACAATTAGTACCCCAGCCAATAATGTACCAGTTACCTCCCACACATCTCCTCCCCTTAGTGTGACACATAATCCCATTAGTACAGACACAAATTCCCTGGGATACTGGATGTACCCCTAAACATAGGAATACCCCTTTAAATGTTACATCCCCTGGTAACCCTGATCTGGGTGAGACACATATCCAAAAATCACCCAGATCGGACCAGGGGTTCAGGAATTATAAAGGGTTAAAGTTTTGACCGACTGCATGGCAAAAGTATCCGAAAATAGTTCCATGTACTTTGGCCCTGCAGTCGGTCACAGAAAAGGGAATGAATCACACGAATTGCCTGGGTTATAGAGCTTGGGGAGGATTCGTATGAATCCCCCTGTTCGTGGGATCCTTTCGGTAGTTTCTGCACGAATTGCTGGAAGTCTGGAGGTCTCAGCGGTGTTTGCTTAGTCGAGTGTCCGATTTTAGTTCCAGACACTCGACGGCAAAACACCGCTGTTCGGGAGTTTAAGATGGCCGCCGCCACGTGTTCGTTTCCCGAATGGCGGCCACCCAGAGGACACAACACACATTACACATATTGCCAATTACCCGTTTGCAACATTGTTGCAAACGGTAATTGGAGGCACACTTACTCCCGGGTGGTCTGGTTGTTCGGTAGTTTCACCCAATATAATGAATGAAGTGATTCTACCGAACAATCAGGGGAATGCTGCCTTCACATAACACTTTATACCGAACACATCCTATTAAATACAGCCTGAATGCAATTTGCTACACAGTCTTAAAAAGGCATTATTCCTAACAGGCAGAATATGTTCACGGATGGCCCTTAAAGGGCCAGTAGCAGCAATATAAGAATGTCACATGCCCAAATATTGCATACAAAAGTACGAATTCACAAGGGGGCCATAGTCAGATGGCAGGAGGCTGGCAACCAGGCTTCTCCAGTGCATAGTGGCGAGGTTGGTTTCGCCACACTCTCCCTCCTCAATTCCCCTACCCATCTTTTTTTTCCTTTTTTCTATTTTTTTAACCTTACTTATAGCAATGCCCAGTAGGAAGGCTGAGCTAGGTAGCCCACTTACTATAGCCCACTATAACAGACAGGCACAAATACATACAGACACACACACAAGACACACATACATACAAAGACACATACATACAAACAGACAGGCACACACAGACAGACAGACAGACAGACATACACACACACACACGACACATACAGACACACATACAGACAGACACACCTACAGACACACACACACACACACAGACATGCACACATACATACACACACACAAGACATACATACAAACACACATACATAAGAGACACACACATACAGAGACACAGACACACACAAGACATACATACAAAGATACACACACACACACACAAACACACACACACATTATATTTGAGTCACCATCCTGTTTCCTACCTTTAAGGTGCAGGAGGGTGACATTCCCTGGGGTCCAGTGGTGGCTCAAGTGGATGGGAGTCAGATATAATCACAGGGGGCCGGTCATGCTGTTAAAGCGCCCAGTGCTGACCGGGCCCCCTTTACAATCCACATCCATCGGGTGGCCCTGACAGCATGGGCCACCCGATGGACCCCTTGGACGGCGGCACCGGCGGTTTGCCGCCCGGGCCGGGGCCGCAGATGGTGATGACGGTACCCGGTAGCAGGGGTACCGCCGGCTCGCACCCGCCCGCCCACCCACCCACCCAATCTCTCCAAATGAGGAAATCCCTACCGCCCACCTGGAATCCTGAAACGCCCACTAGTGGGCGGTAGGGACCAGGTTGACGACCCATGATCTACACAATGATTAAGCATGTCTGAAAAAAGTAAAGCATTAATATTTGGCTTTTATTTACAGTGTTAAAAAACAATAGTAACAGATTAAATTAAAATGTTTATAATATGTTGCTTGTATATATAATAATAGTATTGTTCAATTATCTGCATTTAGTAATTAAACCATTTTGTTTACACAGCCCTAGGCTGTTCCAAAAGTGCTGAAACATTTTTCAGAATGGCTCAAAAACGCGATGCAAAAACCGCTCCAACACCTCCACATTTGACGCCACGTGCTACCCACAGATTCCAGCATGCACGGGGGCGGTGCTCAAAAACCTCCCAGGCACAATGCATCCTGGGGATACTTGCTTTGTATTGCGAAAAAAAATCATAAACCGAGGCATTATTTTCAATGGATTTTCCTTTGTAAACTGAAAATTATGTTAACCGAGGCATTTTTAAACTGAGGTACCACTTTACTTTATATTGCTGCTGACTCTATTGAGGTGAGGATTGTACCACCAAAGCTGTCAATATAACACCATAGCAAGTCATTGCCCTTAAGTTAGTAAATAGGATACCGTGTTTATACTAAAATCTTTATGTAGACATACTATATCATCAAAGTTTCTTTTCTTGTTTCATATCGGAAAACTACTGGACATAATCCTGTGCAACATCATATATCCAGAAACGGGGATTGTACTGTCCAAGCGCTAAACAGTAGAGCTCTAAGGAGCTCAGAAAAGTGTGAGTTAGTCCTCTTGAATATTTATCTAAAATACAGACCTATTTGGATAAATTGCACTATTTTCTTTGAGTTTTTCTTGAGGAGCTCTTTGCAAATATTGAATTATTGTCTATAAAAATTGTAGATTATGCTAGCTTTAGTGTACCTATAATCTTAATTTTATTAATGACAGGAGGCGAGTATTTGCTTAAGTCTCTCTTTACTAGAACTTCACCGGAGCACAGATTACTATAAAACTCCCCTCCCCATGCATCATTTCCTCTTTCAAGCTGCGACAAAAACAGAATAAAAGGCAGAAAACATAATGGGGAAGAAACAAAGTCCTAGATACGATGAATACAACGATGTCCACCATCCGAGAAGAACTGACAAACCAGATAGCGTTGATTTACTGTAAACTGAAACAAGAGAAAAACAGAATCGAACAGGTTGATTATCCAATGAAATGTACTCTGAATAAACATGTAGGTACCCAATGTAGCAACCAAAAGTACCTTAATATGTAGATATCCCAACCCTACTTATGAAAAAACAGACCTAAGAACAGACGACAGGTAGCAGAGACAACAAGCAGAGTTGCATACGTACCTGATTAGTCCAAACTATTAAAATTAAACAAGGGAGGGATAAAAATGGGTGGGAAATACTCGCCTCCTGTCATTAATAAAATTAAGATTATAGGTACATTAAAGCTAGCATAATCTACAATTTTATAACATGACAGAAGGCTTCGTATTTGCTGTTTTAACGCTCAATCAACAAATCCAACGCTGTTTGTTTCACTGGTACCTATTCCGGGAGCTATCCGAGCAATCCTAAATGGACTTTACAACTGTGATAAATGACAATAGACCGATCGATGAAGATGCCGTTGACGAAGCATCCCAAATACGGAAAAAAACACCATCTGCTGATAGATCCATTGTACGTGGGGTTGCGACCTGTTTCCTACCAGCCAGTCCATGAGCTGCCAAGCTGACCTATTAGCCATTTCCCTGTAGTTATAAAATGTCGAAGGTCATTTGCGGGCTTAGGGCCGCGATAAGACACTGCCACCATGTCTCATCTCTTGATGTGTAAGGTGGCTCCACCAATCGTGCCCGGGTCACCCAGCGATGTGGCCTTGCAGGCAGATCTTAACTATCTCAAGGAATGCGCCTAAGTCCACCAATTCTGCAATAGAACAGAATAGGATCTTTCGTTCCCTGATGGCCTACCCGGTGAGATGTCTCATCCGAGAATACATTTATTATGCAGGCAAGAGTGTGGCAAACTAGATTGAGATTCCCATCCAGATGTCAACGTCTAAGAGTGATAAGATGTACGGATCCAATGGCAATTGGGACCTGTATAACAACGAAGAGTCCTCACGTGCTGTAGAGAGACAGTGAAATAGTCCAACTACCCATCGTACGATCCTGTTCCATGCCCGACCTGTCAAAATTCATGTAGGGGTTCCTGGTATACACGCCACCTATAAGATAGGGTATAATATAGTGAGACTCTTAGGTCCCTGTACCCCTGACTGTCCGGGCACGTATCTCCCAGAGTAGACTCTAAGTCAAGGACCCAGGAATGTAATTTTGATAATTGAAGTCAAAGTCTCCCTATAGAGGGATACCTCCCTTCTTAGCTTGGAGTCCCGCGAACACATAGCGTTCTCCAATACGCAGGCAAGGCGTAAAGTCCCTTCGCTCATGACAGGTGACTCCAGAGAGCAGATATAGCGAAAAAAGAAGGGTCTAGCTTCAGCAGTCCGAAACATGTGTTGTCCCGTTTGAGAATGTCGGCAGCCCTATCTGAGTCTGCTACACATCCTGAGCCGTACTCCAGTGGTAGGTTGTGACCCGACTTTGATGTCTGTGTAGGAGTCAGGGCACACCAGGTTCCTCCATAGAGTCTCGCAGGTCTCCTTGATGGTAGTTGAAAATGTGGGTTAGCGCGAACCCAAACCAAAACGGCTTCCATGAGGGATATATAGAGTATAGACGGAGGGCCCTCCATCTCCGAACCATGTACTCCAGGTATGTGCTCAGAGGAGTAGGGGCAGTCCTGCCTTCTTATCCCAAGATTGTAATAACCAGGTTACACAAGACAACCAGGGTTTCTGGTCTTACCATGCGATCCATGCGTATGGTGTACTTTCAGACCGGGTAGTAGGCCTTCCCTAGTCTTGTTACCCGAGCAAGGCAGTGCCCGTTTGTTCGCAATGGTCTGGATATCCAAAACAGAATGCAATTCTCTGTTTTATATAGCGCAGAATATACCAAAACCTGCACTCTTGTAATACCTGAGTCTCACCCGTTAGCCATACCGTCTCCAGGAGTGTGTGTAAATAAGTGGGAGTCTCCCCCTGTTATACCTCTGTAAGTATTTATCGTGTGTGGTACAGTGGTCCGGATCCAATAGATCCATTACAGGAGATAAAATAGAGGGATCCAGTCTAAATATGTATATTCTGCATGATCAGGCAGTCCTCTATAACGAAATCAGTAGCACGGTCGTTAAATCTAATTGAATGCAGGAGGGACGCCCCTCTATGCAGTAATTGAGGTCTTGTACAGGTACAAGCCTGTGTGATGAACAAATGGACGGCACCGTAGAGCGATGAGTGTATGAGAGAGCCGCGTTCTCTAATAATGTGACTGAACTCCGTGTCAGCATCAGGCTGATAGCCTGAGCGGGCCGCACCCGTTAATAACCAAACAGTAGAGTCTACATTCGTGACCGGTTCTCTCTATGAGAATGTGTCACTCCAAACATGTCCATCCCGCTCAGTATCGGGCTGAGGTTGAGGGAGGGCCGCGCTCTCTAATAACAAATCAGTGTCCGGTTCTGTATATGAGAGGGGTTCGCTCTCTGTTCCTGAAAATAAAATATCATTCTCGGAACGAGGTGATGGAGGGCTGCACCCTCTTGTGATCCAAACTAGACTCAGGGTGACCAACTGCAGGGGTACACCAATTACTAATATCAGCATAAGACTGAGGTCCTTAGGTGGGTCTCTCCCCGACCTCGAGACCTCTCTCTGAATCGCTCACCTGAAAAGGAATCAACTGGTAGTAAACCAGACTGATGGCAGATGGGATAGTATACAACCTCGGGCCATGTCCATTCTTAATAACAGAAAGGGATGGTGCGAAAATGCAACCTTTGGAAACAATGATGGAAACTACCAACTGACTGCCCGGATCCCGTGCGAGTGTGCGGCTTCCAGGATGACCGTCGATAGCCTGAGGAAAGCTGGAGACGTTCTCCGCAATCCACGAGCGCCCGGGAGGTCGGAGGAGGTCAAGTCAGGCCTCTCGACGACCCGAGCAATAGGAAAAGGAAGGCACGAAAACAAAAACCATAAGAAATGTAGATATGGGTAAATACGTAAATTCTAACTCGGATAGAAGGCAAATAGCAGGCCGGAAGGCAAGTCAAGTACGCCCCACTGAACAGGGCCAGGAGCTAACCTTATGCAGGAATAACTACCGATATCTAGATGGATATCGGGAGGCAGTTAGAGGGTTAGTTGTTAAAGACAAGGAAACACTGTGTCCCCCTGTAGGCATCTGAGTACCGATCCCTGCCTGTGCGAAGTTCTCCTTGGAGATGTGCCGTTGCCGGGCTGCTGTAAACCGTGGATGCGTGCCCGGGGTCATTATAAGAAACCTTGCCCTTCAGGCATGAGGTTTAGGGCCTTCACCCTTCCCACCATACTGGCGTCCTCTTGGATAGTATTGCAACGGTGCTTACCTGGACACCTGCCTATCTCAATGTCACTAGTGGGTACTGGGTTTTTCTCAGTGATATTCCCCCAGGCCTGCGGCCAAAAGGGGGTCGGCACCGATAGATCTTGCCCGTCAGAAGGACACAGGCCCAGCAAGCCAAAACGAATGGGCACAGAATAGTTGGCCAATCAAAGAGGCACAAACAAAGCAGGCCAATCAATGGGGAACAGACATAACAGGCCAGTCAATGGGTCACAGACATAGCAGGCCAATCAAAGGGGCACAGACATAGCAGGCCAATCAAAGGGGCACAGACAGAGCAGGCCCGTGATAGCATTCCGACAGCCGTAGGGCCCATCTGCGTGTGTAGAGTCCACTATATATATATATATATATATATATATACGTAATGAAACAGGGAAATCTTGGGTTAAATAATTTCAATATGTAAAACCCACTAGCAGGGTAGTAATGTGATTATAACATTATTTTTACATAATACCTCTGGATTAAGTTGCTATAATGTCTCCAGTCTAATATCACAGATGTTACAGCTACTAATGATGAAGTGCTATACTATACAGGGAACTGGCAGACTTTAATGTTTGGCCAAAGGCAGAAAACAGAACTGCAGGCATCTCAGAGCAGTACAGGGTGTACTGCCTAAAGCCTATTCTCCAGCCCAGCAAAGTTTTTATATACAATTATATAAATGTGGAGTCATCTTGGGTTATAGATTAACCCTGAGCAGGGTGAAGGGCCCTCATCTGATATAAAAAAACTCCGGCCGTGATCGGAATCCGACCTTGATTGAATGAGGGGAGGAAACCACCTCAAACAGACCTCCAACCAGTTAGGAACAGACGGGGGAGGGGCTGCGAGCGGTAAATCCCACAAGGAACATAACAATATTGTATTATAAAAATAAAATCCTTAAGGATTATAACAAAACTGCATTATAAGAATAAAATCCCACAAGGATTCTAACAGTACTGCATTATAAAAATAAAATCCCATATGGACTATAACAATACTGCATTATAAAAATAAAATCCCACATGGACTATAACAGTACTGCATTATAAAAATAAAATCCCACATGGACTATAACAATACTGCATTATAAAAATAAAATCCTATAACAATACTGCATTATAAAAATAAAATCCCACCTGGATTATAACAATACTGCATATAAAAATAAAATCCCACATACATTATAACAATACTGCATTATACAAAATACAATCCCACAAGGATTCTAACAGTACTGCATTATAAAAATACAATCCCACAAGGATTCTAACAATACTGCATTATAAAAATAAAATCCCACATGGATTATTACAATACTGCATTATAAAAATAAAATCCCACATGGATTATTACAATACTGCATACAGGAATAAAATCATACAAGGATTATAACAATACTGCATTTACATGGGCGTCCGCAGGAATTTTTCCAGGGGGGGGCATAATTGTAATGACATCCATGCTTGGTACCTTTTTGACAGTGTCATGAAAGGGAAGGGGCATAGCCATTATCACATAAAGCCAGAGTGAATCGCGTTTTCACAACTATGGTGTCAGGAATATATGTTTTTATTCCTGACACTATAGTGTTCCTTTAAGCAAATTAAAGGACCATTCTGGTTACCATAACAACTTCACCTAAATGAAAATGCTATGATGCCAGGAAGCCCCTGGGTGCTGGCTTTCCTTAAAGGGGTTAAATCGCTCTCAAATGGTTTAACCACAAAGGCTTCCTACAGCTCCAGGTCTCTCATTGGTATTTGGCTTCTGAAACAGATGTTAGGACGTGCAGATTGACGTCAGGCATGGGTGCCGCTGATTGGCTAGAGTGGACAGTTGACTCTCTAAGCCAATCGCTAGTTCCCGGTTCTTAAAATATTTTTACTTTTTTATGAATGGGGAGCTACTGATTGTCTTAGAGTGCCAGCTGACAGCTCTAGCCAATCAGCAACACCCCTACCCAACGGCACTCTGTGCTTCCTGACACTCAGTAAATAAAAGTGAACACATTAATACTGATATTTTTTTACCTTTGGAGATGAGAAGGTCCAGTGTTTCCCTGCCTGGCCCAGGTACCAAAGCCTTATGATGTGGTGTCCAGAATAAAGTGGAGGGTTCACTTCATTTGTCCTTCCTGCTCCAATCTCCTTTTCCTCTCCTTCATTTGACAGTCTTTTTTTTTCTTCTGACACTGTTTTCTATCCTGCCCCTTTCTCTACTTTCTGCTTTTGCGCCCTTCTGCTCCTTTCTCATTCTGATCCCTTTCTGCTCCTTGCAGTCCCTTTCTGCTCCCTTTTCTACTTTACCTTTCTGCTCCTTGCTGACCCTTTCTGCTCCCTTTTCTACTTTACCTTTGTGCTCCTTGCTGTCCCTTTCTGCTCCCGTTTCTACTTTACCTTTGTGCTCCTTGCTGTCCCTTTCTGCTCTTTCTCCTACTTTACCTTTGTGCTCCTTCTGATTCTTTCTGCTCCTTTACCTTTGTGCTCCTTGCTGTCCCTTTCTGCTCCTTGCTGCCCCTTCCTGTTCCTTGCAGGCCCTTCCTGCTCATTCTCCTACTTTACCTTTGTGATCATTCTGATTATTTCTGCTCCTTTACCTTTGTGCTCCTTGCTGTCCCTTTCTGCTCCTTTCTGTCCCTTTCTGCTCCTTGCTGTGCCTTTCTGCCCCTTCCTGCTCCTTGCAGGCCCTTCCTGCTCATTCTCCTACTTTACCTTTGTGCTCCTTCTGCCCCTTCCAGCTCATTTCTGACCCTTTCTGCTCCTTCTACTTTACCTGTGCTGCTTTACCTTCCAGCTCCTTGCTGACCCTTCCTGTTCATTTCTGTTCCTTTGTGCTCCTTCTCCTACTTTACCTTTTGTGCTCCTTGCTGTCCCTTCTAGCTCCTTGCTGCCCCTTTCTGCTCCTTGATGTCCCTTCCTGCTCATTTCTGTTCCTTCTCCTTTTCTTACCTTACCTTCCTGCTCCTTGCTGACTCTTCATGTAGGCTGTCTCCTCCATCCCTCACTTCTATAGGCATGCGCACGGGGTGTGTCGGGTGTGCCTGGGCACACCCTAATCCCCGCGGCACGCCAATGGATTGAGACCGGCAGGGGAGATCTCTGGATCTCCCAGGTCGGCTCATGCAGAGCTGACGCTATCCGAGCAGCGGCTCTGGTCTAAACCTCCATGGGCCGGTGGGGAGATCAAAGTTCTACCTCACCGGTCCACAGCAGCATGGAGGGAGGCAGCAGAGAACCCGGGCTAGAGTTCACTGTCCACTGAACCACCAGGGAAGGCAGCAGGACTGGAATATTAACTAGTCTGCCCCCACCTCCGCCCAAACATACAGCACACATACATACAGCACACACAGCCCACAAACAGCACCCACACACACACACACAGCACCTACACACATACATCACCCTCACACACACAGCACCCACACACATACAACACCCACCCAGCACACTAACAGCATCCTCACAAACACACAAAACCCACACAGCACCCACACACAAACAGCACACTCTCATACAAACAGCACCCTGACAAACACACAACACCCGCACACAAACAGCACACTAACAGGACCCGAACAAACACGCACACACAAACACCCTCTCACACACACACACACACACAGCACACTACCAGTTCCCTCACAAACAGCACCCTCACACACAGCACACTAACAGCACCCTCACACACACACACAGCAGTGTGTGTGTATATGTATATATATATATATATACACACACACACATACATATACACATGGCGTGTGTTTGTGCTTTAGGGTGCACACCCTAATGCAATAGGCTGCGCACGCCTATGCTCACTTCCCTAATCTATAGGCTGCCCCCCCATGCTCACTCCCCTAATCTATAGGCTGCTGCCCCCCCAGCCTCACTCCCCTAATCTATAGGCTGCTGCCCCAGCCTCAAATCTATAGGCTGCTGCCCCCCCAAAATCTATAGGCTGCCCCCCCCCAAAAATCTATAGGCTGCTGCCCCCCCAAATCTATAGGCTATCTCAAACCCTCCCCCCACTTACCTGATCTGTAGGCTGTCTCTGGCTGCATGTGTTGCTCCCCTGCGGTTTCAATCAGCAGAGAGAAGCAGGGATAAGATGCAGCTTCCTATCCCTGTCTCTCTCCATACACAGCGCCACCTACTGGCCGGCGCCGGTATTGCAATTCATTCTAAATCTCACACGAAAAATATCAAAACAAGCTGAAAAATCCATGGGGGGCAAGTGCCCCCCCTTGCCCGCCCCTGCAATAAAATCCCAAAGCCACCCACTATAAGCAGGAGGCAGTGGTACTCTGACCTGTACTGACTGCGGAGCAGCAAAGAAAGAGGAAATGATGCATGGGGAGGGGAGTTTTATAGTACCTAACTTTTTTCTGATTGGTTGTTTTTCTGTGCTGCTGCAAAGTTCTAATAAAGAGAGACTTAAGCAAATACGAAGCCTCCTGTCATGTTATAAAATTGTAAAATAAAAGTATGTGTGTGTGTGTATGTATACTGTACCATATGGGTAGCATAGAATACATTATTAATTTTAACAGTTATTGTTGTGTTATCTAATGATTTTATATGTAGAAAAATCAAACTCAAAGTACAACATTTTTCAGATGTATAATGAATTGCTAATGTTTCATTGGCTCCCATGTTATGATTACAATTACACTATTAAAATCTGTATGATGTGTGTCAGAGGATTATTTTACCTAGTCGACATAATAATAAAACCTTGTTCACGTAGAACACCTCCGACAAATGTCCACTGCAATCTGAGCATACAACACACGACTTGCCATCTTGGAGATCCTCTGACCCAATCATATCGTCATCACAATTTAGCCCTAGTCAAAGTCACTCAAATGTTTTTGCTTGCCCATTTGTCTTGCTTCCAACACATGAAATTAAAGAACTGACTATTCACTTGCTCCCTAATATATTCCACTATTAGATAGGTGCCACTGTGACAATATTATCAATATTATTAACTTTACCTGTCAGTGGTTTTTAACGTTGTGGCTGATCAGTGTTATTTCATCATTGACAGAGGAGAACAAAATGGAGGTGCCTAGGTACTGCAATAACAAATACAAATTAGGGCAAGTGGCAAACAGAGAAGTATAGTCATTAGGATGCAATCATTACAAAAGGAAAACTAACAGAAAAATAAATATGATGGGACAGTTTTAACCTCAGAAATGCACGTTATAAGTGCAGAAAACAGGTACCATCAACAAGACATGACATATACCTGTAGGCAGGTGTCTATTTTGCCTATATCAAATCCAGCTCTGGGTTTTGCCAGTATTTGCTATCAGCTAGAGTAAAAATTAGCAATGGCAATTTTTAATGAGCACATTTTGTATGGAACGAATAATCTGTAAAATCATGTGAAACTTTTCCATGAGACTGTCAACAATAAATCAGAAAGCAAAGAAAGAAGTACAAATTTAATAGAATGAGTCCAATGACATTCTTTTACAGTCGACATCTGAACTACATATCTCTGCTTCATGATGGGTTCATGGGATCTAATCTGCTCCCTTTGAAAACAAAATAATGGACTAAATTTCATTCTGCAATACTTAATTCAATTGCATATGCTGTTTAAGAATGGAAGGAGGCCCTGGAGGGTATACAGCATCGGCAGGACGAGAGTCTGCCCAGCGAGGAGCAGCAGCTACAGATGCAAGTGGTAATGCGGATGCCCCTCCTGAGAGAGCAGCCTCTGGAGGAGTGGGTGACGGAGCTCGAGAGCCTGGTATGGAAAGAGGATTGTTGGACGACGCATATCAGGCGCTTTGTGGTATACAATTCGGCATGCCACCTAGGTGGCTGAGTACGACAGACCCGAGTGTGATGATTACAATGGCCCTGGCCTGTTGTGGGAGTCCTTTTGCAGAACCAGAGTTCGGGAGTCCTGGAGAGTCCTGTTTCTGGGACATCTATGACTACAGAGAGGGCTACAGAAGTCACCAGGTCCAGTACTTGCTTATGGGTGGGCTACTCAACTAACTCAGGTACCGACCGACTGGAGGTCAGGTACCTGGTTAGTCTTACCTTGGGGGGGAAGATATGAACAGAACCTTGCCACAGGCTTTTAGAGGAGCCTGCTTGCCAGTCTACTGCCCCAAGACTATGGCCCCTGCAATAGATCTGGCTAAAATACTTTAAAAAGACTCTGTTCATGCAAATGGGTTTATATGGTTCGGTTACTGAACAACCAGAGACCACCCTGGAGCTTGTTAAGCCTAATTGATACTTTGTAACATTTCCACCGCAGTGTTCTAAGTGTTCGTCTGGGTGGCCGCAATTCCTATGGATGACCACGAGGAGGCAGCCATCTTTTTCACATGAAAAAAGCATTTTTTGGTCATTGAGTTCCTGGAACTGTTTTGGAACTATTTTGGGACACTGAAACTCCCAAACACAGCTGGACTTCCATGATCGCCTGAGTTCGGTTTTATAACACTTAAGAAGACACTGTTCAGTGGAATCATTCGTCTGAATAAGGTGAACAAGCTCCAGGGTAGAATTATAGATTCCGTTCGGTTGTTTGTATACTTTTTAAACTACCAAACTAGACCGACCGCAAGCCCTGATTCCATGGAACTGTTTTGACCATGCGTGCGCTCTGTCAAATAAATGACTTCCAGGAAATTCCTGAACCCCTGGTTTGATCTGGGTGATTTTTGGATATGTTGGTCATCCAGATCAGAGCTATCATGGGATGTAAGTTTTGTGGGGGGTTTGTATGTTTTAAAGGTGTTTTTTTTTTTTTTTTACAAAAATTTGTGCGTTTGTGTGTTAATACAGTACTTGACTCAATTATCTCCTAGGTACAAAGGAGGGATTGACCAAGTTATGTGTGGGAATGTCCTGGATCTGAGATCCCAATGTAATTGTGTATTTGTTTCTGCTGTGGTTTACTCTCAGGTCCAGTGGGGAGTGCGCCTTGCATGGGAACTTGCATAAAAGGCCAGTTGTGGCTACCAATAAATGAGTTCCTGTTTACCCTCAGCATAGAGCCTCGTCCCATGTATAGGGGAAATGGCTGTGTCTACCCTGGGGATTGCTGTATCACTATACTCCCCCGGGGTTATAATCACTTGCTCTTTTAAGAGCATATTGCTACACTCTCTTGGAGGAGAGGTCTAACCACTGGAAGCTGGATCCTGGTCTTGGGTCTAGGGTGGGTGGAGGACAGCGAGCTGTAATGCTGGAAGTGGGGACTACAGTGCTGAGGGTGTCTGGTGGAGTGCTTGGAGTACTCGATGAGCACTTGGAGCATCGATTGGCGAAGGCACCCAGTCGGGATGCCAGGCAGTCTGCCACACCCCCAAAATAGATTCGCAGCACCCAGCTCAAAGACCCTATGGTGAACTGGAATCCCCCAAACACCCAAAACAAATCTAGAAACCCTCCTGTTCAGTGACCGATGGCAGCTCTCCATTGCACTCTGATTATGAGCGCACTGCCAGAAATTACGGGCGATAACCTCGGACCAAGCCAGGTGTACATCCGAGAATAAAACTAAAATGCGTGCCATGTCCCGCTTAACGGCAGACGCTAAATACCAAAAACCCAGGTCATCCCCCCCTCTCCCCAGATGAATGACAAGGACACTCAGAAACCCCAGGATGCAGGACAGCTGAACCAGATTGGGGAGGAGCCAAACCCACTTCATGCCTCTGATGCCAAACCCCCGAACCTCCGCTTCAGAAGGCGTAAGAACCAACTGATAACTCCCAGGCCGAACCACCGCACACCTCCTGGCCCAATAGACATAGGAGTGTCCCATGGGGGGAACCAGACCTGTGGAGAGAAATCAACTCAGGAGACCGGCAAGGCGAACATGAGAAATATGACCCCCCGACTCCCACCTCCCGATTCTCTGAACTACCTGCACCAGCATGCCAAGCCTAGAGGCCTCTGTAACAGCCCCTATATGGAATGAATGCCCCCCGAACTCCCTGCTATCAATACCGAGGAATTCGAACCCCAAGCAGAACACCCTAACAAATTGGAAGTGGGAGAGAAAGCTCCCGTCCTTGTGAATCAAAAGGGGGAGGGCCGGAGAAGCTGGGCGGAAGGAACAATACTCACTGAAGGAAAAAACATGACAAATGCTGGAACCCGGCACTGCACCCAAGCGGACCCACTTACTGTTTCCAAAGACATCAGTCTTCAAGTGGCAAATCCTGAAGGAAATATGGTTCGCTGCGCAAGTAACATCACCAAAAGCACCCCCCAGCTCCTCAATTCGCATTGGCCCAAGGAATACCAGGGAAAAAGCAAGCAGAAATAGACAGTCCTCAAAGATAGAATGGCAAATCTTAGGTAGCTACTCACACAAACTAGCCAAGAGAACACCTGAGACTGGACGCCTTGAGTCCTGAGAGGACACTCCCTGCCTTTAAACCTTAAGGGCCTGGTGAACCATAAATGCCTTGGTAGCATCCTTGCAATTTAAACAGGAAGCTGAGCTCTGCAAAGAGCAAAGTAATCGCGGAGGGGGACAAACTAGGAGACTTGCAAGCCCCTAAGAGATGTAACAAACCCTGTAGGCGAGCAGACAAATCCAGGAAACCCAATCACTCCACACCATACTGTACAGTGTCAACGTGGCCGCTGAGACTGACCCACGGACCAGCTCCATCAGTCTGCCAGACTTAGCAACCACATTTAACCGGGCACAGGACACCCTCCAATTTGGCCTGCAGAGCACCCCGTCCGAAATACGGCCAACTGTGAAAGAGAGAAAGCATCGGCCATTACATTGTGAACCCCTGGGATATGCTCAGCCCTACAAGACACATTAAGACCCAAACAGCGCAGAGCCAAGCGCCGCAGTAAGTGTAACACCGGGGGAGAGGAGGGAGAGGAGGCAGTCAATTGATTAATAGCCTGCACCACCCTCAGATTGTCACAATGGGAAACTACCCACCTGTCCTTGAATAGGGAAGAGCTCTAGGAAAGCCAGATTCCACTTAAGCCCTGCCACCTGCCAATCTACTGGCTAAGAGTCAGAGTTAAGAGCCCAAATGGCCCCAAACCCTCCTGAGCCTGCTGCATCAGTAAACAGGTGGAGGTCAGTGTTAGAGATCTCTTGGGCCTCCATTGTAGGAGGCCAAGAAGGAATCCCAGACAACCAGGTTATCCCATAACGGGCGAGTAAGCAGAATAATGAGCGTGGATAAGTGACCAGCAGGGGGGAGCGGGGACCCAGAGGGAAAAGGGAGAGACCAGAGGGCAAAGTGGACCCAGAAGGAGCATGGAGAAGAGCAGGGAAGGAAAGGTAAGGAGGAAGGAGTAGAGGGACCAGAAAAAGAAGAAGGTAAACCAGTGGCCCCTGCCAGAGGCAAGTGGGGCCCACCAGAAGGCAAAGGAGAAGGCAGAAGGCATTCTAACTGTATTGTGATATTAATATATACATATCACAATACAGTTAGAATGAAATAAAACACATCTATATCTTTTTTAATAATTTTTTTTAATTATTTTTTAATTTTATTTTTTAACATATTTACATATTTAATTTTTTTATATTATATATAAATATATATATAACAATAATTATATATATATATATTTAATCAGTATCAGTCTACGTGTAATTTGATATTAATATATATATAATTATATATATATATATATATTTATATATTAATAGTAAAATACACCTAGACAGTGTATGTGTGTGTATGTATATGTGTATATATATATACTTAGATCATATATATATAATATGATCTAAGTATAATTTTTTTTTTTTTACACTTAGAAATTTTATTTTTATTTCCAGCCAGCAGGAGGACCACCTGTCATTACAGGCAGCCCCGCTGCTGGCAATGCAGGAGGCAGCCTACCCGGCCATGTGATTGTGAGGTCCTCGCAAGGACCTCACTCTCACATGGCCGGGGGGCACCGGAGGAGGAGGATCTACCGCGGAGGGGCTCCCTGGGAGCCCCCCCCACCGCGATCGCCGGCGTGGGATCGCCGGCAACCGGGTAAGTAAGAAAAGACCGGAAGGCGTAGAATTACGCCCGGCGGCATTTAGAGCCGCCTAAAATAGGGCGTAATTGTACGCCCTCCGGTCTTAAGGGGTTAAAGTTCTACACTAATAGCTGACCTTAAAAGTTATTTGCCACATCTAATCTATAGCATTCTTACCAGGGTTGAATTTCAACTACGAGGGGTAAATTATCACTCACTAGTTGTAAGTGGAAAGTTCGAGCCTTATTTTTAATTGATACTAGAGGTAGAAGTATACAATAGATTCTAACAGATTACAAACAGTAAAAAAAAAAAAAAATACTACAGCATTTTGTTTTTAAAATGGTTTATTAATAGAGACAATTCACCATTTTCAAAAACCGCTTATTATTATTATTATTATTGCCATTTATATAGCGCCAACAGATTCCGTAGTGCTTTACAATATTATAAGAGGGGGAATGTAACTATAAATAGGACAATTACAAGAAAACTTACAGAAACGATAGGTTGAAGAGGACCCTGCTCAAACGAGCTTACAGTCTATAGGAAGTGGGGTGTAAAACACAAGAGGATATTGTGTACATGTCGATTCACAAACATTATTTTATAAAAATGAAGAGACACTCTTACAGATTCACCTATATCTTTACCTGTGATTCACAGATAATTCATGGGTAAACATTTTTAATTTTTTTTCTAATTTTCTTTAAAGTTGATTTAGCACTATTAATGACATACAGCCCACGCATTTTACAAGTCACCAATTAAAGCAGTCTGGAAATAGAATGTCAATATACTTTCAAACTAATAATTACAGTACTGTAATTTCAAGGCTCTGTTCACAAAAATATTATACGTGTTAAACTGTGAATTACCCAGCAGTCTAACTTTTAGTCCAAAATAGCCAATTTGAAAAAAGATCTACATGTTAACTCACCAAGAGATATTTACCACTTTTTTCCTGAAAATGCAAATAGGTGCAAGACCTTTACCAGGAATCTATGCATAGGATACATAGGAATCTATGCGTAGGGTTCCTTCAATACATTATTAGTTTAATATAAAGAAAGACAAAACTCATAGTACATCATTTTTCAGATGTATGACTGGCTACTTCATCCATGGGTTTGCGTGATATGATGAACATGATGTCATTAAAATCTATGAGATGTGAGTCAGAAGGTTTTTTGAACCATTCAACATGCTCAAAAACAAAACCTTGTTCACATAGAACACTTCTGACAAATGTCTCATCACATTTTAAGAAACTGAACTTATGTTCCCCAACATGGTAGAAAGTTGCTTCTAGTACTGTAAATAACAAAAGCTGTCCACCAGGTTTAAGCAAAGAGTCCATGTTTTTAAAGTTTTTGCGAAACGCTTCCTGATCTTCACTAATCATTTCCAACACAGCTGCACTCAACAGACAGTCAGATTTTGGTAGAACCACGGGATCTGTAATATTTTCTTTTTCAATATTACATTTTACAATGTACTTAATTTTGCATGTACTATTCTCCATCACGTGCCTGTGGAAACTGAAGGAGAATGGTGTAAGAATATGTTGAACCCAATATAATGAATCCAATTTTCCATAAAGTGAGTCAAAGGATCATATATGAAAATCATGGTCAGACTAATTACATGCTATGATTTATGGCAGTCAGTGCCGTTGCTGGTAGCACCAGATATCTGCAGGTGATACTGGTGTTTTTTTTCGCTTTTTACATCAAGCGGCTGGTACTATAATCTGTATAGTGCATCTGCAGACTACTAGAGGAGGGGGTAATGATGCCCCAAACAGACAGATAATAGGGGGTGCTAGATAGAGGGGCTGCACTGTACCCATTTTCCATTGCCTAAGTTGTGTGTCTGGCAAATACCCCTGGTGGCAGCCGTATTTACTTTTCACATCCAAATCTGTTAGGCAGTTACCTGTGTGCATGCTGGGAATTCTCCCTCAACTGAGCATGTTAATAAATCCACTTAAACCTCAAACATCTCCCATCCTTTACCTGACTTATGCCAATAGTCTGTACATTAGTTAGCAGGATACCAAAATACCGAGAAAAGTTGCAATTGAAAGTTGCAACACCAGTGAACAGTGGTACCCAACTGATACACTTATGAAGAAGTATTTTATCCATTTTGGAATATTTTGCTGTAATAAAGTATATTCTTTTACTTTATTCTATATTTGTTACATCTCATCTTTGCCAACCACTGGTCTCATGTTTTTAAAATTCACATTTATACACGTATTTACTCTATTACTGTGCCATTGTTTTGCTTTTTTTCTTCTGCATATTTCCACTAGTGTTGGATGTGAAGACTACTCATTATTATTATTATTATTATGATATTTATATAGCGCCATCAAATTCCATAGCGCTTTACAATGGGTGGACGAACAGACATGTAGTTGTAACCAGACAAGTTGAACACACAGGAACAGAGGGGTTGAGGGCCTTGCTCAATGAGCTTACATGCTAGAGGGAGTGGGGTAAAATGACACAAAAAGGTAAGGATAGTATTAGATTAATGACAGTTGCTGAAGAGGAATCAGTCAGGAGCTATTAACAGTTTAATTGATACGCTTTTATGAAGAAGTGGGTTTTTAACGATTTTTTGAAGGAGTGGAGACTGGGTGAGCATCTAACGGAGGAGGGAAGCGAGTTCCACAGGAACGGTGCAGCCCTCGAGAAATCTTGAAGGCGAGCATCAGAGGTGGGAGTACGGACAGAAGATAGACGTAAGTCTTCAGCAGATCGTAAGGGCCTAGACGGGACATACTTGTGTATAAGGGAGGATAGATAGGTGGGAGCAGCATTATGTAGAGATTTGAAAGCAAGAACCAGAATTTTAAATTGAGCTCTATATTTTATAGGAAGCCAATGTAGACAAAAAGGTAAGGATAGTATTAGACTAGTGACTGTTGCAGAAGAGGAATCAGTCAGGAGCTATTAACAGTTTAATTGAGTAATGAGTTTAATACTCATTACTTCAGAGCTACCTGTATCCTGGGATGAGGATTGTACCATCCATGCTTATCTCAGCAGAGTGTAGGTATTTGTTAGACTTGGAGATTTATTTTATTACAAACTGCAATTTTCCAAATTTGGGCGATCAGATAATCGTACAAATTCCTGAACTCCAAGCCCCAAAGGAGCAAAATTATGACCCAAATGAAATGCACAATGAGATAACTTTTCAAACTAGAAACATTCTGGTAATTGTTTTCCAGTTTTGGCTATTTTTACATCAAATTTTAAATTCACTTTGATTTCCAAACTATTTTCACTTTATTAAATTACCCTGTTACTGTTTGGAAGAAAAGCGTTAGCTAATATTTTCAGTACATTATTACAGGAATATATAAAATTTAAACTGAGCCTAAAAAATTTTGTGAAAGAATTTTCAATGAAAGTTGGTGGACATTCTGTGTCCAGAGCAAAAAAATGTATCTTCAAATATCAGTGTCTCTCTCAGAACAGTTGCATAATGAAAAGAAGAAATGTCATTGTAATTGAATAATTTTTTTACGGACTACCAGTAGAGACACCGCTCAGCTTGCAGTATTGGACCTTTTGAAGAGACACTACCATAGGGACAGACTTGAAGTATTGCTCAAGTATATGCTCGGTGTGAAGAAACTACATTCCTATAAAGTAACAATAGAGGGAAAAACAGGAAGAACAGCAAAAAATATAAAAATGTATATGTTAAATATTTATTAAATTAAATAAAACACATAAATATACATTTATATATATATATATATATATATATATATATATATATATATGTTTGGGGCATAAAAGCTGTAATGTAATGAGCATATTAGAAGTAGGTATGCAAGGTCCTTATACGAGACATACAGTAATATGAAAAAAGTCGGTTGTGGAGTGCCGGAAGCGGCGATGCGATACGCCTATAATACAAGAAGGCCCGCCCTAGATAATGATATGAAAAAGGGGAGTGGTGGGAGGGGCAAATCCCCAGACCAGAAATGGTAATGGGGAGAGGTCTGGTGTCCCTTAAGAAGGAAACCAACCCCTCCCAAAACTACAGGCCTAGCCTTACATATCTATATCTATGTTTTTTACTCCTCCTTGTTTTACCTGTATTGCTCACTTCTAACTTAATCTGTGAATAAAAGTAACATTTAATGACTTTACTCAATAATATTTGATTTCCATCAATCATCTCTTGTTTTTGGCATCACTGGCAGAATACAGAATCACACAACAGAACAAACATGTGTTCCATTGCACATTTTAGTTGGCTTGTGATTCAGGTAGGTTTCAGATTGAAGTTCTGGAATACGACCGATCACCTGATCAACCCAAATGCAGCCAAATTGCAGTTCCACTTGAAATTATTATTATTATTATTAATATTATGTTATTATTTATATAGAGCCAACCAATTCTGCAGTGCTTTACAATGGGTGGACGAACAGACATGAAGTTGTAACCAGACAAGTTGGACACAAAGGAACAGAGGGGTTGAGGGCTCTGTTCAATGAGTACAATCAGGGTTACAAGGCAGGTCCCTGAAGGTGGGTTCACGCTGCAACAGGATGGGGACTTTGTATGTGTGTATAAAGTCTTTTTTTCTCTAGGTAACCGAGATCTGCGGGTACCTGGAGCAGGCTTGGGAGTTGCTTTCCTGGAGGCAACGCACTGAGAGTTCCTTGCGGTCATGAAAGACTCCCAGCTGTCCAAGATAGTGCTTTTCTCCTGCAGTTTCTGGTATGCCCACTCCTTAATCCATCCAGAAAGTAAATTAATAGCAGAACTTTGACAAAGTCACCATTGTAGGTCTTGGGCTTAAGTTCAAATGGGAGTTCGCAATCCAGTCTAAATGCTGTGTAGAAGGAACGGGAACCATCAAATCTTTCATGCAAATGGCGCATGATAAGCAGGTTCCGGGGATGGGCGTACTATGCCTTTAAGGATCAGAACTTCACACTGCAGCTCCGAAACAGTCTGGGCTAGGCTGGATACTTGCTGAGCAATGGAGGTGAGCAGCATACAGATCTCTGCGGACTCCATAATAGTCAGTTCATTATGTCATGGCTTACCTTAGTGAGAGTCCGGTATGCAGAGATATGTGGTCACCCTTGCAATTAAACACAGGCCAAGGTGGTCAGGTAAGAATTCACCTGGCCTGTGAGTCTGTGCACGGGGGCTGTGTAGGATAATGCTCCAAGTTGCAGTACAGAAACGGATAAAGCAGGAGAATCGTCATGGGTTAGCCAAAGGTCAGAGGGTGCCAGAAGTCAGGATAAACGAGGGTAAGCCAAAGTCAGAGGATGCCAGAAGTCAGGATACACGAATAGAAAGCCAAGGTCAGGAGCCAACTGGAGAAAACTGGAACACAAACACCAACACAGGAACCAGAGTCAGTGAACTGACAATGCCCTCAGGGAGAGGCAGTGTCTTATACCTGGCTAATTAGTGATCAGCCACGGGTGGACCATGAGTGACCATCACCAAAACCTCTCACCATCACCACCCCAAGGCTGGACTTGGGATTCCAAAGCAGCCCTGGAAAAAAAATCTATGCTAGCCCCATAAGTCATTGCGCCATATATTGTTGCATGTAACATGTAAGGCTACGTCTTGCCACCCTAGATGATTGATTGATATATAGCTTTTTCCAATATATAATATTGGTCCTTCCAGAATAAAATTTTTAATTATACAGTAAGCATACTCACATGCAGACACAGACAATCTCAGTGACACCAGCTGATTGATACACAGCCTCATAGACAAACAATCTCACTGATATACATAAGGTCATTGACATAAAAACACAAGCTCACTCAGTAGCAGGCAGGCACACACACACACAAGCAAGCCCACTCACTAGCAGGAGCGCACACACACACAGCTTAATGTAGTGGCTCTGGTGTCTATAGCCTGTCCCTGCAGGCTTTTCAATGTAAACACTGACTTTTTAGAGAAAAGGCAGTGTTAACATTGCTTCCTAGTGACAGACACTCAGACGGTCACTAGAGGTGCTTCCTGTGTCAGTGCGGATTGGCTGAGATCATCAAGCTTGACAATCTCAGCCGTAGAGGCAGGGCCAGTCGAGGGGAGACCAGTATGACGTGGGGGGGGGAAAGGTGAGTAAAAACACACATACACACACACATACCATGACAGACACACACCAAGATACAGACAGACCGTGACATAGACACACACACACCGTGACACAGACACAGACAGATACACAGACACACCATGATACAGACAGACACACACACACACACCATGACAGAGACACACACATACCATGACAGACACACACCTTAAAAAAGACACACACACCATAACACAGACAAACCCTGACACAGACACATACACACACCCTGACACACAGACACACACACACCACGACACAGCGAGATTGTGATACAGACACACACACCGTGACACAGACAGACACACATTACATGACACAGACAGACACACGCACACCATGACAAACACACACACACCATGACACAGACAGACCGTGACACAGACAGACACACACACAATGACACAGACACACATTGCATGACACAGACAGACACACACACCATGACAGACAGAGACACACACACCATGACACAGACAGACACACACAATGATACAGACACACATTGCATGACACAGACAGACAGACACACACACCATGACACAGACACACACACCATGACAGAGACACACACACACACCATGACACAGACAGACACACACAATGACACAGACACACACAATGACACAGACACACAAACCATGATACAGACAGACACACACAATAACACAGACACACACACCATGACACAGACAGACACACACACACACTGACACACATAATTGCTACCTGTGTGCTGGTATGGGGAGCTCTTTTGGCGGCCGCAGAGGGAGCTGGCTGTTCTGTCTCTGCTCCCCCTCCCCAGCACGCCGCTTAATGAGACCGGGGCCGCAATATGACGTCATACTCCAGCCCCGGTCTCATTAAGCGGCGCGCTGGGGAGGGGGAGCAGAGACAGAACAGCCAGCTCCCCCTGCAGCCACCAAAAGAGCCAGCTGCCTGCTCGGCCCCAGGTTCCGACGGCCCACCGGTAAATTTCCCGGTATCCCGGTGGGCCAGTCCGGCCCTGCACCACCCCTCTCTAAATCACCCCCTCTCCTTCTCAAATCACCCTCCTCCCTCACACCATCATCCCCCCTTTCCCTCTCACATCACCCTCACACCATCACCTCCCTCTCCCTGTCACCATCCCCCCCTCTCCATTCACCATCACCATCGCCCCCTCTCCCTCTAAAATCCCTCCCCTCTCCCTCTCACCATCACCCCCCACATCATCACCTCCCTCTCCCTGTCACCATCACCCCATCTCAACATCACCCCTTCTCCCTCCCTCTCATCACTCCCCTTTAATGCTGTGACATTAGTTGACTTTTACAAATCTTTATCTGCTAAAAAATTTCCATGTATGAAGAAATTTGCTGGGAAAATGTTCTCTATATTTAGGTCAACGTGTATATGTTTTTCTTGCATGAAGATCAACAAGAGTAAATATAGATGCTGATTTCCTGATTTCATAAAAATTGTAGAAAAGTGTGAACAATTACCCACCCCTGATCTAATGGATAAGCAATACTATGTTAAACAAAAATCTGCACACCAGTGCAGCCATAAGACTTGCTTTTCCCACAGAAATCACAAATTTGTAGTAAAGTTACTACCGCAAAGGATTCTGGGTGGGACTATGAAAATTAGTTCAACAAAGAACACATTTTGCCTCATTCCATTTTAAACATTGATTCCTTTGAGTCTGTGTTTGCTGTATACAACCGCTTTGAAACACAACAACAAAAAAAGATGCAAAGCCAGTGAACCACTCATGGACAGCTGTTTCATTGTTAATGCAAATCATCAACATGAGGTTGGTTACTGGCTTGCTATTGAAGCTTGGCTTGACTGGTGTGCAGATTTTTGCTTAACATAGTATTGCCTATCCACATACTGCAGGTGGAAGGGGTTTTCAATCACAATTTTTTCCAACCATAAATTTTTGGGTTTTTGCTTCGCAAGTACTGTGAAGTGCTGGACCACAAGAAAACACTTCAAATGATCTGCACTTGATATTGTTGCAAACCATAATTCTTCCCCAATTGACTACCAGGGATCCTGCTCTCAGTGTTTTTTCTACTGGACCACTATGGCTAACACTCCATGTACCCCAAAACTAAAGTTAACCCCATTCTAACCCTAAACTATCCTGATACCACAAATGTCCTATCTAATCTAACTCTGGTGTTAACCCCTCTTAAATCTTAAAACTTCCCTTTACCCCAATCAATTCTATCATTACCTTGAACCCTGAATGCATTTACACAGCTGCATATACTCACTATTGTCACAGATTCAAACAAAATATGTTACAAAGAGAAGAATGCCCATATATGATATTTTCAAATCTGAATATATGTTTTTCAGATATTTTTATGCTTGCAATTTCCAGTTAATAAATGCATTATACTTACTGATTCACTGACTCTTTTGAGTGAAGCATAAGGAGCCTTAGAATTCTGTGCCTACATGCACCGGACATGTAAAGATGTCCTTGGCTGCAGTCAGCAATATGTGTTATTGACTGAGTGCTGGACCACAACACTTAAAATGATCTGCACTTGATATTGTTACAGTCCCCACTGGACTACCAGGGATCCTGCTGTCAGTGTTTTCCACTGGACCACTATGGCTAATACCACCTCTTGCAGAAAGATAAGCAGGGCAAAATAATTACTTCCCCACACACACATTCATACTCAAACACCACACACACACACACACACACACACACACCACTCAACCATACTCAGATTCCCTTACACAAATACATACACACAACACTAAGTCTCCTCCACACAAAAGATTCACACAACACGCAACACTCATCCAGAACACATAGGAACACTCAGCCCATGCACACTGTGGGGATATTTATGGGATGATAATATTAAGCAGTCGAGAATTGCCCACTATTTCAATTCTCTTAGATCTTAGAGATCGTTTATCATGTAAGTGAAAAGTATTCCATCAATAATTCACAATTTGTTATAAAAATAGATTTATTTTTATTGTAACAAATTAATTAATAAATAATATTAGGCAGCATGGATGATAATAATCAGTGAATATTTAGTATAACATAGTATGCAATACAATGGAATGGCTATACATGTTTCAATGGCTAAACAGCATTAGCTGTCACTTATCCTTACAGACACAGAAAGTAAAAGTTTTCACAGCGAAGAACCATAAAACCCTGGCTAACAGTTAGATCAACTGAGTAACTCTTTCAATGCTGGCTAGATCCTCCTAGGCATATAGTATCCTATTCTCCTGTGATTTTCAATTAAATAACATTTAAACCAGCTCATTAGTCATTTCCTGGAACCATCCAATAAGAATAATCTACCAGATTCTTACCAAAGCAGAATTTTAATTTGTCTAAAAAGATAGCTTATCTTATTTTAGAATAATTCAATACACCTGGATAAAAACAGCGGTATGCTAACACGTGATACTATCACATTAATATATAATTATTCTTAATTCCACCTGCAGAATGGAATGTTTATAACTATATATTCTTTAGTTAACTAAGATTTCTAAATATTGAAATCTGACCGTGATTTATCCAGTCATATATCATGCTATTAGTAAATTTTTATTAATTTAAATTAATAAAATAAAACCAGCATAATTACCAGTTATGTAGATATTCTCATCAGATGAGTAGGTAGTCCCAGAAACTTGATTGGTTGTATGGAGGTGCGTGAGTGATAGAAAAAGTATTAAAGAGTTTAAGAGTTTATGTCCAAGAGAATTTAAGGGTAGAGTGTTAGTCCCAGATATTGTCCTGGATTTCTCTGCATGTCCGACTTGGATGCCCAAACTTCAATTCATCTCTCTCTGTCTCCAACTACCTTTGTCTTCCCTTTTGTCCTAACTTTTTAAAGGGCCAGACTCTTTGTACGTCATTAGTTGATAACCCAATAGGAAGCCGTAGGTGTGTCCAATCTATGGGTCACAATTTAGATATTTGATCCATAGATGGCAGTCTCGTCTAACGAAAACCTTCCTATCCAGGAAAGAGTTAACTTTTCCTGATGACGATTTTGACGTCATTTGGCTTATCTAAAATGACTACCATAACTTAGATTTGCTGTCAGTTCAAAGCGTTTGTTTCAGTCTTTGTGGCAACTACCTTGATCGTAACTTGTAAAATTGACAGTTCTAAACTCAATTTCACCCCTTACTACAATGGTATCTTGTAAAATTTAGAAAGTAAAATTAATTACTTGGTCTTCTCTGTCATTAGTGTCTGTGTTTAGATATGCATCTATTAACATTAACATTTTAGACAGAGCGTTCCATCCCCCTTGCTTCATTGCTTATCTTGGTTTGTTTATGTAATACATTCCTCAGCTCAAGCAAGTGGCTAGTTACTGAAAGTAAGAAGAAACCAAGGAAATTATGTGTTTTTGTTATCCTGAAGATAGCAAAATGGAGTCCGCTTTGTTCTGAGTGGCTGTGGCAATATACACTTTTAATTTCTTTTTAGCACAAAATGTCTGTTGATATAAATATTCTGACAACACATAACTCTGAGTCTCCTCCACACACAGCACTCAATCACTGAACGCATAACACTCACAGAAGAAAGCCCATGGCTCTAGGAGGGAGGCTTAATCTGGCATCCTGCCTGCTCCTTTGGGCAACCTTAATCCACCTGATATATATGTTAATCATATTATCAAAATGATATGATATCTAAACTAGTTTCTCTGAGATAACAGAACTAGTCTGCACTAAGTTACCCTGTGAGCAGAATTGTGGGCATAAGACTGAGTCAGTAATATTAATTATAATGCAATTTAGATTAAAAAAAAACACTTGATGCACATCCTAGATACATGTTACTCATATGATCAGAATGATACAATATTGTTTGCATATTGGTTATGTCAGTGGTTCCTTTGATTAGTTACCATTTAAATGGGATCATTTCATCTGGTGGACTACTGATCACAGCATCTCAGCAATTCGCCATGAGTTCCACCAGCTACAAGCATTATCATGATAAGGCATACCCGGCAAAAAGATTTGTTGAACTTTACTTTTGTGACGATAGACATCCTTTAATAAATGAAAGCGTGGAGTTTCCAATGGAACAAATACATAATGCCATTGATTCAGGTCTGTATAAAATGCACTATGTATTAAAATGTATAAGAGCTCTCATTTTGTAAATTGTTTTCCTAGAATAATATATGCTGTATAAAGATTTCTTACTGATATCAGCTGCTTTCAGAATACTCTCAATCAAAGTAGTGATGTGCAGGCATTGTATCAGTTTAAATAGACATACACTACACTAGGGATTATTAATTACTTCATTTATTAAGTCAAATTAAATTTTTTAAATCATCACAGACCAATAAAATATTATGCCTCAATCAATTTTATTTTTAATGACTATTTCCAACATGTAAAATCTACTGCTTTAGTCACAAGAAGATTCTACGTATCTGTTAAATAGGCAGGGAATTCAACAGTAGAAAAGGTTATTTCACTGCCAGTTTATTGAATAGCTTTAGTGAAGAATCATCACTTACAGGGATTAGTAATATGTTGTATACTTAACCCCTATATTTAACAAATACGTTGTCCCCTGTATTTAACAAAAATGTTTGTGAAGTCAGAGAAAAAAATAACTGAATATAAAAACCTATATCTAGCCGGACTATCAATCATTTCAATAACCTTAGTCTTTTGTACCTGTCAATCAAAAAGAGCAAAAAACAGAAACAATGGGAGATTTATCAAAGTGTCACAGACAGTGTTGCACCTTTTTTGACACAGTTTACTATCGTCACTTTTAATTTTTCACCATTTTTTGTGTCACTACATATTTTTCCATCTTTATGTCACTTTTCCCACCAGAAATGTATTCTATTTTTTATAAACTGACATTGCACATCTCATTGTTACATCGTGAAAATACACAATCAGCTAAGGTATAACACCATGACACATATTAGTAGTTGTGAAAGATATGATATGTTACCTTCTCTGTTCAATAATTGAAGATTATGCTAGCTTTAGTGTACTAATAATCTTAATTTTAATAAGGACAGGAGGCGAGTATTTTGCATTAACTCTCTTTACTAAACTCCACAGCAGTAAAGAAAAACGTAAAGAGTAACATTAAATCACTGAGCAGCATAGTATATATAAGGGTCATGCTGCCTGTACACTTCCTCTTTCTTGAAGCGACATCCAAGTCCAGACTGAGCTCGAAACGATAGAACCAACGAAACAATCAACAACGGTCTCTGGTGAGCAGAACCTGATGAGACTCCTGGTAAACGAGGTTCGGGAGAAGACGAAACGAAGCCTTTATCCTCGTAAGCGTGAGGGTAACCAAACCAACAACCAGTGGAGGTCCTGAAGAGGATTACACTGAAAGAAGAGTATGAAATAGGTTAGGTACTGAACCGTAACTGGTCACGCATGAGAGCCATATCAGAGTGTGTCAAACTAAGTGGTAGTTGTGTAATGTAAGGTAATTACGTGTTATGTGAATATGTGGTGCAACGTAACCTGGTTGTCAAAGACCTAGTTCTGGGATGAGAGACGGGATAGAAACTGCGTGCACCCCAAGGAAAGTAGCAAACACTGACAAGCCAAAACAAAAGTCTGTCACCTTGAGATCCACTCCCCCGAGGAGTCAGGGTAGGGAACAAAAGGGAGGGAAAATACTCGCCTCCTGTCCTTATTAAAATTAAGATTATTAGTACACTAAAGCTAGCATAATCTTCAATTTTATAACATGACAGGAGGCTTCCTATTTTGCAATTTTAACGCTGAAGGAGAGATGTCCCAGCAGAAGGGGGAGTGCGAAAATAAAAGGTACGGAAAGTGGATTCCCGAGACCAATCCGCCGCTCAGAGGATGTCTGACAGTGACGCCCCCGCTAGGAAGGCTGAGGAAGCCGCCCCCCCTCGAACGGAGTGGGCGCCGAAAGTAGGGTCTATACCGGCGAGGGAGAGGATCCATCAAATCCACCGGGCCAGTGTGGTGACCGAGACCGGCGCGTGGGGGCGGACATAGGAGACTAGGAGTTGGCCCGACACCGAGTTCCGGAGCGAGGAGGTAACCGAAACGTATCTGTGCAGGGTGGACACGACGCAGAGTTGCGGGTCGTCTGGGAAAAAGGGGTAGAATACCGAGGTCGAACCCGACTTAGTGCAACGGGAAACGTGAAAAGTGACCCCCTCCGGGGCAATCTCGAAGGCGTCAACGTCGAAGGCTCGAACGTCTGATACCCGTCGAAAGGACACGAGACAGAGCAGAAAAGCGCACTTGGCTGACAATTGGCGTAGGGAGAGGCGGTCATTAGGGAGCCAATCCCTGAAAAAACGGAGGACCAGCCCAACATCCCATAGGTGGGAGTACCTGGGAGCTGGGGGGCGGCGGAGCCGCATACCACGGAGCAGGCGGCAGACGAGAGGGTCTTTGCCGACCGGGAGGTCCCCTACGGGGGTATGGGCCGCCGAAATCGCGGAGCGAAAAACGTTAACAGACCGATAGGAGCGGCCCGACGAAAACAAGGATGAAAGGAAATTGAGAATCATGGGAATAGGTGCTGTAAATGGATCGGCGTCCCGTTCCATACACCAAGTAGACCAGGAGGTCCAAGCTGAAAGGTAGGAGCGTCTAGTTCCGGGGGCCCAGGAATCCCATAAGAGGTCCCTGGTAGCCTGCGATAGTCCGCTGACTTGCCAGGAACCCCGGAAAGAGTCCAAGCCACCAGGGGTAGTCGATCTTCCAAGAGAAGCGGGTGAAGATTCCCTTTGGGATCCGTGAGCAGCTCCGGAAAGGATGGAAGGAGGAGAGGATCCCTGCAGGAGGTGGCTAGGAGGTCCGGAAACCATGGTTGGCTCTGCCACAAGGGTGTTATGAGGACCAGAGTGACCTGTTGCGTCCGCATCTGGTGTAATGTTCTTGCGATCATGGCAAATGGGGGAAAGGCATAGGCTCCGGTCGTTGGCCATTGTTGTAGAAAGGCGTCCGTCGCCTTGCTCTCCGGGTCCGGGAGCCAGCTGAAGAACTCCGGGGTTTGGTAGTTGTTGCGGGACGCAAAAAGATCCAGGTGAAAGGGACCCCTCTGGGTCGCCAGGGCTCTGAAGATCCTCGTGTTCAGTCTCCAATCGCTGACGTCCCTCCAGTGGCGAGAGAACCAGTCGGCCGTGAGGTTGATTTCCCCGGGCAGGTATTCGGCCTGGAGAGCGATGTTGCGGGGTAGGCAATAGTTGAAAATGTCCTTTGTGATGTTTGACAGTAGACGTGAACGTGCGCCCCCCAGGCGATTGATATATCGGACTGCGGAGACATTGTCCATGCGTAGGAGGATGCAGCAGTTGGATCTGTCTCGGGCCAGGCTGCGGATCGCGAAGGACCCCGCCAGGAGTTGCAGGCAGTTTATGTGCATGGAGAGTTCATGCGCTGTCCATGTTCCTCCTGTGGATATGGACCCGCTGGTGGCGCCCCAGCCCCACAAGCTGGCGTCTGACTCCAGTACGAAGTCTGGGGTGTCTCCGAATATGGCCCTGCCATTCCAGGCTTGCATGCTGTCCAGCCACCATGACAGTTCCTCGCGAACTTCCGTCGTCACCGGGACGATTTGATCGTACGTGGGCCTGCGGCGCAGGTACCTCGCCTTGAGGCGTTGCATGGCTCTGTAGTGGAGGGGACCCGGGAATATGGCCTGAATGGAGGCGGAGAGGAGTCCCACAATCCTGGCCAGGTTGCGGAGAGGGATGGAGTCGCGACAGAGTGCTCTGCGAATCTCCTTGCGAATAGACGAGATCTTCGAGGCTGGAAGCTTTAGAGTGCATGTAGTCGAGTCGATCTCGAAACCCAGGAATTGTATCGTCTGGGTTGGGGTCAATTCCGATTTCTGGCAGTTCACCACGAAGCCCAGAGATTCCAGCAGTGTTACTGCGAGATGAGTGTGTTGGTGCAGTCTGTGCTCGTTGGAGCAAAAGAGAAGCAGGTCGTCCAGGTAGATGATGCATCGGACGCCCCTGGATCTCAGGTGGGCCACCACCGGTTTCAGAAGTTTGGTGAAACACCGAGGGGCCGAGCTGAGCCCGAAAGGGAGGCAGGTGAATTGCCAAGGACGGCCGTGCCAGAGGAAACGTAGGAGTGTTCGGCAATCCGGATGCACTGGGACCGACAGGTATGCATCTTTTAGATCTAGTCTGGTGATCCAGTCGTTGCTTTGTAGGAGGTCCCGCAGAAGGTGGATGCCCTCCATCTTGAAGTGGCGATATGCCACATACGCGTTGAGGCCGCGTAGGTTGATGACCGGACGGAATTCTCCCGACTTCTTCCGAACCAGAAAAATATTGCTGATAAAACCTCCCCCGTCGTAGGTCGGCTGGATAGCCCCTTTGTCCCGAAGTTCGCGTAGTTCCGCGTTGACGAGGGATTGGTCGGAAGATGACATGTGGATGGGGTGAGGAGGTTGTGTCTGAAAGGGAGTCCCTACCAGGTCTATGACATATCCCTGTACCGTTTGTAGGATCCACTTGTCTGAGGACAGAGCGGCCCAATTCTGGAAAGAATGGGAAATACGGCCCGCATGGCGGGTGCAAGGTAACAATGGAGGAATACGGGTGCTTACCTGTAGCAAAGCGGGAACGTCAGCATCCGCGTGGTCCCCGGCCTCTGTCCGAGCCTCGTGAGAAAGGTTGTTGCCTGTACCCTCGTGTTGGGTAGAAAGGTGTCGGTTGAGTGCGGGGGCCTGAAGGCCAGAATCGGCTGGCGGCACGGCCCCGTTGCCGGCCAGCCCTTCCAAAAACTCCTCTGGTGGTAGTGCTTCGGAAGACTCTGCGCATAGAGGACTGCGCCTTATTAAGTGAAGTGAACACGTTCACGTGTTTGTTAAGTTCCTTGAGGAACGGTTCACCGAACAATTTTCCTTGTGCCTGGAGCCCAATCTCCTTAGTGCCAAGCTCTGCCAATTTACTGTTAATACGGAATAGCGCTGCTTTCCGTCTCTCAGAAGAGAGCGTAACATTAGTGTTTCCAATGAAACAAAAACACCGTTGTGCCCATTCGCGCACGTCGTGTGCCCATTCCTTGATGTCCTCGGCAGAGAAAGAATCGGCTCTGGCAAGGGCGTCATCTGCCAGGTACATGATACGGGCCAGAGGGCCAATGGAGTCCAGCAGGTTATCCTGTGCGCCGAATAGGCCTTTCTCTACCCCTCGTCGAGGGTCTCTCCCACTACGCATCATGAAGGTTGTCATAACCTTATCAAACTCGGGAGTGTGAGCCACTTTATCTGGCAGGGAAGGGCGTGGGCATTCGGATCTGAGCCGGTTGCGGACCTCTTTCTCCAGGGGCTTGCGAAGCCACAGGTGCATAAACCTGGAGAGGTGTTCTGGGGGTGACCAGTCTCCCGATCTGGGGTGGCGGATGTTGCGGGGATCAAACATCGCTTGACCCGAAGGGTCTAAAATGGTGTCCGAATCTAGAGGGTGTTCTGCGTCCGCAGTGTCTTCAGTACCCTCTGTCTGGGCCGCACCCAGAAGAGTCTCCCGCATGAGGGCGGAGACAGATTTTTCGTCCGAACCCCAAGCGTCGTCTGAATCAGAGACGTCAGCTTGCCATTCGTCCAGCACTGACATGGTATGTGAAGGCCCTTGCTCTTCGTCCGAAGAGTAATCCTGACGCGGGGTCGGGGTACTAGCTTTGGCAGATTTGCGCTTGGCATGCGCCTTACCCTTAAGAGGTTTTAGTGCCTGATCTTCGCCTTCCTCATGGCGTTTCCTCGGACGGGAATCCTCCCTGGTCCGGTAGTCGGACATATCCGAATCTGAGTCCTGGCGAGGTCGCCTGCGTTTGGGCGCCTCTGTAGTGCGTGCCTTGGAGAGTGCCTTCTCCACCGAAGCAGCGACAGCTGCATTGATCATTGCTTGGAAGTCCACAGGGACGTTCTGGGAGTCTTCCATGGTAAGGGTAGGCTGATATAAATCACGGATAGGCACAGTATAAATGGGGCACCCAGGTCTTAAATATATAGGCGTAGGGTCAGTTGACGTGGCACCTGTGGTGGGTAACACTCCACCCAGTATAAGAAACCCCAGCAGGGTATAGTTGGTGACCTTATAAAAAACTGGGGCTCACCCAGTTAGAGAGAACTGCAACAGCTAGTCTCCCAATAAGCAGCGTGGTACACAAGTACGTATAATGGGGGCTCACCCCGGTTGCACAGGGTTGGTACCCTTAAGTGCAGGTCACAATAATAAGCAGGCAGCAGCACTGACCTGACTGACCCAGCCACAGAGTATATTATCAGTGTAGGTAATCCTGGTACTCACAGTGATGAAGTTCACAGCCACAGATTATAGGCATGCAGTGTAGGTAATCCTGTCACTTGCAGTGATGAAATTCACATCCACAGATTATAGGCCTGCAGTGTAAGTAATCCTGTCACTCACAGTGATGAAACTCACAGTCACAGAGTATAGGCTGCAGGAGTTCACACTAGGGCTTCAGACCAGCACAAAAGCAGGTAGAAGGGAGCTAAGGCAGCAAGTACTGAGTCCCCAGAGAGATCCAGGCGAAAAAACAAGATGGCCGCGTGAATCTCGCGGTATTCGCGATCCAAAATGGCGGCAACGAGTGTAGGCCGCAAGCCGGGGACTACATTTAAGGCCGGCCGCTGGCGGGCGCCGGCCGGCGCGAAAAAGATCGCGATTTATTCCGGTCGCAAGTAGGGGGCCCAGGAGGGCACCCCAAGGTAGGAAAACCGGAGGGGAGCCTGAGGGAAGCCCAGGGGGGAGCCCAGGGAGTCCCAGGGCCGGCAGAGGGGCAGGGAGGGAGAAACTAAAAGGGTAAAACCTAGTCCTACCCACAGCCTTAGCCAGGCAATATAAATAATAAATATACAGACAAAACAGAAATTAATTAAAGGCAAGTAATAAAATAAATAAAACAGACTAATACAGAATAATGCAAGAAAAGGCTCTGGAGGAGCCAAATAGTCTGACCTGTCTGCGTGGAGCAGTAAAGAAAGAGGAAGTGTACAGGCAGCATGACCCTTATATATACTATGCTGCTCAGTGATTTAATGTTACTCTTTACGTTTTTCTTTACTGCTGTGGAGTTTAGTAAAGAGAGTTAATGCAAAATAGGAAGCCTCCTGTCATGTTATAAAATTAATAACCTTGTTGCCTGTCTCAAGGTTTTGTAAGGCATAAAAAATAAAAAATAAATCACACTGTTCAATTTAGGGATTTCAGTACAAGAGAGCCCATCTGGCTGCCAAGGTGAGTTTATTTAGCAATCTTTGTTCACGTGAGTGTAAACTGTCACTAGGGTCAGCAAGAGGAAACTATGATGGGGGCGATATCTACATGTCCATTCATAACCTCTTGTAGTAAGCCTCCAATCAAGTTCCAGTACTGGTCTACATAAGGACAAGACCACAACATATGGAAATATGTTCCTTTGTGACTACATACTTTCCAGCAAACATCTGTAGGAGATTTAACCATTCTGTATTGTATAATGGGATACATATTTTATATGACTAGCATTTTATATGACTGCTCCAGCAGCATTACAAAAATTGAGGTTTTAGCTGCTGCTTCCCAGATATCTTCCCAGTCTCCACTTTCTAGGGTTTGTTGCAGGTCCACTTCCCATTGTGAGACATAACCTACGGTATGTTACCAACCTCTCCATCTCAGAAGCACTAAGCTGGGGAAAAAGTAATAGGAGTGGCTGCCACTTTCCTCACCCATTGTTGTTGTGCCAAGCACCAAAGCTGAATATATCTGGAGTAATTTCCTGTGGACAGTTTAGCAAATGTTTCAAGCTAGTTAAACAATCTGCAGGTGTTATTCTCATACATGGCTTGGTTACATCTCTATAAGTCTATGGTTTCAATCCTCAGAAGTCTCTAACCCTCATCCCGAGTTAAAAAGCTTTGTTTCTTAGATAATCCATGTGTTTCTTGGAATATTTACAAGCTGTTAAGTCCCATATTCTTATTCAATTCAGGATGGCTGGGCAGGTAGTGTGGATATTAGGTCTGTCTAATTCAGACCCACAGCCAAAATTGGGGCATAAGTAGAGAGCCCAGGTCCACGGTGTGTATTTCAGATGGTGAGCGCTACACTATGATCTGCGACAATTGAGTTGCCAAATAGTAAAGGTACAGGTTTGAAAGACCTAATTCCCCTCTCGCCTTTGGGCGGTATAGTATTTGTCGAGATATTCTATGTTGTCCTTTTGCTCATATACGAATGTTGAGAAAGCACCTGGAGTGGTGCGAAACACGTCCAGGGCTTCTCTAATCTTTCTTTCGGGTTGGCTTCTTTGGTGGTTTCCCTCCTGTACAGCAGTTGCGGCTGGACCTATGCTCAGGTTTTGGACTTTTTATATTTTGTTCACTCACAACATTTTTTTCATTTTTCACATGCTTGTATTAATACAGCATACACGAAGATTGCTGTTCTAGTATCTTGCTATATGTATTCTCTTTTTTTACTTCAATAAATGTGCATTTTTTCTATGATTTCGTCCTGATGTATTTTTGGGGAATCCCAATGAGTGCGGATCAACAAACTTGTCCTATGTGAAGTATCATTTGATTACTGGGAAGATTTCAGCACCGAGAAGGTAACCCTTTTATTGCACGTATTGAACTGCTATAAGTATTATGAAAACCAGTACATCCATGCCTATTTAATTTTAAAGTTGTGGCTACATTTTTGTGAGCGAAGCATTATCTTTATTTCCTTTCTGCCTTTTTACTAGTGCAGACCCACAGCCAAAACTGGGGCAGGTCTTCCCCCCATTAGTAGAGACCCCATGTCTACCTTGTGTATGTCAGGTGGTGAGTGCTACACTTTGATCTGCAACAACTGAGATGCCAAATAGTAAAGGTATAGGTTTGAAAGACCTATTTCCCCCCTTGTCTTTGGAGAGTGTAGTATTTGTCGAGATATTCCATGTCATCCTCTGCTCATATACAGTTAACCATCATACACTGTGAATGTGTGGATCTCTTATAGTCACCCTAACTGGAAGTGCATGAAAGAGAAAAAGCAAACTGGGAAGTACATTTATTTTAATGGCATGATGACGCCCTATCCATGACAAGCTTCTCACGCCAGTTATCCAGGTCCCTCACATGCATCTTATTCAGGGCTGAGTGGTTTTTAGTGATCAGGAAAAGGCCCAGGTATTTAATGGACATATACGTAATTTTTATCCCAAGAGTTGACTCCACAAGTGCCGCGTTGGCAGTTGACACATTCAGAGGCATGGCCACGGATTTGTCCAGGTTAATCTTGTAACCCTAGACATACATGTATGTCTCCAAAAGGTCTAGCATTTACTTCATTTTGTTATGCCAGCCATACATTTGCCGACCTTTATTGAAGTGAATGTATCTGTGAAAAATGCTGTAATTTCGGCAGAAAAAAGCTTACTTTTTTTAGACCAATTTTAATACATTTTAACAAACATGAACAGGCTAATAAAGAAAAACAGATTAACCACCAAAAACAAAGGGTGACTTTCAGATTATTCTGACAAATTTCCTCATTGTGTCACTTTTTCCATCATTCACTCAAATAGTGACCCTTGACTGTGCCTTTTGATAATCTGGTTGGAATTGGAAGCATCCAGAGCTTGCAGGCCTGTCATCCATTTTGTTTTAAATTACTCCATTTTACATTGATGGTTTGTGAACGTCTGAACGTCGCGAACAGTGTTATTTGGACAAGATGATGTCTTTGCAAAGACAGACTGTCAGTATTCTCAGAAAAGATAAGTTGGAGAAGAATGGAAGGTTGTGGGTATTTGTGACAGCCAGTGATGTATTTAAAATATTGATGTATGTGTAGGGTTAGATGTATGGGCCCCTGAGAGCAGAATAAATGCTTGGAAAACCTCAAGGGAAACCCACCTAGGGTTAAAAATTTAGTGGAGGACTTTAATGCAACCCATTCACTGCCAAGCACTTTTGAAAATTAAATTATTTTTGTGGCCCCAATATATACTGTAGCACTGTACAACAGGTAAAAGAAAAAAAAATAACAATTATAACAAAACATGCTTGACATGATAACAGTATTGTAATTTGGGTGGTGACTATGGGATGTGGGGATCCCTAGCCACTGTTTGGGAGTTGGAGGGGTGTACACTGATCAAATATTTGTCGGGTGGTGGACAATTGTACAATTGTATCTCCACACCCCCATTCTATATATGATCAGTAGTCCCCACCTGCCATCCATGGATGGCGGCTGGGGGCACATTAAATTTGGTTATTAAAATTGAAACCTCCACTCACGACTAATCTTGGAGGCTGAATGGACATTAGGTTCCCCTGGTTATAATGATGATTATATCCCCCACCCACCACCAGTAGGTAAGCGCTCTGGGAAACATCAACAATGGGTGGGGACTTGGGTTGACACTAGGGCCTCTTATTTATTTTAATTATTGCCAAACCATGACCACCTCTGGTAGCATTATCAACTACTTTTAGATGTTGAATTTGAAGAGACCATTTATTAGGGATTATGTCCCTGATAAAATAAATTAAATCACCAAAAAGAAATGAATCACCCAAATTTGGTATTTCCAATGTAAAATATAGGTGTGGAACACAATATTTGAACAGATATTTTTTTTGTTTCCCAATAAAACAGTGGTAATTTAATCATTCTGAACCATTAAATGACTTATCAGGAGATAATAAACTGCTGATAAATATGATCAGCTCTAATTACATAAAGGCCTTTGTGGCTTACCAGAAATGGAAGAAGCTTAACAATCAGAACTAACCAGGATTGTGATATCAAATGCTAAACCTTTAAAAATAAAAAGTAAAGGAAAAAAGAGTATCAACATGAAAAAAATGTTAACACAAGTAACATTTATATATATTTATAAGTTGACATCACATGCTATTAACCTAAGGCTATTTTGAAACGTTTTACGTAGCCATTTCATCGACAATCTCTGCTAAATATTGAAGTAAAAATTAGTTTTTTCTCTATTTTGGCATATACACATATAACAAGGTTTTTGTAATGTGTATTTTGTAAAGCTGGTGTGTGCTATTCCTACACAGAACCCCATATTGTGTTTTGCTACATATGCTGAGTATAACGATACCCCCATTGTATGCCTTTGGCACTATTCTGTGAAGCTACAATGCCATATAAGAGACCAGGCTATTTCAGTTTCTATAGTTAGAATTTTCATAGATGGATATGATGGGTATATGTCTCATTTTGGGATATTGTAGCAGTTTCACTGTTCAAATAACCTCACAAAGGGCTTCCATTTGATAAAGCAGACATCACAGGGTATCTTATATGGCATATATTGTGCCTTAACTTGTCACCATTTTTTCACTAATTTATGTCAGTATTTGTGGTGAGGGGTAAAAAATTGAAGGGGCACATTTGAAACAAAGTCATTCCATTTTTTTTTCAAACTTTGAATTTTTATGCTGTGTCCATGTTCCATTGTGGAGTAGATTAGCTGGTTGGTTATTCAAACTTCCCCACAAACACATACTATTTATTAAAGAATGCACCCCAGGGTATGTCAAAAGGCATATTATGAACCTTAGCGTGGGATCATTTTTTTGCTAGTTTGTTCCAGGTGTAGTGGTAATGAGCAATTTTCAATGTATGTTTTACTCTTTAAAACTTTTAATACTTTTTAAAACTTGTTTTTGAACTTTTATTTTACTTATTAAATTTTTTGACTTTTTATAAACCTTTACACCACTAACCCCTAACTAGAAGTAGGTAGCACTAACAGTAAATTCCCAAATTTCCCATAAATCCCACCTACCCCAGCAAGCAAAATATATAATTGTAAAATATTTAAATAAATTGATTAAATAAATTTAACCCCTGAGGGTTAAAAAATAAATAAAAGTTAATCCTAAGGGGTTAAAAAAAATCAGCTCACAGTATAATACTGTTATCTGTATTTTGACAACTGTAGGTAGTGATCAACTGGCAGGGAAGGGGTTAATGTTTATTAGGACTGGGTAAAGGGGGGTTTATAAACCGTTTTTAAACATAATTAAAACTTTTTAAACTTTTTTTACTTTGTAAAGATTTTCTTTTTAAACTTTTTTCAATGTTAAACCCTAGCTAGCCTAACACCAATTTCTCCAATTCCCCACTAACTTCCATCCACCCCAGCTAGCTACATATATAATTTTAAAATATTTTAATTAATGAATAAAATACATTTAACCCCTGAGTGTTAAAAAAAATCCGCCTGTCAGAATGATCACAGCTGCAGGGACAGCGCGATCGAGTGCACCTGGTCTGCCTCAAATACCGAGGCAGACTGGAGGGGCGTTAAACCCGCGACAAGCATGACGAAAAATTTCCATCTAGCATCAGGAAGGGGTTAACAGATCCGTATAAGATTTAGAATGGGATAATTACCACTTCTTTGCCATCTCAGTCACCTAACTATATCAGAGCTACAAGAAGCATTATGTAGAATCCGCATATAGAGCCATTGCCTTCTATCTTCTACAGGAATCGTGAAGGGAGAAACATTGATTGATTTCAGTATTGGAGCCACAGCAAACCATCTTATACCAGCCTGTAATGGATTCAAAGATATATACGTGGTAGAAGTTAATGAGGTCAGCATCAATGAATTTGAGAAATGGCGTCAAAATAAACAAGACGCTGTTAAATTCTCATATGGAGCGAAGTTTCATCACAAGTTAGAAGGAGGCAGGTAATGTATGATTTAGACAATATTTGTGACAAATATAAGTATACTTATATCGTAAATGTAATATAAGCAAAATCGTAAATTCACAAATGTGGTATCTAGAAAGGAGAAATAAATAAAAGATTCTCTAGGTGTTCAGCTCATAAGTTAAAGGACCACTATAAGCACCCAGACCACTTCAGCTCAATGAAGTGGTCTGGGTGCCTGGTCCAGCGAGGTTTAACCCTTTTTTCTATAAACAGTTTCAGAGAAACTGACAGCCGCTCATTGACAGCCGCTAGAAGCGCTTCGGCGCTTCTCACTGTGATTTTTGTCCATAGGAAAGCATTGTGAATGCATTCCTATAGACTGGCTGAATGCGCGCGCGGCTCGTGCCGCGCATGCGCATTCAGCCGAGGAAGAGGAGAGACCCCGCCCGGCGTTTGATAAAGAGGTAAGTTTACCCCTTCCACCCCCTAGAGCCTGGTGGGAGGGGGGCCCGGCGGGAGCACCCTCAGGGCACTATAGTGCCAGGAAAACGAGTATGTTTTCCTGGCACTATAGTGGTCTTTTAAGAGTGGTGGAAGCCCCACTCATAGCTATAGCACCCAGGGAGGATCAGCCCATGGGATCAGTGCATGGGATCCAATAGATGTTCTGATGACCCGGATTGTATTCAACTCACAATCAAATTATGAGGTAAAAAAATTCACTTTAAATGAAAAAAGGGGAAGATTGTCTAAATCCAATTATCCACATATCAAACATCTTTTGAAAATCAAAAATTCCTTTACAGTCCATAAATATAAACCCCTACTAAAAGCATTAGATTTTGGAGCACTTCATGCTTCCTTCCGCAGACGAGCTTTATGGGGATGCTGACTTCATTTTCCAGCAATACTTGGCACCTGCACCAAAGCCTTGTTCAATGACCGTGGGATTACTGTGCTTGATTGGCCAGAAAACTCGCCTGACCTGAACCCCACAGAGAATCTATGGGGCATTGCCAAGAGAAAGGTGAGAGACATGAGACCGAACAATGCAGAAGAGCTGAAGGCCACTATTGAAGCATCCTGGTTTTCCATAACACCTCAGCAGTGCCACAGGCTGATACCTTCCATGCCACGCCGCATTGAGGCAGTAATTGCTGCAAAAGGGGCCCAAACCAAGTACTGAGTCTATATCCATGCTTATACTTTTCAGAGGTCCGATATTGTTCTATGTACACTCCTTGTTTTATTGATTGCATGTAATATTCTAATTTACTGAGATTGTGGATTTGGGGTTTTCGTGACCTGTAAGCCATAATCATCGCACTTATGACAAATCACGGCTTGAACTATCTTGCTTTGCATGTACTGCGTCTATCTCATATATTAGTTTCCCCTTTTACGTTGCATTACTGAAATAAATGAACTTTTGCACGATATTCTAATTTTTCAAGTATGACCTGTATGTTGCTTAAATATATGATATTTATACTTAAATACAAATTTTTCGAGTATCACCTATATATTATGGAATATGGTTTGAACCCTAGATATAGGTTTTTTGGGATTAGTTGGTACTAACTTAAAGAGTGGAGGTATTTTTTGATATTTTCTATATACTCTATTATATGATTACAGGGCAACTGTGTTCTTTTCCTGCTATTTAAGTTTATTTGTGTTGCCATATATTGTAACATTTTAGTTCTGTGTTTGAGTCATTATTTTAAAATGTGAGACTGTTTAATACCTCAAGAGACTCTTTGAGAGACTAGGCAATCAATTGAGACTGATTTGATATATGACGATTGGATCACGGAAAGAAGCACAGTCGAGATAATCCATCCACCTCACAGGTGTGGTATATCAAGACAGCATGATTATTGCACAGGTGTGCCTTAGGCTGGCCACAATAAAAGGCCACTCTAAAATGTGCTGTTTTACTGTATTAGGAGGCTGGGGGGGATCCAAAAACCAGTCAGTATCTGGTGTGACCACAATTTGCCTCATGCAGTGGAACACATCTCCTTCACATAGAGTTGATCAGGATGTTGATTGTGGCCTGTGGAATGTTGGTCCACTCCTCTTCAATGGCTGTGCGAAGTTGCTGGATATTGGCAGGACCTGGAAAAATGGGGGCAAAAACAAAAGTGTTGCGTATATAATTTTGTCCAGTGTATATATATATATATATATATATATATATAAAATCCAGCACACTTGCTTATTCACTAATCAATGTTTTAAAATATCACAAATTGTAATAGTTTTATTTAAAAACACCTCAGCTAGGAAAAAAAATTATGGAAGTTTAGTTACATTATATGATCATATATTGCATAAATCTGTCACAACATCAATGAACCCCATTCTTGGCAGGTCCTACTCTAGCAGCCTGATGGTTGCCCTTAGAACATGTAAGTGGATTGATCTAATAAGTGTTTAAACTAGTTCAGGAACCAACGCCAGTATTGGGCATTATATGTAACACCAGGAGCAGCTAGCTTATAATAGATTTCCCCTATGCTGCTCTCCTTTATCGCACCAATCTGAATGTATGTAAACAAAAGAGATCAATATTCGATTCAGCCAGGGCCAGTGTGCATTTAGCTGTTGGTTTCCACTTAAACAAAACTGCTCTAGACACTAAACTATGACCACCCTCATACTGCTTCAAGGCAGCCCCTATCTAACTGACTATGTTTAGTGCCAACCAAATATAGAACCACAGGGTCAAGTGAATTTAAAATCAAATGAAGAGGCCGTTAACTTTACACCCAACCGTGCCTTTCTCAGGAGCTACACTATAGCTTACTGTACTGATGCTGTTGTCTATAGCAGTGATTCCCAACCCAGTTCTCAAGTACCCCCTACCAGTCCAGGATTTAGAGATTGCCCTGTTGTATCTAAAGAGTTTTTTTTTTCTTTTTATAAAAACACCTTAAACACAACTGGGTAATCCCTAAATCCTGGACTGTTAGGGGGTACTTGAGGACTGGGTTGCGAACCACTTGTCTATAGCATGTCTCTGCAGGCTTTTTAATGTAAACACTGTCTTTTAAGAGAAA
The DNA here is from genome assembly GCA_933207985.1 of Pelobates cultripes. NCBI lineage: Eukaryota > Metazoa > Chordata > Amphibia > Anura > Pelobatidae > Pelobates > Pelobates cultripes. Next base: position 115,016,716 of record OW240921.1, read on the forward strand.
AGGCAGTGTTTACATTTCTGGCTAGTTGCACCAGTAGTGGCAGTCACTCAGACAGTGTGCAATAATTTCTCCTACCTATTGGAGTCTCATTTCATATCTGGTCCAGCTGAAATACCAGTGGGAAGTGAAGGAATTTAACCCACCCAACAACATCAGGGGAGGCACCCTTGAGCGCAATATATACTGGGTTACGATCTTGGGAGGCTGTTTTTTCTTATTCATTTAAAATAAGTATATTTTATACTTACTCACTATATTCACTACATTTAAATCATCTTGTGGTGTTGTATTTGTTTTTTCGGTGTGCAGCACTGGCATTCATAGGCTTCACACTGTGCTTGGAGGCATTAAATGTTCCCCATAGAGATGTACTGATTCAATGCATGTATAATAGCCAGATAATGCTCTACAATGGTAAAATAAGTGAATCTTGAAACCATGGCAAGACCAGCACGGCTTGGGAGGAAAGATGAGTAAAATCACCTTTTCAATGTACTCATAAATAGCTACAACAGGGCTCGACAAATGTCAGATGCCAGGTTGCCATGGTGCCTAGGAATTTTGCCTTGGCACCTTAGATATGTGAGCCCCTTAACTCCAAGGCTGGCGAGTGGCCAGCGGCAAGATGGAGGATTTTGTAGGAAGATGGCTTGTTGGGTGGTCGTAGAGGCAGGCGGCTAGCTGAGCGAATGGGGGAGGGCGGAAGAGAGCTGTGAGGGCTTAGTAGAGAAGTAAAACAAGAAAAAATAAGAAAAGGGCATTTAAAGCATTTAAATCGGACAAATCAGATGCATCTTATAAAAGATATAAGGAAGCCAATAATGCGTGCAAAAAGGCGATTAAATTTGCTAAACTTCAAAATAAAAAAAATGACAGCTAAAGAGAGCAAAACCAACCCCAAAGCATTTTTTAAGTACATAAATTCTAAAAAAACAAAAAATTAAAGTGTAGGTACACTAAAAACTGAAATGGGGGTATTAGTTAATGAAGACCAGGAAAAGGCAGGAATTTTAAATAACTATTTCTCCTCCGTATATATTAAGGAAGAACCCATGGCAATAGATGTGCACATGATTGCTACTAAAAACTTGCAGAATAATTGTAATTGGTTAACTCAAGACAAGGTGCTGCAGCAACTAAAGAAAGTTAATATAAACAAAGCTCCAGGGCCTAACGGCATCCATCCATGAGTACGTAAGGAACAAAGTGTAGAAATAAGTGAACCTCTGTTTTTAATCTTTCAAGATTCTTTTCTTTCAGGAAGTGTTCCAGAGGATTGGAGGAAGTCAGATGTGGTTCCTATATTCAAAAAGGGTTCAAAATCCTTGCCTGGAAATTATAGACCTGTGAGCTTAACTTCTGTGGCTGGGAAAATATTTGAAAGGTTATTAAGGGATAATATTCAAGAATTCCTTGAGAAGAACATGGTTATCATCAAAAATTTGCATGGTGTTATGAAGCACAGGTCATGTCAAACTAACTTGATTGCGTTCTACGAAGAAGTAAGTAGAAGTGTAGATCAGGGTGTTGCCGTGGATGTGATCTATTTGGATTTTGCCAAGTTTTGCACTTCGACGTAAAGAATACACAAGCAACGTATACCCTTAATGGAAGTGAATTAGGGATAACAACATACGAAATGGACTTGGGAATTGTCATAGACAACAAACTATGCAACAATGTGCAATGTCAATCAGCAGTGGCCAAGGCCAGTAAGGTATTGTCATGCATGAAAAAGGGCATTCATTCTCGGGACGAGAATATAATTTTACATCTTTATAAATCACTGGTAAGACCACATATTGAATATACTGTGCAATTTTGGGCACCTGTTCTAAAGAAGGTTATTATGGCACTAGAAAAAGTGCAGAGGCGGGCTACAAAATTAATAAAAGGAATGGAACATATCAGCTATGAAGAAAGGTTAACAAATTTAAACCTATTTAGTTTAGAAAAATGTCGCCTGAGGGGGGATATGATAACATTATACAAATATATTGGGGGCCAATACAAATCATTGTGTGGAAATCTATTCACAAACCGGACTTTACATAGGACACGAGGTCATGCGTTTAAATTGGAAGAAAGAAGATTCGTCTAAGGCAAAGGAAAGGTTTTTTTACTGTAAGAACAATAAGGATGTGGAATTCTCTGCCTGAAGAAGTGATTGTATCACTGTCCATACAGATGTTCAAACAGCTACTTGATGCATACTTGCAAAAACAGAATATTCAAGGATATAATCTTTCAATGTAGGGTAATAACTGCTTGATCCAGGGATAAATCTGACTGCCATTCTGGGGTCAAGAAGGATTTGTTTTCCTAGCTTGTTGCAAAATTGGAAGTGCTTCAAAATTGGGTTTTTTTTGCCTTCTTTTGGATCAACAGCAAAAAACAAATGTGAGGAAGGCTGAAATTTATCGACTTAAGTCTGTTTTCAGCTATGTAACTATGTAACTATGTAACTATGCCCTTGCTCTGCTCCTCCTGCGTGCCGCTTAATGAGACCGGGATGGGATATGACGTCATATTTCAGCCCCGGTCTCACAAAGTAGTATGCAGGGGACAGTGGTGTATCCTGGTTTTGTGCTGCCCTAGGCAGGACAAAACTCAGGCGCCCCCCCTCCCCCCCCCCACCCCACCTTCTAAATACACACACACACAGTCAGACACAAAAACACACACACACAGTCAGACACACACACACACAGTCAGACACATACACACACACACAGTCAGACACAAACACACACACAGTCAGACACACACAGTCAGACACATACACAGACACGCACAGTCAGACACACACACACACACACATACACACACAGTCGGGACACAAACACACAGAACGCACACGGTCACATACACAGTCAGACACATACACGAAGACACACAGTCAGACACACGCACAGTCAGACACAGAACACACACACAAACACACACAGACACACACACAGTCACATACATACTCACACACAGTCGACACACACACACACACAGTCAGACACACACACACACATACACACACAGTCAGACACAAACACACACACACATACACACACAGTCAGACACAAACACACAAACACACACAGTCACATACACACACAGTCAGACACATACACAGACACAAACACAGTCACACACACAAACACATTAACTTTTTTTTAATTTAAATCCCCCCCCAACCTCCTTACCTTTGGGAGTGCTGGGGGGGGTGGGGGTCTCTCTCCCTGGTGGTCCAGTGGCTGCAGGGCGGGTGGCGCTGGCAGGCGGGCGGCCGGCGAGGGAGCACTTCCCATGAGCTGACTGCTCAGCTCCCTCGCGCGTCGGCTGCAGAGTGAGGCTGGGAACCGGAAGATGACGTCATCTTCCGGCTCCCAGCCTCACTCTGCAGTCAGCTCATGGGAAGTGCTCCCTCGCCGGCCGCTCGGGATGTCAGTTAGCCGCGAGGCTAACAAGGCATCTGCCCTGGGCATTTGGGGGGCGGCGTTTTTTGCCGCCCCCTGAAAAATGCCGCCCAAGGCAAATGCCTTGTTTGCCTCGCGGCTAATACGTCCCTGGCAGGGGAGCAGAGCAAGGACATAACAGCTCCCTCGCCGACAGTAACAATATGCACAGCTAGCCACCTGCCTCCACGACCACCTAGCAAGACTCCTTCCTACAAAATCCCCCATATTGCCGCTGGCCTGCACGATCCCCCAGCATGCCGCCCACCTCTATAATCATCCAGTATGTCGTCCGCTTGCACAATCCCCCAGCCTGTCGCACACTGGACCCCATAGGCATTAAAACAAGCAATGATGTGTGAAGGTGTATGTCTGTCAGTGTGATTGTTTGTCTGTCATGGTGTTTGTGTGTGTGTGTGTGTTTGTCTCTGTCATAGTGTGTGAGTGTGTCTGTCATGGTGTGTGTGTGTGTGTGTCTCTCATGGTGTGTGTGTGTATCTGTCATGTGGTGCGTGTCTGTCTGTCATGATGTGTGTGTTTAGGTGTCCAGACCCCTTCCGTTCGCAATGGTGTTATTATTCACCTTTTTTTCCCATGCCGTGGCTGAGATTTTTAAGCTTCATGATCTTAGCCAATCCTGTGGGAAAACATTGGATTTGCTACAAAATGCTGCACAAATCAGCATCTCCTCATAGGAGACGCAGAATGTAGGGCGGTCATTAGAGGTGTCACTAGGAAGCAATGTAAACACTGCCTTTTCTCTGAAATGGTATTGTTTACATTGTAACGTAGGCAGGGACACGCTATAGACACCAGAACCAATACATTAAGCTGTAGTGGTCCTAGTGATTATAGTGTCCCTTTAAGAATTTTATTTTTGTTGTTGAATATAAAGGTTTGTAAATTTAAAAATATCTGGCTCCTAACTTTATTAGCTGGCTCCTAAATTCAAAGCAAATGTTTCAAGCCCTGAGTTACAATACAGTGTAAGAAATACATATTTGTTCCTTTAATTAGCTATACAAGTGTCTTTTCATCCATTTTTCATCCATTTTAGTTTAATTCGGTTAATTAAAGCATGAGACATGTTTTAGGACAGGTCTGAGGTTATCTTGAAGGACAAATTCTGAGGAAATTTATAAAAGCTAAGGAATCACCAGAAAAACCATTGGAGTGTCCCTGCTTATTGCTTTACTTTCAGAACGTTTCCCGAGAACTGCACTGTTTTTCTACAAGCACGAATATATTGTTATACCTTCTTCAAGGTACAAAAGACAAATGTACTATGAGTATTGTAATATCTGTGTTCTTACCATTGCAGAGAAGCATGGCACGTGAAGGAAGAAAAAACAAGACAAGCAATTAAAGGAGTAATACAATGGGATATTTTTAACGACGATCAGGTCCCTGTCGATTTACCCCAAGCGGACTGCGTTCTCAGTCTGTTTCTATTGGAAGTTACCAGCAAAGACAGAGACACCTTCCAGAGAAACCTGAAAAAACTTACATCCCGCCTAAAACCTGGGGGGCACCTGATACTGTTTACAGCCCTAAACATGACATTTTATAAGGTTAATGAGGAGAAATTCTTTAGTCTACCAGTTGATAAAGAGTTTGTAAAACAGGCTGTCATTAATGCTGGGCTTGTCCTTGAAAAAGTGACTGTACTACCTAGCAAAAAAAACTGTGATCTGGCTGATTACGATGCAGTAATGCATATTAGAGCTTGCATTAAGACTGTTTAACTAGTTCATTCATAAAGCCGCACTGTTACCCCTCTGCAAAATCAGTATGTTATAGAGATAAAATCTTTATGAAATATTCATATTGCCTGAATTCACTGAAATTCCAAACCAGTCAAAGGATATACTGACAGGGCCGGCGCGTCCATAAGGCGGCACAGGCGGCCGCCTTAGGGCGCACGGGCTCTGGGGGCGCAATATTTCAGTGACCGGCAGGAGGGAAGCTCTCCCTCCTGCCCGGCCACCATCTCGACCCCCGGCGCAGCGCGCGGCAGTGCTGTGATCAAGCGCGCGAGGGAGCTCTAATCTCCACCCTCTGCTCCCTCGCGCACTGCCTACTGATGCCGCGGGAGCCGGAACATGACGTCATCAGTAGGCAGCCCGCGAGGGAGCAGAGGGTGGAGATTAGAGCTCCCTCGCGCGCCTGATCACAGCACTGCCGCACGCCGCCCAGCAACCCCAGCCCTCAGGGACCGATCCAGCATCCACACCAGCTCTCCAGGTAGGGAGGCTGGGTGGAAAATGTTTATTTATAAAATTATTAGTGAATGTATGTGATGTGTGTCTGTGTGTGTGTGTCTGTGAGTGACAGTGTGTGTGTCTGTGTGTGTGTGTCTGTGAGTGACAGTGTGTGTCTGTGAGTGTGTGTCTGTGAGTGACAGTGTGTGTGTGTGTGTCTGTGAGTGACAGTGTGTGTGTCTGTGTGTGTGTCTGTGAGTGACAGTGTGTGTGTGTGTGTCTGTGAGTGACTGAGCGTGTGTCTGTGTGTGTCTGTGAGTGACAGTGTGTGTGTCCATGAATGACTGTGTGCGTCTCTGTGTGTGTCTGTGAGTGACAGCGTGTGTGTCTGTGAGTGACAGCGTGTGTGTCTGTGAGTGACAGTGTCTGTGAGTGACAGCGTGTGTCTGTGAGTGACAGCGTGTGTGTCTGTGAGTGACAGCGTGTGTGTGTGATTGTATGAGTGTGTGTGCATGTGTGTGTCTGAGTGACTGAGCGTGTGTCTGTGAGTGACAGTGTGTGTGTGTGTGTGAGTGATTGTATGAGTGTGTGTGTCTAAGTGACTGAGCGTGTATCTGTGAGTGACAGCATGTGTGTCTGTGAGTGACAGCATGTGTGTCTGTGAGTGACAGCATGTGTGTCTGAGTGACTGAGTGTGTGTGTGTGAGTGAGTGATTGTATGAGTGTGTGTGTCTGAGTGACTGAGCGTGTGTCTGTGAGTGACAGTGTGTGTGTGTGTGTGTGTCTGTGTGCTTCGGTGTGTGTCTGTGAGTGACAGTGTGTGTTTGTGAGTGAGTGACTGTCTGTGTGTCTGTGAGTGATTGTATGAGTGTGTGTGCATGTGAGTGTATGAGTGTGTCTGTCAGTGTATGATGAGTGTGTTTGTCAGTGTATGAGGGTGTGTCTGTCAAATCAGTGAGAGTATGTTTGTCATTGAGTCTGTGTGTGACTATCAGTGTGTCTGTCAATGAGTGTCAATCAGTGTGGGTCTGTCAGTGTCAATGAATGAGTGTGTGTCAGATCAATGAGTCTGTGTCTGTCAGTGACGTCTGTGTGTTTGTCATTGAGTGTGTGACTGTCAGTGTGTACAGAGTGTAGTGGAGCAGAGCGCGGTACAGGAGCTTCTGTTTCCTGTACCTGGCCAGACTGACAGGAGGTGCTCACAGAGAGAGAGCACTCCCTGTCAGTCCGTCCGGGTACAGAAAACTGAAGCTCCTTTAGGGGATCTGCTCCGCTCGGCAATGCAACAATAGAGGTAGGAGGCACACACCAGGAAGTGTGACCACTAAAGGGGTGGGGGTGCACCAAGGGACAGGGAGGGAATGGGAGAGAAACACCAAGAGACAGGGAAAAAAGGGGGGAGGGGGAAAGGGGGGAGGGGAGAAGAACACTAAGGGACAGGGAACGGAAGGGACCACTAATGGTCGAGAGGAGGGGAGAGGGGCTGGTTTAGAGGCACATAGGTGAAGATTTTGGGGGGGGGGGCGGAAAAATGCATCTTCGCCTATGTACCTAAAAATCCAAGCACCGGCCCTGTATACTGACACAAAGTAGTGACTACTTTGTCTCTGTATTTTTCCTGTGCCTGACTCGTCATGAGAGTGGGCAGAGCTACTGCCCTCTAAAAGTGTCCAGCCCTCAGCCATCACCAGTGACGACTGCAAGGAATTGGCTCCATCTATGGAGGTTCCCGTGGTTTCCTCCACAGACTGCTATTTTGTATTTTCATGCACACACAAGAGTACAGCAGTGACAATGGTTGGGGCAGAAGAGAATGGGTAGGAAAAAGATGACAGTATCCACAAGGGATAGGATCAAGTAAGTAAAACTTACCTTTTCCTCCACCCTTCTCCTCTCCAACATCGGGGGTCTTTATATTTTATGCGAAGTCCCCAAAAGGTGACAGTGCCACTTTAACATGTGACTAGTTATACATGTGCCACAGCATTTCATATTAGAGTAAAAAACAAAATGGTTGCTCTCTGGAATTACTTGCCAGTGAGTACTAGATTATATAAGTAGTAATATAGAACTGAATGTGTAGAATGTGTAGAAATGTATTCACCAAGACATAAATCAGATAAATCAAATTCTCGCTCTACGTTAATATTAAAATATTTAATAAAGTATTTAAAGCAAACTTGATAGACTTTATCTCTTCTGAGTTCCTAACCACAGTTACCTTCTTCCATCTATTGATACAGAATAATTCTGAACCCCCAGAAATTTAAGGATTCCAAAGCTTATCACTCGCAGACAATAAAGGGAAACTAGTATTACAGAACATATTTTTATATTTTCTTTTACTTTCTATCACACTTAGGAACAAGAAAAAATAAATACATGAAGTTGATTTTTAACATTTTGTTTTTGCATGTTTCTGCACCATCGGAAGGTAGGGGGTTAGCATTGAAAGCAAGATATCCTGCCCTCCATTACTGTCATTGTGACCATCACATCCTGCCCCACCACTATGACCCTCACACCCTGCCCCCCACACTCTGGCCCCACACTGTCACCATCACACTCTGCCCCCACACTGTCACCATCACACTCTGCCCCCACATTGTCACCACAACACCCTGCCCCACACTGTCACCATCACACTCTGCCCCCACATTGTCACCACAACACCCTGTCCCACACTGTCACCACAGCCATCCTACACACTGCCCCCCACTGCCTACTTCCTACACACTGTCCCCTCACACTGTCACCTTCCTACACACTGTCCCCTCACACTGTCACCTTCCTACACACTGCTCCCTATACTGTAACTTTTCTACGCACTGCCCCCTATACTGTCACCTTCCTACACACCGTCCCCCTCTTCCAGAGACAGGGGGAGGGTGGGGATAGGCCCAATTTAATTTAAACTGCTGTAATTTAAACACCCCTAAGCATTTATCCAACATTATATGCACTACACAGACACTACATCCACTACACAGACACTACACAGACACTACGTCCACTACACAGACACTGCATCCACTAGTCACACACAGAAAATGTATTCAATACACACAATGCATACTCATAACGCATTCACTACATACACTGCACACACTGCATACAATACACACACTGCATTCACTACACAAGCAGACATTGCATTCACTATACATAACATAATGGATGTTGGTGAGCTTTTGGTGCGGGGTGGGGGGAAAGGGACAGCATGTCATCCTTGGACCCAGGCAGCACAATGGGCACAAGGAGAGTCTTACACACTACATCCATGACACAAAAAAGAGACACTGCATCCTAGACACTCAGACACTGCATCCACTACACACACACATATTGCATTCACTACACACACACATAACGCATTCACTACATACACTGCACACACTGCATACACTGCATCCACTACACACTGCATCCACTACACAAGCAGACATTGCATTCACTACACATAACATAATGGATATTGGCGAGCTTTTGGTGTGGGGTGGGGGGAAAAGGGGCAGCATGTGATCCTTGGACCCAGGCAGCACAATGGGCACAAGGAGAGTCTTATTCTGATCCTGACCAGGATATTAAAATGTCACTTTTGAATTTATCACAAAGATAGATTTCACTGAATTTCAAGGCAAAGTAATGATTTTTTAGCAAAATGTAACAAAGGTCTGAGTTTCTGACACCACACTTAGCCACAAAAACAATTGCTGATGGGAACAGACATCATTTCAGGCGATGTTAGTTGAAGGTGAGCTGTTACATCTAGACAAGTGACATATCCTTGTTCCCTCAACCCAGCAAATACTAAAGTATAGTGGAGTTAAGTGAAAGTCTTAACTTTGTTGCACAACACCCATCCTGAGAGGACCACTAACTCTGATTACATACAATATACATGATAGCAAAAACAAACGGAAAAGAAACAGAAATCTGGGTGTATACCCCTGCATTCTCCCCTACAGACAAGAGGGGAACAGTGTCAGAGTTATACCCAGAAAGCTGTGTACCGCACCGGGACTCCAGGGATCCCAAAAGGGGCTTAACCCCTAGCAAACAAAACTAGAAAAGAAGAGAAAAGATACTGCAAGTACTCAGTGCATAAACACCCCTGAGACCTGCTGCATCGCCTGGAAATCAAAATATAGCTATGTAGTCCTCTATATAAACTGGCTAATGATATAAGGACTACTAGAAATCAGGTATTGCTAGTATAACATACATACATATTGGATAATCCTATAGCAGTGAAACTAATACTCCCATGTCACCCAAAGTACAGAACCCCATGAATAGATACCTAAAGTACATGAATACTGGACAAACAGCCCTATCTCTATAAACACTTTATTAGAAAAAATATATTAAGTTGGGATGAGTCCAGTAAGAAGAATTAAAGTAAAAATAAATATAGAAGAAACCTATAACAGGACTGTCTCTAGGTATGCATACCTAATACCTGACTACCATTAGTAGGCTGAGTATTGTAATAGAATTGAATAGGTGCCACATGAAACCCCTATCTAGGGCAGAGACAGTAAATAACAAGGATACAAAACACCTCCAATTACATACAGGACAGGATTAGGTGTAGAGCACAGAGAGAGAGGGAAAATAGTAATGCAAATGTGCAGTTTCTAAAAAACTGACAATTTATAATTAGAAAAGCCTCTCTCCCTGGTAAGCTAACTAGATAGACATAGGAGCAGAAGAAAATATGGTGAAAAATATATTAAACCAAAAAAAATCCCATGAAAATCGTGCCAAACATGGTGCTATAAACACCAGTGCCCAGTGCTCATAAAGGATGGGAAAAACGCCCGACGCGCGTTTCGGTGCCTTAGGAGATGCACCTTCGTCAGGGGCCTGGCCTGGCCCCTGACGAAGGTGCATCTCCTAAGGCACCGAAACGCGCGTCGGGCGTTTTTCCCATCCTTTATGAGCACTGGGCACTGGTGTTTATAGCACCATGTTTGGCACGATTTTCATGGGATTTTTTTTGGTTTAATATATTTTTCACCATATTTTCTTCTGCTCCTATGTCTATCTAGTTAGCTTACCAGGGAGAGAGGCTTTTCTAATTATAAATTGTCAGTTTTTTAGAAACTGCACATTTGCATTTCTATTTTCCCTCTCTCTCTGTGCTCTACACCTAATCCTGTCCTGTATGTAATTGGAGGTGTTTTGTATCCTTGTTATTTACTGTCTCTGCCCTAGATAGGGGTTTCATGTGGCACCTATTCAATTCTATTACAATACTCAGCCTACTAATGGTAGTCAGGTATTAGGTATGCATACCTAGAGACAGTCCTGTTATAGGTTTCTTCTATATTTATTTTTACTTTAATTCTTCTTACTGGACTCATCCCAACTTAATATATTTTTTCTAATAAAGTGTTTATAGAGATAGGGCTGTTTGTCCAGTATTCATGTACTTTAGGTATCTATTCATGGGGTTCTGTACTTTGGGTGACATGGGAGTATTAGTTTCACTGCTATAGGATTATCCAATATGTATGTATGTTATACTAGCAATACCTGATTTCTAGTAGTCCTTATATCATTAGCCAGTTTATATAGAGGACTACATAGCTATATTTTGATTTCCAGGCGATGCAGCAGGTCTCAGGGGTGTTTATGCACTGAGTACTTGCAGTATCTTTTCTCTTCATTTCTAATATACATGATAGGAATGAACATCCATAAACGAGTAAAGTATAAACCTTTATTGTTGCTTGTTTCTCATACAATTCACAACATTTAGGTCCAGACCTTAATCCACAAAAGTAACAGTTCCTTGTTCCCTCAATCAGTAAATGCTAGAGCAGTGAAGGTAAGTGAAAATCTTAACTCCACCGCACCTCCATGTTGTGGGCAACAAAGTCGTCCAGCAAAGCCTTGGGTACACTCATGTGCTCTTGAACATATGTCTCGAAATTCCATAGAGCACAGGTATTGTACATGCACATGCGCAGTGCAAACATCATTGTGGGGGGTAAAAAATGTATATGCCATGTCTGGTGTACACAGAAATTAAAGCTAAAAAAATTGAGATTTGGCAATTCACATTCGGAATGAAACAAATTGCACATGTCTAGCGGACACAGTTTAAACCCATTAAAATAGGTGGTATAAAACAGTATTATGTTTATTCATTAAAGTGAGAATTGCTGGCAATTAAAAGTGATTTTAAAGGCCAAATTAAACAGTCAAACTGGAAGTTTTTCAAGTCAGTTATGCTTCCAGTTTAGCTTTATCGGCCTTAAATTTTAAATTCACTTTGGATTCCTAACAATTTTTGTGAATAACCCGGTAATTGTTGCGTCTCACTAATAGAATGACTACCGAGCACAGTCTGCCTCATTCTACCAGAATTGATCAGATCCATATCCCACATCTAACCATCTATCTAGCATTTTTTCATAAACCAGCACTTAGCCTGCATGAAGGAGCCCTAAGGACTAAAACATCACTAGATACATGTGGTATATACATTTTTTTCACACACACAGAATCATCTGATGTGGTTTGCATCCTGGTGTTATCAGATTTACATAAGTATTATATATATATAAGGGAGCATTTCATCAGATAGACAAAGCGTAGCTGATCACAGCACCTTGGCTATTCAACATGAGTTCCACCGGCCCCAAGCATTATCATGATGAGGCATATCCGGCAAAAAGATTTGTTGAAGTTCACTTTTGTGACGATAATTTCCCATTAATAAAGGAAAACGTGGAATTTCCAATGGAGCAAATACATAAAGACATCGATTCAGGTCTGTACATATTTATATATTTATTATTAACCCCTTAAGGACAGAGGCAATTGAACTTGTTCTGACTAAAACAAAACCTAGAATTTGAGCTATATGTTTGTTCAGCCATAACTGACATATTGCACCCACACTTATTATATATCATTTTGCTCAGGAGAAATAGGACTTTCATTTTACATCAAATATTCATATATGGAACACAATTAAATTAGGATAATATCTAAAAGAGTGTGGGAAGCTAAGACATTTTGTTATTTACAAAACTTTGAAAATAACAAAATGTCTAGGGCCAAATATGAGCCTTGCAAATTAAATTCTCTGGACTTTCTGCCTGGGTTGTTAGGTAGGTTCCTCAAATTATAATTAATAAAATCACATAATAATGTAAAAATAATACATAAATAAACATGCAGAAATAAAATATATTTTAATAATATCACATAATTTTGTAGAAATAATACATAAACATACATATACAAATTCACGTAAACATCTCATGTATACATACATAGACATACACAATTACAAACATATACAAGCACACCCTTCTAAACGCAGTTGGGTTCCATATTTACCACTATAAAGTCCTAAAGCATAGAATTTAGCAGGGCTAACCGTATAGATATCTTAGCAATAATTTGATGTAATTAGCAAGAGTTCCTCTATTTAAAGTATATAAATAATTGAAAAATTGAATATAAAATAGGGATTTTCTGGGAAGCAATGAAGTTTGCCTTTTAAAATATTTTTTTTAAATATAAATATAAATATAGACATATAAAAACTTAATAATCCATTATAATAATTGACAGCAGAGTCTGTAAGATTAAAGTATATGCTAGAAATGTCAGTGAAATAGAATAACATACCCTCCTGAACATGTCAAACCCTCAGTCATGATATAATGGAGCAGCGTCTTTGCATCCAAAATCCTCTCCTCTGTCTTTCTAATATTAATAAGTACACATAGTTATACCAGAGATTTCAATAAGGTCATGTTAGGACCTACCTTAACTTAACAAAGATCTTAATCAGTCTATTGTCATGACCTAGACATCTTATCTATGTTTAGACTAAAACGTAATTGTGTTTTTCTCTATTTTGACATATACACATGTAACAAAGTTTTTGTAATGTGTATTTCATAAATCTGGAGTGTGCTATTCCTGCACAGAATATTGTGTTCAGCTACATCTGCTGAGTATAACAATACCCCCATTGTATGCCTTTGGCACTTTTCTGTAAAGCTACAATGCCATATAAGAGACAAGGCTATTTCAGTTTCTATAGTTAGAAGTTTCCTAGATGGATTTGACTGGCCTATGTCTCATTTTAGGGTATTTTAGCAGTATGACTGTTCACATAACCCCACAAAGGGCTTTCATTTTATAAAGCAGACACCCCAGGGTATCTTATAGGGTGTATATTGTGCCTTAACTTGTCACCATTTTTTCACCAATTTCTGTCAATATTCGTGGTGAGGGGGGAAAAATTGCAAATTTACATATATGTTGCATTTTTGCTGAGTAATTCTTATACTTGATATGTACCACTGTCATAACAATCCCCAAATTATGCTCAGTTACATCTTCTGAGAAAAACAATATGCCCAATGTATGACCTAGATACTATTTTGTGAAGTTACACTGCTGTAAAAGAGACTTGACAAGTTTTTAAGTGTGAATTTTCATGGAGGGTTTTGATGCGTCCGTGTCCCACTTTGGAGCACTTGAGCAGGCTACATAATTCAACTACACTATAAAGGCATACCATTTCTTTAAGAAGACATCCCAGGGTATTTCAAAAGGCATATTTTGAACCTTAGCGTGGGATCATTATTCCGCTAGCTTGTACCAAGTGTAGTCGTAATAAGCATTTTGTCTGCCTTTTTGACACAAAATGAGTTTGCACAGTATATTTTGCAGTATATTTTGCAAACCTTATGTGTGCTACGACTGTTTAATACTTCATCATGGGCGTCCGCAGGGGGAGCAAGGGGGGGCACTTGCCCCCCCCTGGATTTTTCAGCTTGTTCTGATATTTTTCGTGTGAGATTTAAAATGAACTGCAATACCGGCGTCGGCCAGTAGGTGGAGCTGTGTATAGAGAGAGACAGGGATAGGAAGCTGCATCTATCCCTGCTTCTCTCTGCTGATTGAAACCGCAGGGGAACAACACATGCAGCCAGAGACAGCCTACAGAGCAGGTAAGTGAGGGATAGGGGGAGGGTTTGAGATAGCCTATAGATTTTTTTTGGGGGGCAGCAGCCTATAGATTTTTTTGGGGGGGACAGCTGCCTATAGATTAGGGAGTGAGGCTGGGGGGGGCAGCAGCCTATAGATTAGGGAGTGAGGCTGGGGGCAGCAGCCTATGGGTGGGGAGTGAGGATGGGGCATCCTATGGGTGGGAGAGAGTGAGGGGGGGCGGCAGCCTATAGATTGGGGAGTGAGGGATAGGGGCATCCTATGGGTGGGAGAGTGGGGTGGCAGCAACCTATAGATTAGGGGAGTGAGGGATGGAGGGGCAGGGGCAGCAGCCTATAGATTAGGGGAGTGAGGCTGGGGGAGGGCAGCAGCCTATAGATTAGGGGAGTGAGGCTGGGGGGGCAGCAGCCTATAGATTAGGGGAGTGAGGCTGGGGGGGCAGCAGCCTATAGATTAGGAGAGTGAGGGGGGGCATCCTATAGATTAGGGGAGTGAGGCTGGGGGGCAGCAGCCTGTAGATTAGGGGAGTGAGGCAATGGGGGGGGCAGCCTATAGATTAGGGAAGTGAGCATAGGCATGCGCAGCCTATTGCATTAGGGTGTGCACCCTAAAGCACAAACACACGCTGCTGTGTGTGTGTGTGTGTGTGTGTGAGGGTGCTGTTTGTGTGCTGTGTGTGAGGGAACTGGAAGTGTGCTGTGTGTGTGTGTGTGTGAGTGAGAGGGTGTTTGTTCGGGTCCTGTTGCTGTGTGTGGATGTTGTGTGTTTGTCAGGGTGCTGTTTGTGTGTGAGTTTGCTGTTTATGTGTGGGTGCTGTGCGGGTGTTGTGGGTGGGTTTTGTGTGTTTGTGAGGATGCTGTTAGTGTGCTGGGTGTTGTATGTGTGTGGGTGCTGTGTGTGCGAGGGTGATGTATGTGTGTGGGTGCTGTTTGTGGGCTGTGTGTGCTGTGTGTAGGTGCTGTGTGTGTGTGTGTGCTGTATGTTTGGGTGGAGGTGGGGCAGATTAGTTAATATCCCAGTCCTGCTGCCTTCCCTGGTGGTTCAGTGGAGAGTGAACTCTAGCCCGGGTTCTCTGCTGCCTCCCTCAATGCTGCTGTGGACCGGTGAGGTAGAACTTTGATCTCCCCACCGGCCCATGGAGGCTTAGACCAGAGCCGCCGCATGAGCCGACTGGGGAGATCCAGAGATCTCCCCTGCCGGTCTCAATCCATTGGCGTGCCGCGGGGGTTAGGGTGTGCCCAGGCACACCCGACACACCCTGTGCGCACGCCTATGGAAGTGAGGGATGGAGGAGACAGCCTACATGAAGAGTCAGCAAGGAGCAGGAAGGTAAGGTAAGAAAAGGAGAAGGAAAAGAAATGAGCAGGAAGGGACATCAAGGAGCAGAAAGGGGCAGCAAGGAGCTGGAAGGGACAGCAAGGAGCACAAAAGGTAAAGTAGGAGAAGGAGCACAAAGGAACAGAAATGAACAGGAAGGGTCAGCAAGGAGCTGGAAGGTAAAACAGCACAAAGGTCAAGTAGAAGGAGCAGAAAGGGTCAGAAATGAGCTGGAAGGGGCAGAAGGAGCACAAAGGTAAAATAGGAGAATGAGCAGGAAGGGTCTGCAAGGAGCAGGAAGGAGCACAAAGGTAAAGGAGCAGAAAGAATCAGAAGGAGCACAAAGGTAAAGTAGAAAAGGGAGCAGAAAGGGTCTGCAGGGAGCAGAAAGGGATCAGAATGAGAAAGGAGCAGAAGGGCGCTAAATAAGCAGAAAGTAGCAGAAAGGTAAAAGAGCAGAAGGGGCCAAGGATAGAAAACCGTGTCAGAAGAAAAAAAAAGACTCTCAAATGAAGGAGAGGAAAAGGAGATTGGAGCAGGAAGGACAAATGAAGCGAACCCTCCACTTTATTCTGGACACCACATCATAAGGCTTTGGTACCTGGGCCAGGCAGGGAAACGATGGACCTTCTCATCTCCAAAGGTAAAAAAATATCAGTATTAATGTGTTCACTTTTATTTACTGAATGTCAGGAAGCACAGAGTGCCGTTGGGTAGGGGTGTTGCTGATTGGCTAGAGCAGTCAGCTGGCACTCTAAGCCAATTAGTAGCTCCCCATTCATAAAAAAGTAAAAATATTTTATGAACCGGGAACTAGCGATTGGCTTAGAGCGTCAACTGTCCACTAAAGCCAATCAGCGGCACCCACGCCTGACGTCAATCTTCACTTCCTGACACTCTGTTTCAGAAGCCAAATACCACTGAGCGACCTGGAGCTGGAGGAAGCCTTTGGGGTTAAACCATTTGAGAGCGATTTAACCCCTTAAAGGAAAGCGAGCACCCAGGGGCTTCCTGGCATCATAGCATTTTAATTTAGGTGAAGTTGTTATGACGACCAGAATGGTCCTTTAATTTGCTTAAAGGAACACTATAGTGTCAGGAATACAAACATATATTCCTGACACCATAGTTGTGAAAACGCTATTCACCCTGGCTTTATGTGATAATGGCTATGCCCCTTCCCTTTCATGACACTGTCAAAAAGGTACCAAGCATGGATGTCATTACAATTATGCCCCCCCTGGAAAAATTCCTGCGGACGCCCATGGTAGGTACATGTGTTTGTAGTATCAGTTAGTTAGTTACACGTAGCTAGGATACTGTCATCACTGTACTGAGCATGTGCAGGAATGCAGGAACTGGAATTACGCGTCCCTCTCCTTTGTTTCAGATGAGCCACGTGGTTAGACCGGATGGATGAGTTTAGACTCTATTCATTGATTAGGTTAAGGGTATGTGTGGGCGTAGCTAATTATGGGAGGAGCTACAGTGCTATATAATGTCAGGGTATTTATATCAGCAGACATCTTGTGCTATGGTAGAAATTAAAAGTGTATATTCTGAGTCACTCTGAACAGAGCAGACTCTATTTTGTTATTTCCAAGTTAACAAAAAGACACAAGATTTCTATCTGTAAATTAACCACTTTCCCAGAGCTAAAGGAATGCATAGTATAAACAAGTGATAAGCAGAAAGGGGATTGAACAGACTGTCTAATGCTAATGGAATAGATTAATTCTAAACCCAGACAATTGTGACAGAGAAGATTAAATAATAAAATTTAACTGTCTATATCTATAAGGTCCCATTGTAAGTTACGGGTCAAAACTCAGATTTGCAGACACATAGTCTGGACAAAACTTAAAGAAACCCTTTGAAATTTTAAATTATGGCACTATAAAGATAACGCAAAATGGCGTCAAAATAGCCACCAGGAAAAGTTAACTCTTTCCTGGATAGGTATGTTTAGTGGGACAAGACTGCCCTCTATAGACCAAATAACTAATTTGCGATCTGGAAGATAACCACACCTCTAGTGCTTCTATTGGGTTATCAACTGATGACGTACAGAGAGTCTGGCCCTTTAAAAGTTAGGACAAAGGGAACATAGGCGAATGCAAAGGAGAAAGAAAAAGAGGAGAGAGGAATTGGAAGTTTGGGACTCCAACCTCCATGCAGAGAGACATCCAAATAAGTTCCTGAGACTATCTACCAATCGGATGAAATATCTACTCAACTGGTAATTATACTGGTTTCATTTAATTAAATTAAATTAATTAAAATGTATTAATAGCATTATATATGACTGGATAAAGCACGGTCAGATTTCCATATTAAGAAATCTTAGTTAACTAAAGAATATATAGTTATAAACATTCCATTCTGCAGGTGGAATTAAGAATAATTATATATTGATGTGATATTATCACGTGTTAGCATACCGCTGTTTTTATCCAGGTGTATTGATTTGCTCTAAATATAGATAAGATATCTTTTAGCCAAATTAAAATCTGCTTATATAATATGGTAGATTCTCTTATTGGATGGTTCCAGGAAATGACTAATGAACTGGTTTAAATGTTATTTTATTTAAAATGACATAAGAATAGATCTTAACTACCTAGGGGATTTAGCCAGCATTGAAAGGGTTATTCTAACTGTCAGCTAAACTTTACGACCTTACGCTGCACGCTGAGGAATTCTGTTCTCTGCGTAAAACTTTCTCTATGTCTGTGAAAGATAGTCATAAATAAAGTCTTGACAGAAAATGCTGTTTTAGCCGTTGAAACGTGTTTAGCCATTCCTTTGTATTGCATACCATTTTATACTGGATATTCATTGTTTATTGTCACGCATGTTACTTATTATTATTATTATTAATTAATTTATTATAAATAAAATCTATTTTTATAACAAATGGTGAATATTATTTATATGAAATACTTCTCACTTACGATAAACGTTCTTTGGGATCTGAGAATTGAATTAGTGGGCAATTCTCAACTGTTTACTATTATTATCTCATAAATATCCCCACAATAAGGAATGTATTCTATGTATTCAGTGCTCAGATCTTTGCTGTTTTTGGTGACATAAGTCCCTCTGAGTCCCGGTCGGTGAATCGAATAAAGATCTCTTCCTTCCTGAAGAAACCTGTGTCCATCTCTCTGTGCTTGGCCTCAGTCAGTTTCCCGGTAACAATAAGACTTGCTTTTCGCACTTTAACAGTGCTCTCACTACTGCAAGGGATTCTGGAAGGGGTCTGGTAGTGGTAGTGGGTTTGTCTAAGCGTTATATGCCTTTCAGTATATTCTTAACGGGATAGGTAGACATGAAAGGGTTTGTGCCCTTAGGATGTGATGCTGTATTCCTGTGAGGTAGAGTTTTATGGTGTTTAGTGATAATTTTAAGTTAAGGTGGCAAAAGGAGACAAAAGCCACAATGGAGTCTAGAGAGTGTGTGTTGCTTATCTGGTAATCTAACGTGTGTGTGTGTGTGTATATATATATATATTAACGTGTGTGTGTGTGTGTTTACATTTTTTTTTTTTTTATGTTTAATTTAATCCTATTTCAACCTTTAAAGTCCCATAAAACAAGTATTTCTATATAATAAAATTACTGTTATTAAATTATTTGTATGTTTGTATTTTATTTTATTTATTGTAATGAATTTATCCTTTTTATTTTGTGGTTTACTATGGACCCACCATTTCTGATGTTACACACAGTAAGGTAATTTCTTGGTGCCATCTTGTGGCCATTTAGGGTAATTGCATGTCTCCATTTGAAAAGCATCATCTCGTGCAATGTGTAATAAATCTTTTAAAAATCGAATTCTACAAATTTAATAAACTAATAAAATCAATAATTGAATTGTTAGATGTTTTGTGAAGTAAACCTGTTTATTGTTGTTTTTTTTTTTCTTACCAGAGAGCAAGTAACATTGTTTACTCACAGTGTGAATTAGCATTTCCTGTATCTGAGGGCCATCTTGTGGCCATTTTGAGGAATTGCGCCATTTAATAATTTCCAGCTAGTCCACAAATCTTGCTATTTATTCATCTAAGTGAGTTGTACAGCATGAGGACACACTGCCTGCAAGGGCTCTGTTGTGAATGTTTACCTGTGCATAGAGCTGCCAGCTTATATGGAATAGTGCCATGTGGGTACCAGTCACAGCATAGCTGTACATCCCCATATCATGTCAAAGATTAGACGGGTGGAATTGGGTGCCAACATTTATCTGATTATCAGGGAATTTCCATGGTGTAAGGCACTTATTTTATTAGTATTTTATTATATAGCGCCATCAGATTCCATAGCGCTGTACAATGGGTGGACTAACAGACATGTAATTGTAACCAGACAACTGGACGTACAGGAACAGAGAGGTGGCGGGCCCTGCTCAATGAGCTTACATTCTAGAGGATACATTGTGTGGCCCTTCACTGATTGCTCAGGCTCAGCCTTTACCTACTTGCTGCAGGTGGCTGTCACTAGTGGTAATTGTGGGCATCCTGTGATGTGTATATACACACATAGCAATGTAGCTTAATGTTGCAGTCATAGCACAGCTGAGAGCAGCCCCCTTCCAGCTAGATCCCTGCTGTGCTGTTCCAAAGCTTTACTAAGAATGATGTAGAGCCACTGATAGGACATGGAGGGATGGGCATTATAGGCCCCCGGAGCAAAGCAGTGCACTGGGACCCTGCCTACACAACCACTCACAGGAATAAAAATGTAAATTAGCTATCTTAACCATCATTTTATATAGTTAGTGTAAGAAATCCTCTATTTAATATATATAAATAATTGAGAATACAATATAAAATAAGGATTGTCTTGGAAGCAATAGTTTTGTCTTTTAGATATTTATTATATGAAAATATAAACATAGACATATAAAATCCATTATAGCAGAGTTTCTAAGATTAAACTAAATTCTTGCTAATATAATTAATAGGTTAACATACCCTTCTGAACATGTCATCATGTCGGCCTCTCTGTCATTTTAAGATGGAGCAGCGTCTGTCTCCAAGTCTCTCCTCTGTTTCTTAACATTTAAAAGTACACCTATTTATACCTTAGGTGTCTCAATTTTAGGGTTACCGTAGTTCATTTACTTTATTCATTTTAGGACCTCCCTTAATTTGGCAAACATACAAGGCCATAACGAAAGGGTGCATACATCATGGAAATTTTCCTGGCTTAGTTCAAGATGACATCTTAAAGTCTGAATAGCTTATCTGTTGTTTATACTAAGACGTAAGTGCACAGTCGTGGGAGATTCCCGGATTTGGGGAAGTTCCATTAACTTGGGGTTACCACAGTATATTGTGTACTGCAAGAGTCGTAGTCAGGGCTCGAGTCCTGCAGGAACGCATGGGAACGGCGTTCCTGCACTTTTTCCAAAGCAGGAACGCCGTTCCCGTTACCTGTCCTGCAGGACCGGCCCTGCTACCTGCACAGAGGGGCCATCACACGCTGTGTTCCCTCTCCAGCTCTAACTCTCGCGAGACCCGCGGCTGTTACCATGGCAACGCTCCGCACAGGCGAGTCTCGCGAGAGTTAGAGCTGGAGAGGGAACACACATCATCCAGCACTCACACACACACATCATCCAGCACTCACTCACACACACACATCATCCAGCACTCACTCACACACACATCATCCAGCACTCACTCACACACACATCATCCAGCACTCACTCACACACCCATCATCCAGCACTCACACACACATCATCCAGCACTCACACACACATCATCCAGCACACACACACACATCATCCAGCACTCACACACACATCATCCAGCACTCACACACACACATCATCATCCAGCACTCCAGCACTCACACGCACATCATCCAGCACTCACACGCACATCATCCAGCACTCACACGCACATCATCCAGCACTCACACGCACATCATCCAGCACACACACACACATCATCCAGCACTCACACACACATCATCCAGCACACACACACACACCAGTTCCAGCACCACACACATCATCCAGCACTCACCCACACACATCATCCAGCACACACACACATCATCCAGCACTCACCCACACACATCCTCCAGCACACAAACACATCATCCAGCACACACACGTCATCCAGCACACGCACACACACATCATCCAGCACACACACATCATCCAGCGCACACAAACACATCATCCAGCACACACACATCATCCAGCACACACACACACACATCATCCAGCGCGCACACACACATTATCCAGCACACGCACACACTGCATTCATTATACACACTCTTCACTCACTACAAACACACTACATTCACTATACACTCACTACAAACACACTACATTCACTATACACCCTCTGCATTCATTATACACATTCTGCACTCACTACACACTACATTCACTATACACACTCTGCATTCACTACAAACACTACATACACTGCATTCATTGTACACACTCTGCACTCACTACAAACACACTAAATTCATTATACACAATTTGCACTTACTACAAACACACTACATTCATTATACACACTCTGCACTCTACAAACACACTACATTCACTATACACACTCTGCATTCATTATACACACTCTGCACTCACTACAAAAACACTACATTCACTATACACACTACATTCACTATACACACTCTGCATTCATTGTACACACTCTGCACTCACTACAAAAACACTACATTTATTATACACACTGCACTCACTACAAATACACTACATTTATTATACACACAAACACACAAACACAACTCAGTGCTAAATACAACTCTGCAAGAATGGGAAAATGGTTCCGTTACTGCGTTGGGAAGTTGAGATCGTGATTGCATGCCAGGGAGTTAGGGTCAGGGGGCCCTATCAAATGCTTGCCCCGGGCCCAATCATTATTAAAGACGGCCCTGGATGGCTCCTGTGTGCAGCGGCTGGCTCCCTCCACCGGACCACCAAGCGATCTCCCCCCTCCCTGGCAAGGTAAGAAGCAGGGAGGGGGGAATAAAATAAACAAATATATAGACACATAAAGTTAAAAAAAATGCACTCACACACCCATCATCCAGCACTCTCACACACATCATCCAGCACTCACACACCCATCATCCAGCACTCACACACCCATCATCCAGCACACACACACCCATCATCCAGCACTCACACACCCATCATCCAGCACACACACACCCATCATCCAGCACTCACTCACACATCATCCAGCACTCACACACACATCATCCAGCACACACACACACATCATCTAGCACACCCATCATTCAGCACTCACACACCCATCATCCAGCACTCACACACGCATCATCCAGTACACACACATCATCCAGCACACACACACATCATCCTGCACTCACTCACACATCATCCAGCACTCACACGCACATCATCCAGCACACACACGCACATCATCCAGCACACACACGCACATCATCCAGCACACTTACACACACATCATCCAGCACACACACACATCATCCAGCACTCACACACACATCATCCAGCACTCACACACACATCATCTAGCACACCCATCATCCAGCACTCACACACACACACATCATCCAGCACTCACACGCACATCATCCAGCACTCACACGCACATCATCCAGCACTCACACGCACATCATCCAGCACACTTACAAGGACATCATCCAGCACTCACCATCATCAAACATCACACACGTCATCAGCACTCACACCCATCATCCAGCGCTCTCACGCCATCATCCAGCACTCTCACACCATCATTCAACACTCACCACACACACATCATCCAGCACTCACACACATCATCCAACATATCCACACACACATCATCCAACATCACACACACACGACGCCTCTCACACACACATCATCCAGCACTCACCACCCATCATCCAGCATCTCACACACGTCATCCAGCACTCTGCACGTCATCCAGCGCTCTCACACATCGTCAGCACTCACACGCACATCATCCAGCACTCACACGCACGTCATCCAGCACTCACACGCACGTCATCCAGCGCGCGCACACTCTTCACTCACTACAAACACACTACATTCACTATACACACACATCATCCAGCACTCACACACACATCATTCAGCACACACACACACACACACACACATCATTCAGCACACACACACACATCATCCAGCACTCACACACACATCATCCAGCACTCACACACACACCCATCATCCAGCACTCACACACACGTCATCCAGCACTCACACACACGTCATCCAGCGCACACACACACGTCATCCAGCGCGCACACACACGTCATCCAGCGCGCACACACACATCATCCAGCACACGCTGCATTCATTATACACGCTCTTCACTCACTACAAACACACTACATTCACTATACACCCTCTGCATTCACTATACACACTCTGCATTCATTATACACATTCTGCACTCACCACACACTACATTCACTATACACACTCTGCATTCACTACAAACACACTACAAAACTGTATTCATTGTACACACTCTGCACTCACTACAAACACACTAAATTCATTATACACAATTTGCACTTACTACAAACACACTACATTCATTGTACACACTCTGCACTCACTACAAACACACTACATTCACTATACACACTCTGCACTCACTACAAACACACTACATTCACTATACACACTCTGCATTTATTATACACACTCTGCACTCACTACACACACTACATTTATTATACACACTGCACTCACTACAAATACACTACATTTGTTATACACACTGCACTCACTACAAATACACTACATTCATTATACACACTCCGCACTCACTAAAAACACACTGCATTCGTTATACACACTCTGCACTCACTACAAATACACTACAATTATTATTCACACTGCACTCACTGCAAACACACTACATTTATTATTCATACTCTGCATTCACTACAAACACACTACCTTCATTATACACACCCTGCACTGCACTATATGCATAGGAGTGTAATTTAAAAAATAAATAAAAATTTTTTAAGGGGGTGGGGGGGGAGGCGGGAATCTTGGGTGAGTTCCCACACCTTTTTCCCCAGGACTTGACCCCTGATTACAACCCATTGCCGCACAAAGTACACCACCAACAGATCCCTTTACACACTACAGCACAATCTCCTCTACACACACGCAAACGCACAAACAACCTCCAAACACATTTAAAAAACACAGAGAGCATCCCCACATATGCAAAACACACTTTAACAGTGTATCACAATGGATAACTCCAATGTACTTTTATTTCCTTTTGTTCGGCTGTCTGTATGCCCCGTTCATTTACCTCGCTGTGTGGTCACTTGTTTGCACCTTCATAATTACCGACCACCCCTGGCTGTTAACCACAAATTGGTTATTAGTTCAAGTGCTTTCCCTTGTGTGGCCACAGCTCATATAACCGAACACACGTGTTCAAACAATTGGTGGCCATTTTGTCTCCCGGCACATAGTCGTCGACGGCGTGGAACTATTTTCGGATACGCGACCCCATGAACGCCCAGAAAACTGCTACCGCTGCCCATCCAACTTCCTGAAAAGTTAGGAGAACAGCATTCGGGAGGCATAAACTACCAAACAGTGGGAGCATTCATACCCTAACAGCCAGGGAATGGATTCACCAGTGTTCATGTGCAGTGGCGTACACATGACCCATGGGGCCCCGGTGCGAAAATTGATCTGTGGGCCCCCCCCCCCCGCGCGCTTACTCAGCGCGGGTAGGGGCTGCAACACATGGTGGCGGGCACCTGGTTGCAGGGCTACCACCCTGCGACCGCGGTATGCACACACACCTAAAGGACCACTACAGACACCCAGATCACATCAGCTCAATGAAGTGGTCTGGGTGCTAGGTCCCTCTAGTTTTAACCCTGCAGCTGAAAACAGCCGTTTCAGAGAAGAGCTAGAGGAGCTTCCGCGATTCTCACTGTGAAAATCACAGTGAGAAGACACTGAATGTCCATAGGAATGTCCATGAGTAATGCTTTCCTATGGGCGATTTAAATGCACGCGCCTCTTGCCGTGCATGTGCATTTGGAGCTGAGAGGCGGAGGGATCCCCAGCGCCAAGGGAGTCCGGCGCTGGAGAAAGGTAAATGCTGAAGACACACACTCTCACAAACAGACGCATACACACTAGCTAACAGACACACACATTTACTGACAGAGACACACTCAGCGACAGACATACATACACACTCACTTACAAAACATACACTTTCACTGACACACACACACACTCACTAACAGACATCAAACACACTCAGTAAAAAGGCTGAGATCTTGGACATGCACAGGTAAGTGGTACCAATAATGTCATTGTGGGTCAGTCGATCCCTGAAAATACAAATACATTTGCCAAAATGACTCATACTTAGGAGGTTTATGGATGAAAGATAAAAGTGCAACCATAGATTACGGACTGGTATATAATGACTCTTTGCATTTTATTACCAGAGCTAACAACCAAATGTCCATTTTATAAGGAGAATGGTCAGCGTTGCTAGGCTCAATTTAAACGTAACAACCACTGCAATGAGTTATTTTATGAATGTTTTTTCTTCATAATTTGTAGACTTCAGTCCTGAAAAAAAAATTTTTTTCAATGTTAGATTTCCGAAGATTTTTTCGGAACATCCAACATTTGGTCGGAAGTCATGTTGGTCAAATGTTGATTTAAAAACTCGAACCAAAGAAGAAACCAAAAAGGGGAAATGGGCCAAACAGTTTTTGAATATATTGATAGGAGTATTTTCCCACTATTTGGTTCACAGGTCAAGTAAGAAAAAGCAACTAATAAGGAAAAACACAAGAGGAACAGTAAAAAAAGGAGATATTTATATATTGTATATTTATTAAATATATAATATATAAACATAGATTTATTTTATATTATTTCAGTTAGTCTATAATTCAAGTATATTTCGGCTCAGAATTCGGGAATTCTGAAGAACACACAATAGGCCCAAATTCGGCTGAATTGCAAAACAGTCCAAAGCAAATTTCTAAATCTAATCATTTCTGTATTTCATTTTTTACTGACAGAGACACAGTCAGCGACAGACATACATACACACTCACAAAACATACACTTTCACTGACAAACACACACACTTACTAACAGACTCAGGGAAGAGTGCTCCCTCGCGCGCCGGCCACCCAGACAGCCCACCCGCCCGCCGGGTGTCAGCAGGGCCAGACTCGGGGGGCCCTGGGCTGGCCCAGTGGGTACATACCGGGTCGCAGGGGCGGCCGGGCCCCCTGGTGGGCTGGGCCCGGCCGCAGCCGCGACCCCTGCGACCCTGGTATGTACGCCACTGTTCATGTGAGAACCCCCGAAAGATGCCTTGTTTTCTCTGGAACTGTATTGGGGCATCACCTCGTGGTCGACCGGTCAAAACTTTATTCAAATGGCGTTCCCGAACCACCAAAAGGATTGTGATATTTTGGCAAAATGTGCGCTCATATCCAAGCTCTTCGGTGATATGACTTTCGTGGGGTTCTGAAGTTATTAAAATGGATTTTTGGATGTTTTAAAATAGTGTTGATTTTTCGGTACCTGAGAGATAATTAATTTATAGTTTTTTCTCACACAATTATCTCTCAGGCACAGAGGATCTTGGTAAGAAAAGCCATGTAATTGTGACTAAGAAACCCCATGCTAGGGTCAATGTATAAAAGCCGAGTGTGGCAGGAATAAAACCAGTTGTACTCCCAGAACTGTGTGCCATCCAGTAGCTGGGGAGGAGGTGGGATATTTATTTGGCGTTTTTCTTGTTCCTGATTGTACTTTTGTGGATCCAGCAGAGAAAAGTCCCTGTTAGGACTAGGACTCTGCTAAAACATGCAATCACACAAACAACCTCCAAACACATAAAACACAACAGAGAGCATCCCAACATATGCAAAGCACACTTTAACTGTCCTGTTTCATTTTTGTTCTCTGTTAACCACTATTGGGGACACCAGTGACAAGTCACTGTCAAACACATATTCTTGTAAAAAGAAAAAAACAGGATTTTTTTCTCCATCCGAGAGCACTGCATGCTCTGGAAGGGCATCACACTAACATACCCACTGCCTGTTACTATGCTGGCTGCCGAGGGGTAGCAGGAAGGAGAATATGATAGCCAGTTTGCAGTTTCCCTCTCTCCCCACCACTGTCTCCTGTAACTCCATCCTCCACTCCTCACAGAGGTAAACTGCACATGGAGGCAAAAAATTGAGAATTAAAGGTAGGTCAGGGAAAACAGCAATCTCCTTAAAATAAATTGTAGGCCTGAGAATGAACAATGTGCTTGATTTCACATCCAATTTCAGAGTTTTAACACACATCGCATATGGCAAATTTATTACATATAATAAATATCACTTAATCGGGATGTGTAGATTTTTCATGCACAAAAGTAGGAAGTATTAGCCATAGTAAGAACAAGTCCTCCCAAAATAAAAAGTAAAACATTTTGTGAAAAAGGTGATATAAATGCAAGTAATAAATAGGCACTATTAGCGGCTAGTGCTTTCCTTGTCCCCATTTTGCTATCAATTAACCATTAGCGTCATGTTGATAAATCTACCCCATATGTGTTGGAAGGCAATGTATCAAATACAATGATTGATTGCCTTAATTTTCACCACATTTCCTGTGTCAAATACAGTGGTCTAGTTCAGGCCAGTTAAACAACAACCAGATCAGCATCATCTAAGACACATTTACTGCGTCTGACACAGGGCAGGAAAACTGTAATGTGCATTAAATGTACTTTTTGGTGGATTTCATAAACAACGTCTATATACTTACTAATCTTAGAGAGTCCCATGATAAATGCATTATCACAGTGCCCTTCCATTGTAAAAAAACGTACATGATGGATTTTAATATGGAATAGCTATATGCACAGATACTTATGATTTACCTCCTGGATAAATAGGGTATTAGTTTCAGTGAATTACACTGATTTGGGCTGTCTTATTAATGTCCTACCTGCATGGTATCACAATGCGCTATGTATTGAACTGTGATTATATCATTTTCATGCAAAATGAGCAGCCTCCAAGATAAATTATGCCATTTTTTTTTACAGGATAGGGAAATTGTGGTAAATGACCTGCTATGTATTAAGATGGAAATACAATGAATACAAAATATGATGATTAGTAATATATATGCAGTCAGAATCATTAATGTGTTTTCTATTTCCATTTTCATGAAATCTGGATTGGCAACTTTAATACACAGATGGGGGTTGGACTATAAAAAAGAGGGGTTCAATTATTTTCAAATTTGATTTGATTTAAAGGATTTGACCCACCAGCTTTCATTATGTTATATTCTATTCAACATATGCCTGCAAGTGGTATGTGTGATGCGAACATTTATTTGGAAAACGTCAAACCCAAGTATGTCCTTTGTTTGCTCCCTCTATGATTTTCAATGAAGCATTTCAAATTAAAGGGACACTATAGTTCACCAGAACAACTACAGCTTAATGTAGTTGTTCTGGTCTGTATTATCTGTCCCTGTGGGCATTTTAATGTAAACATTGCCTTTTCAGGCAAAAAGGCAGTGTTTACTTTACTGCCTGGTAAAACCTCTAGTGGCAGTCATTCAGACTAGCAATAAATGTGATTCCTGGGTCACTATGTGCAGCACTGACATTTAAAGTATCCACACCCTGCATGGAGGCGCTGAACATTCCCTATAGAGATGCATAGATTCAATGGGAAAGTATTGGATTGGATGAGGTCATCAAGTTTGATGATCTCAGCCAAGGAGGCAGATT
>OW240921.1:115053244-115071074 GCA_933207985.1 Pelobates cultripes
CTGCACACCGTCTGAGTGACTACCACTGCTGGTGCAACTAGTCAGAAATGTAAACACTGCCTTTTCTCTTAAAAGACAGTGTTTACATTAAAAAGCCTGCAGAGACATGCTATAGACATCAGCATCACTACAATAAGCTATAGTGTAGCTCCTGAGAAAGGCACGGTTGGGTGTCAAGTTAACGGCCTCTTCATTTGATTTTAAATTCACTTGACCCTGTGGTTCTATATTTGGTAGGCACTTCTTAAATTATGATACTAAACATAGTCAGTTAGATAGGGGCTGCCTTGAAACAGTATGAGGGTGGTCATAGTTTAGTGTCTAGAGCAGTTTTGTTTAAGTGGAAACCAACAGCTAAATGCACACTGGTCCTGGTTGAATCGAATATTGATCTCTTTTGTTTACATACATTCAGATTGGTGCGATAAAGGAGAGCAGCACAGGGGAAGTCTATTATAAGCTACCTGCTCCTGGTGTTACATATAATGCCCAATACTGGCGTTGGTTCCTGAACTAGTTTAAACACTTATTAGATCAATCCACTTACATGATCTAAGGGCAACCATCAGGCTGCTAGAGTAGGACCTGCCAAGAATGGGGTACATTGACATTGTGGCAGACTTATGCAATGTATGATCATATTATGTAACTAAACCCCCATTATTTTTTCCTAGCAGAGGTGTTTTTAAATAAAACTATTACAAATGTCAAAAATGTGAAATCATTGATATTGAATAAGCGACTGTGCTGGATTGTGTGTATATACATATAAAAATTGTAGACAGTCCTTGCACTCACGCTTTAGTAAGATGTTTGCTGGGTGCTTGAAATCCAGGAAAAATTCATATATGTACAGGCAGTGATCAGCACTCTTGGACTTTTGAAGGTTAAAACTTACAGTTTATTAGTAATCCATTAAAAATCAGATCAACGTTTCAGTCCCAGCAGGGACTTTCATCAGGATCAGGCATATATATATATATATATATACACTGGACAAAATTATAAACGCAACACTTTTGTTTTTGCCCCTATTTTTCCAGGTCCTGCAAATATACAGCAACTTCGCACAGCCATTGAAGAGGAGTGGACCAACATTTCATAGGCCACAATCAACATCCTGATCAACTCTATGCTAAGGAGATGTGTTATACCACGTAAGCAAAATGGTGGTCACTGACTGTATTTTGGATCCCCCGGCGCCTCGATACAGTAAAATTGCACATTTTAGAGTGGCCTTTTATTGTGGCCAGCCTAAGGCACACCTGTGCAATAATCATGCTGTCTAATCAGCATCTTGATATGCCACACCTGTGAGGTGGATGGATTATCTCAGCAAAGGAGAAGTGCTCACTAACACAGATTTAGACAGATTTGGGAACAATATTTGAGAGAAATAGGCCTTTTGTGTACATAGAAAAAGTCTTAGATCTTTGAGTTCAACTGTTCAGCTCATGAAAAATGGGGGCAAACACAAGTGTTGTGTTTATAATTTTGTTCAGTATATATATGTATTTATATAATACACAATCCAGCGTACTCACTTATTCACTAAACAATTATTTCAAATCTTACAGATTGTAGTAATTTATTTTAAAAACACCTCACCTAGGCAAAAATTAATGGGGGTTTAGTTACATTATATGTATGCATAAGCTTGCCACAATGTCAATGTACCCCATTCTTGGCAGTTCCTACTTTAGCAGCCTAATATATATAACTAGTCCTTTAAGGGACTTTATTTATGGTTCAACTTGTACTTCTTTGCATATTTCCCAGGGACCATTTGACCAGTAAGCATTGTTCCATACACTTATTTTTTTGGTTTATTGTAATCTACAAGTTTATCTGCTTTGCCTTGGTCATCTATATTACCCAGATTTTTTCCGGTATAAACCTCCGTCGGTGTACTGACCTAATGCTTTTTGACGCCGGACTGTTTAGATGGAACTAAATATATAATTCACATCCTGTATTGAATTTATACCATTGTTTTAGATATTATTCATCTATAAGGTCCCTACATCATTGGTATGGGGGTTAGTAATAGTCAAGGTCTAGGGATTATTTGTTCAGATGTAATTTATCCCATTTCTATATTCCTTTTAACAGTTGGTACGCTCTATGATCTTTCTTTTTTGGTTACTTGTATGATTTTGTAACATTTTGTTACATTCATAGAACTTCATGGCAACAGTGTCAGTAAATATTAAAGTAACAATTGTTTTCCAACGGGCTAGAACAGATGTACCATCTTTAACCCCTTAGCGACCGAGGACGGTTCAGGACCGTCATCGGCATTTTTGCCTTGCCGACCGATGACGGTCCTGAACCGTCCTAACGGTCTTAGTTACTTACCTGATCGCCGTCGTTCCCCCGGCGGCGATCAGTGTGGCTCCGGATGTGGGGAGACTGCCTGCAGCCCAGACAGTCTCCCCACACTGGATTAGGACCCCTGTGGCCATGTGATCACTCAACACAGCGAAATAGTTACAATGTACCCCATTCTTGGCAGGTCCTACTCTAGCAGCCTAATATATATATTATATTTTGAATTTAACATTTTTGAGTTTGTTATCTTTTAAATTTTTATTCCAAGCAAAAAAACAAGATATCTGGGTTCAGCTAATATAAATTGATGTGGTAAAGAGCTGCTTACTATTATGAACAGAATGATGTCATACAACAATGATAAAATATGGTCTAACTCATACCTTACCTGCCTCCTTCTAACTTGTAGAGAAACTTCGCTCCATATGAGAAGTTAACAGCGTCTTGTTTATTTTGACGCCATTTCTCAAATTCATTGATGTTGAGATCATTAACTTCTATTACATATATGTCTTTAAATCCATTGCAGACTGGTATTAGATGGCTTGCTGTTGCTCCAACACTAAAATCGATCAACGTTTCTCCCTTCACAACTCCTGTAAGAATCCACAGAATGATTGTATGTTGGGAAATGCTTACATGAATCGCAGTGATTGTAAGTGAGCAGTGGGCTCTTGAATGTGGAATATAGGCAGTGCTGGCCTTTGGGGTGTGCAAGCTGTGCGGCTGCCCAGGGAACCTTGGCATAAGGGGCGCCAGGCAGCTGACACAGCTTGCAAGTTCAACTAAAGAGAAGGAAACAGTTAGCAGGTCAGGGGCACAGTAGCTGAGGATTCTGTCACTCCCCCAACCCCCCCTACTTGAAAACCAGAGTAATCTGAATGTACCTTTCCTGGTTAAGCATAATACGTTGTTGTTGCTATTATTATTATTATTATTATTATATTAACCCCTTCCCAACCGTAGATGGAAATTTTTCGTCAACCTTGTCCTTGCGTTAACGACCGTTGACGGAAAATTTCCTTCATTTAGTAAAGTCAATCCCAGATCGCCGCGATTGCAGCGATCGCGGGGTTAACCCTCACCCAGTCTACCACTGTATCCAAGGCAGACTGGGAGCACCGGATTGCGCTGCCCCTGCAGCAGTGATCGCTCTGACAGCCTGTCAGAGCGAGCACATGTGCTGCAGGGACTAACCATCCGCCTCCCTGCTCTTCCGCGGTCTGTGTGAAGTGTAGGGAGATGGATCAGAGCTAATCTGCTTCTCCCTGTAAAAAAAATAATAATTAAAGTAAAATCCCACCCCCTCTTTCACCTGCTTTAATAAAATTAACCCCTTCCCTGCCAATTGATCACTAACTACAGTGTTCAATTGGCAGGGATTATCTTTTACTGTCATCTGATTTTTTTTAAACCCCTCAGGGTTAATGTTTTTTTTTAATCATCAGGGGCTAAATTTATTTTATTAATTAATTTAAATATTTTAGAAATGGTATGCCTTTATGGTGTAGTTGGAATATGTAGCCTGCTCAAGTGCTCCAAAGTGGGACATGGACGCACCAAAACCCTCCATGAAAATTCACACTTAAAAACCTGAACCTAGCGAGGACCCCACAATCACATGGCCGGGGATAGCTGGCTTCTGCATTGCCAGCTGTGGGGCTGCCTGTAATTACAGGTGGTCCCCCTGCTGGCTGAAAATAAAATTAAAACAAATAAATGGTGTAAAAAAAAAATTATATATACTTAGATCATATATATATTATATATATATGATCTAAGTATATATATACACATATACATACACACATGTACACCGTCTAGGTGTATTTTACTATTAATATATATATAATTATATATATATATTAATATCAAATTACACGTAGACTGATACTGATTAAATATATATATAATTATTGTTATATATATATTTATATATATTATAAAAAAAATTAAAATGTAAATACGTTAAAAAATAAAATTAAAAAAATTATTAAAAATAAATAATTAAAAAATATATAGATGTGTGTTATTTCGTTCTAACTGTATTGTGAAATATATATATATATATATCAAAATACACGTAGAACAAAATAATATATATATCTATATACATAAATATATACGTATATATCACTATATATAAATAAAAATATTTTTTAAAAATTATATAGATATATACATATATATACACATACGTATATATATACATATATTAATTCTACATATATATTTATGTATTATTTTTACATAATTAGGTATCTTAATTAATTACAATTAGCAGGACCTGCCTGACAACCCATGCCGAAAGTAAAGGGAATTTAATTTGCTAGCACTATATTTAACCCTATAACTTTCCGAGACACCATAAAACCTGTACATGGGGGGTACTGTTCTACTCGGGAGACTTCGCTGAACACAAATATTAGTGTTTCAAAACAGTAAAATGTATTACAACGATGATATCGCCAGTAAAAGTGAAGTTTTTTGCATTTTTCACGCACAAACAGCATTACACGGACAATATTATTGCTGTGATACTTTTTACTGTTTTGAAACACAAATATTTGTGTTCAGCGAAGTCTCCCGAGTACAACAGTACCCCTCATGTACAGGTTTTATGGTGTTTTCAAAAGTTACAGCGTCAAATATAAGGCTTGCGTTTCATTTTTTTCACATTAAAATTCGCCAGATTGGTTACATTGCCTTTGAGACCCTATGGTAGCCCAAGAATGAAAATGACCCCTATGATGGCATACCATTTGCAATAGTAGACAACCCAAGGTATTGCAAACAGGGTATGTCCAGTCTTTTTTAGTAGCCACTTAGTCACAAACACTGGCCAAAATTGGCGTTTTTTGCATTTTTCACACACAAACAAATACTAACGCTAACTTTGGCCAGTGTTTGTGACCAAATGGCTACTAAAAAAGACTGGATATACCCCATTTGCAATACCTTGGGTTGTCTACTATTGCAAATGGTATGCCATTATTGGTGTAAATTTCATTCCCGGGCTACTATACAGTCTCAAAGGCAACGTAACCAATCTGGCGAATTTCAATTTCAAATGTAACGTGCTATATTTGACCCTGTAACTTCCCAAAACGCCATAAAACCTGTACATAGGGGGTACTGTCTTACACGTGAGACTTTACTGAATACAAATATGTGTATTTTATTGCAGTAAAAGCAAACAGTATTATGACACTGACCGTTAAAATGTCATGTAGAACTAACAAAAACAAAACAAATCGTATTTTCTCCCATTTTTTTCATATTAAATTATGTTTCATAGCTAAATATTTGATATTAAATGAAAGCCCTGTTTCCCCTGAATAAAATGATATATAATAAGGGTGGGTGCATTTACTATGAAAGAGGAGTATTACGGTTGGACAGACATGTAGCGCAAGTGCCAGGTTTTGTTTACATTTTGTTTTGTTAACAACGTGTACATTTGGCTCTGTCCTTAAGGGGTTAAATAGAGGAACTCTTGCTAATTACATCAAATTATTGCTAAGATATCTATACGGTTAGCCCTGCTAAATTCTATGCTTTAGGACTTTATAGTGGTAAATATGGAACCCAACTGCGTTTAGAAGGGTGTGCTTGTATATGTTTGTAATTGTGTATGTCTATGTATGTATTTATGTGATGTTTACGTGAATTTGTATATGTATGTTTATGTATTATTTCTACAAAATTATGTGATATGATTAAAATATATTTTATTTCTGCATGTATATGTATGTATTATTTTTACATTATTATGTGATTTTATTAATTATAATTTGAGGAACCTGCCTAACAGCCCAGCAGAAAGTCCAGAGAATTTAATTTGCAAGCTTCATATTTGGCCCTAGACATTTTGTTATTTTCAAAGTTTTGTAAATAACAAAATGCCTTAGCTTCTCACACTCTTTTACATATTATTCTAATTTAATTGTGTTCCATATATGAATATTTGATGTAAAATGAAAGTCCTATTTCTCCTGAGCAAAATGATATATAATAAGTGTGGGTGCAATATGCCAGTTATGGCTGAACAAACATATAGCTCAAATTCTAGGTTTTGTTTTAGTCAGAACAAGTACAATTGCCTCTGTCCTTAAGGGGTTAATAATAAATATATAAATATATACAGACCTGAATCGATGTCTTTATGTATTTGCTCCATTGGAAATTCCACGTTTTCCTTTATTAATGGGAAATTATCGTCACAAAAGTGAACTTCAACAAATCTTTTTGCCGGATATGCCTCATCATGATAATGCTTGGGGCCGGTGGAACTCATGTTGAATAGCCAAGGTGCTGTGATCAGCTACGCTCTGATGAAATGCTCCCTTATATATATTTAATACTTATGTAAATCTGATAACACCAGGATGCAAACCACATCAGATGATCAAGTGATGTTTTAGTCCTTAGGGTTCCTTCATGCAGGCTAAGTGCTGGTTTTTGAAAAATGCTAGTTAGATGGTTAGACGTGGGATATGGATCTGGTCAATTCTGGTAGAATGAGGCAGACTGTGCTCGGTAGTCGTTCTATTAGTGAGACGCAACATTTACCGGGTTATTCACTAAAATTTTTAGGAATCCAAAGTGAATTTAAAATTTAAGGCCAATAAAGCTAATCTGGAAGCATAGCTGACTTGAACAACTTCCAGTTTGACTGTTTAATTTGGCCTTTAAAATCACTTGTAATTGCCAGCAATTCTCACTTTAATGAATAACCCTAATACTGTTTTATACCACCTATTTTAATGGGTTTAAACTGTGTCCACTAGACATGTGCAATTTGTTTCATTCCGAATGTGAATTGCCAAATCTCAATTATTTTAGCTTTAATTTCTGTGTACACCAGACATGGCATATACATTTTTTAGCCCCCACAGTGATGTTTGCACTGTGCATGTGCATGTACAATACCTGTGCTCTATGGAATTTCTTGACAGATGTTCAAGAGCACATGAGTGTACCCAAGGCTTTGCTGGACGACTTTGTTGCCCACAACATGGAGGTGCGGTGGAGTTAAGATTTTCACTTACCTTCACTGCTCTAGCATTTACTGATTGAGGGAACAAGAAACTGTTACTTTTGTGGATTAAGGTCTGGACCTAAATGTTGTGAATTGTATGAGAAACAAGCAACAATAAAGGTTTATACTTTACTCATTTATGGATGCTCATTCCTATCATGTATATTGTATGTAATCAGAGTTAGTGGTCCTCTCAGGATGGGTGTTGTGCAACAAAGGTAAGACTTTCACTTACCTCCACTATACTTTAGTATTTGCTGGGTTGAGGGAACAAGGATATGTCACTTGTCTAGATGTAACAGCTCACCTTCAACTAACATCGCCTGAAATGATGTCTATTCCCATCAGCAATTGTTTTTGTGGCTAAGTGTGGTGTCAGAAACTCAGACCTTTGTTACATTTTGCTTAAAAATCATTACTTTGCCTTGAAATTCAGTGAAATCTGTTTTTGTGATAAATTCAAAAGTGACATTTTAATATCCTGGGAGTCAGGACCAGAATAAGACTCTCCTTGTGCTCATTGTGCTGCCTGGGTCCAAGGATAACATGCTATCCCTTTCCCCCCACCAAAAGCTTGCCAATATCCATTATGTTATGTGTAGTGGATGCAATGTCTGCTTGTGTAGTGGATGCAGTGTATGTATTGTATGCAGTGTATGCAGTGTGTGCAGTGTACGTAGTGAATGCGTTATGTGTATGTGTGTGTGTAGTGAATGCAATATGTGTTCGTGTAGTGGATGCAATGTCTGTGTGTCTAGGATGCAGTGTCTCTTTTTTGTGTCATGGATGTAGTGTGTATTGTATGCATTGTGTGTATTGAATACATTTTCTGTGTGTGTCTAGTGGATGCAGTGTCTGTGTAGTGGATGTAGTGTCTGTGTAGTGCATGTAATGTTGGATAAATGCTTAGGTTTTTTTTAAATTAGAGCAGTTTAAATTAAATTGGGCCTATCCCCACCCTCCCCCTGTCTCTGGAAGAGGGGGACGGTGTGTAGGAAGGGACAGTATAGGGGAAATAGTGTGCAGGAAGGTGACAGTATAGGGGGCAGTGAGTAGGAAAGTTACAGTATAGGGAGCAGTGTGTAGGAAGGTGACAGTGTGAGGGGGCAGTGTGTAGGAAGTAGTCAGTGGGGGGCAGTGTGTAGGATGGCTGTGGTGAAAGTGTGGGGGCAGGGTGTGGTGGTGACAATGTGGGGGGCAGAGTGTGGGGGGCAGGGTGTGAGGGTGACAGTGGTGGGTAGCAGGATGTGAGGGTGAGAGTGACAGTGGAGGGGCAGGATGTGATGGTGACAGTGACAGTGTGCGGGCAGGATGTGAGGGTGACAGTGACAGTGTGCGGGCAGGATGTGAGGGTGACAGTGGTGGGGCAGGATGTGAGGGTGACAATGCCAGTAATGGAGGGCAGGATATCTATCTTTCAATGCTAACCCCCTACCTTCCGATGCTGCAGAAACATGCAAAAACAAAATGTTAAAAATCAACTTCATTTATTTATTTTTTCTTGTTCCTAAGTGTAACAGAAAGTAAAAGAAAATATAAAAAATATGTTCTGTAATACTAGTTTCCCTTTATTGTCTGCGAGTGATAAGCTTTGGAATCCTTAAATTTCTGGGGGTTCAGAATTATTCTGTATCAATAGATGGAAGAAGGTAACTGTGGTTAGGAACTCAGAAGAGACAAAGTCTATGAAGTTTGCTTTAAATACTTTATTAAATATTTTAATATTAACGTAGAGCGAGAATTTGATTTATCTGATTTATGTCTTGGTGAATACATTTCTACACATTCTACACATTCAGTTCTATATTACTACTTATATAATCTAGTACTCACTGGCAAGTAATTCCAGAGAGCAACCATTTAGTTTTTTACTCTAATATGAAATGCTGTGGCACATGTATAACTAGTCACATGTTAAAGTGGCACTGTCACCTTTTGGGGACTTCGCATAACATATAAAACCCCCGATGTTGGAGAGGAGAAGGGTGGAGGAAAAGGTAAGTTTTACTTACTTGATCCTATCCCTTGTGGATACTGTCATCTTTTTCCTACTCATTCTCTTCTGCCCCAACCATTGTCACTGCTGTACTCGTGTGTGTGCATGAGAATACAAAATTGCAGTCTGTGGAGGAGACCATGGGAACCTCCACAGATGGAGCCAATTCCTTGCAGTCGTCACTGGTGATGGCTGAGGGCTGGACACTTTTAGAGGGCAGTAGCTCTGCCCACTTTCAAGACGAGTCAGGCACAGGAAAAATACAGAGACAAAGTAGTCACTACTTTGTGTCAGTATATCCTTTGACTGGTTTGGAATTTCAGTGAATTCAGTCAATATTAATATTTCATAAAGATTTTATCTCTATAAAATGCTGATTTTGCAGGGGGGTGACAGTGCCGCTTTATGAATGAACTAGTTAAACAGCCTTCATGCAAGCTCTAATATGCATTACTGCATCGTAATCAACCAGATCACATTTTTTTTTGCTAGGTAGTACATTCACTTTTTCAAGGACAAGCCCAGCATTAATGACAGCCTGTTTTACAAACTCTTTATCAACCGAGAGAATAAAGAATTTCTCCTCATCAACCTTATAAAATGTCATGTTTAGGACTGTAAACAGTATCAGGTGCCCCCCAGGTTTTAGGCGGGATGTAAGTTTATTCAGGTTTCTCTGGTAGGTGTCTCTGTCTTTGCTGGTAACTTCCAATAGATACAGACTGAGAACGCAGTCCGCTTGGGGTAAATCGACAGGGACCTGATCGTCGTTAGAAATATCCCATTTTACTACTCCTTTAATTGCTTTTCTTGTTTTGTCTTCCTTCACGTGCCATGCTTCTCTGCAATGGGAAAAAAAATATATATTACATATTACATGTTTTTCCTGGTGATTCATTAGCTTTTATAATTTCCTCAGACATTGTCCTTCAAGATAACCTCAGACCTGTCCTAAAACATGTCTCATGCTTTAATTAACCTACTTTAAAATATGTTTACTCTTCAAAACTGGATGAAAATACGTTTGTATGGCTGATTAAAGGAACAAACATGTATTTCTTACACTATCTTGTAACTCAGGGCTTAACACATTTTCTTTGAATTTAGGAGCCAGCTAATAAAGTTAGGAGCCAGATATTTTTAAATTTACAAACCTTTGTATTCAGCGACAAAAATACAATTCTTAAAGGGACACTATAATCACTATGACCACTACAGCTTAATGAATTGGTTCTGGTGTCTATAGTGTGTCCCTGCCTACGTTACAATGTAAACAATACAATTTCAGAGAAAAGGCAGTGTTTACATTGCTTCCTAGTGACACCTCTAATGATCGTCCTACATTCTGCGTCTCCACGCTCTGTGTGGAGGCATTGAATGCTCCCCATCGAGATTCAATGATTCAATGCATCTCTACGAGGAGATGCTGATTGGTGCAGCATTTTGTAACCAATCCTATGGGAAAACATTGGATTAGCTGATATCATCACGTTTGAATAAAAAGACCATTCTCTTGCTAGACACACACACATAACCATGACAAACAGACATGCACACACCATGAAAGACAGAAACACACACACACATACAATGACAGACAGAAACACACACATGCATACCATGACAGACAGACACCATGACAGACACACACACCCTGACGGAGACACACACACACCCTGACGGAGACACACACACACCCTGACAGAGACACACACACACCATGACAGACACACACATACACACACCATGACAGACACACACACTATGACACACACACACACTATGACAGACACACACACACCATGGCAGACACACACGCACACACACCCCATGAAACACACGCACACACACCATGACAGACAAACACTCACACTGACAGACATACACATTCACACATTATTGCTTGTTTTAATACCTGTGGGGTTCAGTGTGCGACAGGCTGGGAGATTGTGCAAGCATGCGGCATGCTGGAGGATTATAGAGGCAGGCGGCAAACTTGATGCTTTCAAGATTCACTTCTTTTACCATAGGAGAGCATTATCTGGCTATTGTACATGCATTGAATCAATACATCTCTTTGGGGAACATTCAATGCCCCCAAGCACAGTGTGGAGCCTGTGAATGCCAGTGTTGCACACCGTCTGAGTGACTACCAGGAGCAGCAGAGGGAGCAGGGGGTAGGGGCTGCAGAGGGAGCAGGGGCTAGGGGCTGCAGAGGGAAGGGGCTGCAGAGGGTAGGGGCTGCAGAGGGAGCAGGGGTAGGTGCTGCAGAGGGAGCAGGGAGGTGGGGGTATGGGCTGCAGTGGGAGCAGGGGGTAGGAGCTGCATGGGGTATGGGCTGCAGTGGGAGCAAGGAGTAGGAGCCGCAGTGGGAGCAGGGGGGTGGGATGCAGTGGAGCTGGGGGTAGGGGATGCAGGAGCAGGGGGTAGGGCTGCAGTGGGAGCAGGGGGGGCTGCAGTGGGAGCAGAGGGGTACGGGATGCAGTGGGAGCAGGGAGGTAGGGGATGCAGTGGGAGCAGGGGGATGCAGTGGGAGCAGGGAGGTAGGGGATGCAGTGGGAGCAGGGGGGTAGGGGATGCAGGAGCAAGGGGTAGGGGATGTAGTGGGAGCAGGGGGTGGGGGGCTGCAGGAGCAGGAGGGGTAGGGATCCAGTGGGAAACAGGGGGGTAGGGGATGCAGTGGGAGCAGGGGGGTAGGGGATGCAGTGGGAGCAAAAGGGGGGTGTGGGATGCAGTGGGAGCATGGGAGGTAGGGGCTCTGATGGGGCAGTAGTAGGGGAAATTATATAATAAAACATTTTAATTTAAAAAAAATAAAGCCCCCCCTGTTTAGATGGAACTAAATAGATAATTCACATCCTGTATTGAATTTATACCATTGTTTTAGATATTATTCATCTATAAGGTCACTACATCATTGTGATGGGGGTTAATAATAGTCAAGGTCTAGGGATTATTTGTTCAGATGTAATTTATCCCATTTCTATATTCATTTTAACAGTTGGTACGCTCTATGATCTTTCTTTTTTGGTTACTTGTATGATTTTGTAACATTTTGTTACATTCATAGAACTTCATGACAACAGTGTCAGTAAATATTAAAGTAACAATTGTTTTCCAACCGGCTAGAATGTATGTACCATCTTTAATATTATTTTCTAGTTACTATTTTATTTATTTATCCATATGTTCCCGTCCTGTATTTTGTTTTTGTTTTGTTTCGGTTCATTTTATCTTTGTATCACACTCCATTCCACTTTATAGTGATTACGTTTGATTCCTCCCCCCTCCCTTACCCCCTCCCTCTTTTTTGTACACGGAGATTGTGGTTACCACGCCTACCTCCTCTGATTTGTCCAGATCATTGGGGAGGAAGCTGTCACTCTCCTTGAATTAGAGCATTTTGATTGGAGGTCTCATCTTGAGGGGCGTGTACTCATCCCTTTATAAGCGGTCCCTAATTCACATACCAGTTAGCTCTTGACAAAGGCGTACTGAACACGCCGAAACGCGCGTCGAGCTGATATTAGCTTATGCTATTATTTTAAACTCGCCTCTTTTCCTTTTGTATTTACCTGGGCTCCCACGGCGTTTGTCATGCGCTGAACATTATTATTAGCTTTCTAGGGACTTCGTTAGGCTGCCATGAAGCAGCAGTAAGCTTTTGCCGTTTTGGGTCAGACAGTCAGTTTAGGGCATACTAGGATCTCTCTTAACTTTTAGAGATACTTTATTTCACTAGGATAGGTGTACCACTTTCTAGGCAGCTTTATTTACTGATTATATTATGGTTCTTGCTACCTCTAATGTGGCCATTTATGTCAACCTGAGGTTGATAGGGGTTACTTTACTCTTTGCCTTTGTTTGCAATAAGGGTGCATATTCTACTTTGGTATAGTTATATCCTCTAATTCACCTCCCCCTTTTTCCACTTTCTAGGGAGGTACTATTCACCCCTAAACATCTTAGTACTCAGTCCAGATGCCCTTATCTGTAACTTTAGTTCTGCCTTTCTTTTGCTGCCGACATTATTACCATCGCTAGATATCCACTATCCCATTAATGCTATTTTCTTTTTCTTTTCAATTGTATGACTAGACTAGACCGCGTTGTCACTTATATATTAGTTTATTTAGGTGATTCTACTTGGACCGTTTAAAGGCAAATATTACTTACTCACCTTTATCCTATATTTAGTAATGTGACTTTATGGGTTTAGCGTGCCCAGGCTTTTATTGGTGTTGGCATTCACTTTATCACTATTTAAACATACTGTTTTGGTGTATATAGCATTTTTTCTAATAAAGGTTTATTTACCCTATTTATGTGACGTTCTACATTAGGAGGTATATTTGAATGAGTTGGACTTTCCACCTACTCTGGATGAGTGGATTCTCTACCCCTTTTTCTTCTTCTTCTTCTCATATATATATATATATATATATATATATATTTATTTATTTATTTTTTTAAATTTACCATTTTTGAGTTTGTTATTTTTTTAATTTTTCTTCCAAGCAAAAAAACAATATATCT
The DNA here is from genome assembly GCA_933207985.1 of Pelobates cultripes. Taxonomy (NCBI): domain Eukaryota; kingdom Metazoa; phylum Chordata; class Amphibia; order Anura; family Pelobatidae; genus Pelobates; species Pelobates cultripes. The sequence goes on from OW240921.1 coordinate 115,067,149, forward strand.
GGGTTCAGCTAATATAAATTGATGTGGTAAAGAGCTGCTTACTATTATGAACAGAATGATGTCATACAACAATGATAAAATATGGTCTAACTCATACATTACCTGCCTCCTTCTAACTTGTAGAGAAACTTCGCTCCATATGAGAAGTTAACAGCGTCTTGTTTATTTTGACGCCATTTCTCAAATTCATTGATGTTGAGATCATTTACTTCTATTACATATATGTCTTTAAATCCATTGCAGACTGGTATTAGATGGCTTGCTGTTGCTCCAACACTAAAATCGATCAACGTTTCTCCTTTCACAACTCCTGTAAGAAACCACAGAATGATTGTATGTTGGGAAATGCTTACATGAATCGCAGTGATTGTAAGTGAGCAGTGGGCTCTTGAATGTGGAATATAGGCAGTGATAGCCTTTGGGGTGTGCAAGCTGTGCGGCTGCACAGGGAGCTTTGGCATAAGGGGCACCAGGCAGCTTGCAAGTTCAACTAAAGAGAAGGAAACAGTTAGCAGGTCAGGGGCACAGTAGCCGAGGATTCTGTCACTCCCCCACCCCCCCCCTACTTGAAAACCACAGTAATCTGAATGTACCTTTCCTGGTTAAGAATAATACGTTGTTGTTGCTATTATTATTATTATTATTATTATATTAACCCCTTCCCGACCGTAGATGGAAATTTTCCGTCAACCTTGTCCTTGCGTTAAGGACTGTTGACGGAAAAATTTCCATCATTTAGTAAAGTCAATCCCAGATCGCCGCGATTGCAGCGATCGCGGGGTTAACACTCACCCGCTCTGCCACTGTATCCAAGGCAGACTGGGAGCACCGGATTGCACTGCCCCTGCAGCAGTGATCGCTCTGACAGGCTGTCAGAGCGAGCACATGTGCTGCAGGGACTTACCATCCGCCTCCATGCTCTTCCGCGGTCTGTGTGAAGTGCAGGGAGATGGATCAGAGCTAATCTGCTTCTCCCTGTAAAAAAGAAAATAATTAAAGTTAAATCCCACCCCCCCTTTCCCCTGCTTTAATAAAATTAACCCCTAACTACAGTGTTCAATTGGCAGGGATTATCTTTTACTGTCATCTGATTTTTTTTAAACCCCTGAAGGTTATTTTTTTTTTTTTTTAACCAACAGGGGCTAAATTTATTTTATTAATTAATTTAAATATTTTAAAATTATAAATTTAGCTAGCTGGGATGGGTGGAAGTTAGTGGGGAATTGGGGAATTTGGTGTTAGGCTAACTAGGGGTTAACATTAAAAAACGTTTTAAAATAAGCTTTAAAAAGTAAAAAAAGTTTGAAAAAAATGTTTTAGTAACTTTTAAGTAAAAAAAACAAAAACACTCCCTTTTACCCAGTTCAAACTAAAATTAACCCCTTCCCTCCCAGTTGATCACTGCCTACAGTGATCAAAATACAGATCACAGTATTATACTGTGATCTAATTTTTTTAACCCCTTAGGATTAACTTTTATTTATTTTTTAACCCTCAGGGGTTCAATTTATTTAATTAATTAATTAAAATATTTTATAATTATATATTTTGCAAGCTGGGTGGGTGGGAGTTATGGAAAAGTGGGGAATTTACTGTTAGTGCTGCTTACTGCTAGTTAGGGGATAACGGTAAAAAAAGTTTATAAATTTTTTTTAAAAGTGTAAAAAAAGTTAAGAACGTTTAAAAACTTTAATATGTAAAAAAAAGTTTAAAAACGAGTTTTACAAAGTAAAAACTGTTTAAAGAAGTAAAAAAGTTTTACAAAGTAAAAAAATACATTAAAAATGCTCATTACCATTACACTTGGAACATACTAGCGAAAAAATGATCCCACGCTAAGGTTCACAATATGCCTTTTGAATTACCCTGTGGTATATTCTTTAATAAATAGTTTGTGTTTGTGGGGAAGTTTGAATATAACATACGGGGGAATTGTTGTACTCAGCCGACATAGCTGAGCCACATATGTAGTATTATACAGTCGTAGCACACACGGTTTGAATTATATACTGCGCAAACTCACTTTGTGTGTCAAAAAGGCAGAAAAAATGCTTATTATCACTACACTTGGTACAAGCTAACAGAAATTTTTTCCAATGCTAAGGTTCAAAATATGCCTTTTGAATTACCCTGAGATGTCTTCTTTAAGAAATTGTATGCCTTTACGGGGTAATTGGATTATATAGCCTGGTAAAATACTCTAAAATGGGACATGGACACAGAGTAAAAATTGAAAGTTTGAAAAAAACTGGAATGGCTGTGTCTCAAATGTGCCCCTTCAATGTCCACATATACCTGGCAAAGGTACATAGAGGGGTATTGCTGTACTCAGCTGACATAGCTGAGCAACATATGAAGTACATGGGCATCCGCAGGAATTTTTCCAGGGGTGGGCATAATTGTAATGACATCCATGCTTGGTACCTTTTTGACAGTGTCATGAAAGGGAAGGGGCATAGCCATTATCACATAAAGCCAGGGTGAATAGCGTTTTCACAACTATGGTGTCAGGAATATATGTTTGTATTCCTGACACTATAGTGTTTCTTGGCCCCTTCTGCTCTTTTACCTTTCTGCTTCTTTCTGCTTATTTAGCGCCCTTCTGCTCCTTTCTCATTCTGATCCCTTTCTGATCCCTTTTCTATTTTACCTTTGTGCTCCTTCTGATTCTTTCTGCTCCTTTACCTTTGTGCTCCTTCCTGCTCTTTGCAGGCCCTTCCTGCTCATTCTCCTATTTTACCTTTGTGCTCCTTCTGCCCCTTCCAGCTCATTTCTGACCCTTTCTGCTCCTTCTACTTTACCTTTGTGCTGCTTTACCTTCCAGCTCCTTGCTGACCCTTCCTGTTTATTTCTGATCCTTTGTGCTCCTTCTCCTACTTTACCTTTTATGCTCTTTGCTGTCCCTTCCAGCTCCTTGCTGCCCTTTCTGCTCCTTGATGTCCCTTCCTGCTCATTTCTGTTCCTTCTCCTTTTCTTACTTTACCTTCCTGCTCCTTGCTGACTCTTCATGTAGGCTGTCTCCCCCATCCCTCACTTCCATAGGCGTGCGCACAGGGTGTGTCGAGTGTGCCTGGGCAAACCCTAATCCCCGCGGCACGCCAATGGATTGAGACCGGCAGGGGAGATCTCTGGATCTCCCCGGTCGGCTCATGCAGAGCCGACGCTATCCGAGCGGCGGCTCTGGTCTAAGCCTCCATGGGCCGGTGGGGAGATCTACCTCACCGGTCCACAGCAGCATGGAGGGAGGCAGCAGAGAACCCGGGCTAGAGTTCACTCTCCACTGAACCACAAGGGAAGGCAGCAGGACTGGGATATTAACTAATCTGCCCCCACCTCCACCCAAACATACAGCACACACACACACACACACACACACACAGCACCTACACATAACCCACAAACAGCACCCACACACATACATCACCCTCGCACACACAGCACCCACACACATACAACACCCACACACACCCAGCACACTAACAGCATCCTCACAAACACACAAAACCCACATACAACACCCGCACAGCACCCACACACAAACAGCACCCTGACAAACACACAACACCCACACACAGCACACTAACAGGACCAGAACAAACACGCACACACAAACACCCTCTCACACACACACACAGCACACTACCAGTTCCCTCACACACAGCACACAAACAACACCCTCACACACACACACACACAGCAGTGTGTGTGTATATATATATATATATATATATATATATATATATATATACACACATACACATGGCGTGTGTTTGTGCTTTAGGGTGCACTCCCCTAATCTATAGGCTGCTGCCCCCCCCAGCCTCACTCCCTAATCTATAGGTTGCTGCCCCCCCTCCCCTAATCTATAGGCTTCTGACCCCTCCCCAGCCTCACTCCCTAATCTATAGGCTGCTGCCCCCCCCACT
>OW240921.1:115071174-115090540 GCA_933207985.1 Pelobates cultripes
TTTTTTCGCTAGTATGTTCCAAGTGTAATGGTAATGAGCATTTTTAATGTATTTTTTTACTTTGTAAAACTTTTTTACTTCTTTAAACAGTTTTTACTTTGTAAAACTCGTTTTTAAACTTTTTTTTACATATTAAAGTTTTTAAACGTTCTTAACTTTTTTTACACTTTTAAAAAAAATTTATAAACTTTTTTTACCGTTATCCCCTAACTAGCAGTAAGCAGCACTAACAGTAAATTCCCCACTTTTCCATAACTCCCACCCACCCAGCTTGCAAAATATATAATTATAAAATATTTTAATTAATTAATTAAATAAATTGAACCCCTGAGGGTTAAAAAATAAATAAAAGTTAATCCTAAGGGGTTAAAAAAATTAGATCACAGTATAATACTGTGATCTGTATTTTGATCACTGTAGGCAGTGATCAACTGGGAGGGAAGGGGTTAATTTTAGTTTGAACTGGGTAAAAGGGAGTGTTTTTGTTTTTTTTACTTAAAAGTTACTAAAACATTTTTTTCAAACTTTTTTTACTTTTTAAAGCTTATTTTAAAACGTTTTTTAATGTTAACCCCTAGTTAGCCTAACACCAAATTCCCCAATTCCCCACTAACTTCCACCCATCCCAGCTAGCTAAATTTATAATTTTAAAATATTTAAATTAATTAATAAAATAAATTTAGCCCCTGTTGGTTAAAAAAAAAAAAAAATAACCTTCAGGGGTTTAAAAAAAATCAGATGACAGTAAAAGATAATCCCTGCCAATTGAACACTGTAGTTAGGGGTTAATTTTATTAAAGCAGGGGAAAGGGGGGGTGGGATTTAACTTTAATTATTTTCTTTTTTACAGGGAGAAGCAGATTAGCTCTGATCCATCTCCCTGCACTTCACACAGACCGCGGAAGAGCATGGAGGCGGATGGTAAGTCCCTGCAGCACATGTGCTCGCTCTGACAGCCTGTCAGAGCGATCACTGCTGCAGGGGCAGTGCAATCCGGTGCTCCCAGTCTGCCTTGGATACAGTGGCAGAGCGGGTGAGTGTTAACCCCGCGATCGCTGCAATCGCGGCGATCTGGGATTGACTTTACTAAATGATGGAAATTTTTCCGTCAACAGTCCTTAACGCAAGGACAAGGTTGACGGAAAATTTCCATCTACGGTCGGGAAGGGGTTAATATAATAATAATAATAATAATAATAGCAACAACAACGTATTATTCTTAACCAGGAAAGGTACATTCAGATTACTGTGGTTTTCAAGTAGGGGGGGGGTGGGGGAGTGACAGAATCCTCGGCTACTGTGCCCCTGACCTGCTAACTGTTTCCTTCTCTTTAGTTGAACTTGCAAGCTGCCTGGTGCCCCTTATGCCAAAGCTCCCTGTGCAGCCGCACAGCTTGCACACCCCAAAGGCTATCACTGCCTATATTCCACATTCAAGAGCCCACTGCTCACTTACAATCACTGCGATTCATGTAAGCATTTCCCAACATACAATCATTCTGTGGTTTCTTACAGGAGTTGTGAAAGGAGAAACGTTGATCGATTTTAGTGTTGGAGCAACAGCAAGCCATCTAATACCAGTCTGCAATGGATTTAAAGACATATATGTAATAGAAGTAAATGATCTCAACATCAATGAATTTGAGAAATGGCGTCAAAATAAACAAGACGCTGTTAACTTCTCATATGGAGCGAAGTTTCTCTACAAGTTAGAAGGAGGCAGGTAATGTATGAGTTAGACCATATTTTATCATTGTTGTATGACATCATTCTGTTCATAATAGTAAGCAGCTCTTTACCACATCAATTTATATTAGCTGAACCCAGATATATTGTTTTTTTGCTTGGAAGAAAAATTAAAAAAATAACAAACTCAAAAATGGTAAATTTAAAAAAATAAATAAATAAATATATATATATATATATATATATATATATGAGAAGAAGAAGAAGAAAAAGGGGTAGAGAATCCACTCATCCAGAGTAGGTGGAAAGTCCAACTCATTCAAATATACCTCCTAATGTAGAACGTCACATAAATAGGGTAAATAAACCTTTATTAGAAAAAATGCTATATACACCAAAACAGTATGTTTAAATAGTGATAAAGTGAATGCCAACACCAATAAAAGCCTGGGCACGCTAAACCCATAAAGTCACATTACTAAATATAGGATAAAGGTGAGTAAGTAATATTTGCCTTTAAACGGTCCAAGTAGAATCACCTAAATAAACTAATATATAAGTGACAACGCGGTCTAGTCTAGTCATACAATTGAAAAGAAAAAGAAAATAGCATTAATGGGATAGTGGATATCTAGCGATGGTAATAATGTCGGCAGCAAAAGAAAGGCAGAACTAAAGTTACAGATAAGGGCATCTGGACTGAGTACTAAGATGTTTAGGGGTGAATAGTACCTCCCTAGAAAGTGGAAAAAGGGGGAGGTGAATTAGAGGATATAACTATACCAAAGTAGAATATGCACCCTTATTGCAAACAAAGGCAAAGAGTAAAGTAACCCCTATCAACCTCAGGTTGACATAAATGGCCACATTAGAGGTAGCAAGAACCATAATATAATCAGTAAATAAAGCTGCCTAGAAAGTGGTACACCTATCCTAGTGAAATAAAGTATCTCTAAAAGTTAAGAGAGATCCTAGTATGCCCTAAACTGACTGTCTGACCCAAAACGGCAAAAGCTTACTGCTGCTTCATGGCAGCCTAACGAAGTCCCTAGAAAGCTAATAATAATGTTCAGCGCATGACAAACGCCGTGGGAGCCCAGGTAAATACAAAAGGAAAAGAGGCGAGTTTAAAATAATAGCATAAGCTAATATCAGCTCGACGCGCGTTTCGGCGTGTTCAGTACGCCTTTGTCAAGAGCTAACTGGTATGTGAATTAGGGACCGCTTATAAAGGGATGAGTACACGCCCCTCAAGATGAGACCTCCAATCAAAATGCTCTAATTCAAGGAGAGTGACAGCTTCCTCCCCAATGATCTGGACAAATCAGAGGAGGTAGGCGTGGTAACCACAATCTCCGTGTACAAAAAAGAGGGAGGGGGTAAGGGAGGGGGGAGGAATCAAACGTAATCACTATAAAGTGGAATGGAGTGTGATACAAAGATAAAATGAACCGAAACAAAACAAAAACAAAATACAGGACGGGAACATATGGATAAATAAATAAAATAGTAACTAGAAAATAATATTAAAGATGGTACATACATTCTAGCCGGTTGGAAAACAATTGTTACTTTAATATTTACTGACACTGTTGTCATGAAGTTCTATGAATGTAACAAAATGTTACAAAATCATACAAGTAACCAAAAAAGAAAGATCATAGAGCGTACCAACTGTTAAAATGAATATAGAAATGGGATAAATTACATCTGAACAAATAATCCCTAGACCTTGACTATTATTAACCCCCATCACAATGATGTAGTGACCTTATAGATGAATAATATCTAAAACAATGGTATAAATTCAATACAGGATGTGAATTATCTATTTAGTTCCATCTAAACAGGGGGGGCTTTATTTTTTTTAAATTAAAATGTTTTATTATATAATTTCCCCTACTACTGCCCCATCAGAGCCCCTACCTCCCATGCTCCCACTGCATCCCCCACCCCCCTTGCTGCCACTACATCCCCTACCCCCTTGCTCCCACTGCATCCCCGCCTCCCTGCTCCCACTGCAGCCCCCCCCCCTGCTCCCACTACATCCCTACCCCTTGCTCCCACTGCATCCCCTACCCCTGCTCCCACTGCACTACCCCCTGCACCCACTGCAGCCCCACCCCTGCTCCCACTGCATCCCCTCCCTGTATCCCCTACCTCCATGCTCCCACTGCAGCCCCCCACCCCCTGCTCCCACTGCATTCCCCTACCCCCTGCTCCCACTGCATCCCCTACCCCCAGCTCCACTGCATCCCCCACCCCCCTGCTCCCACTGCGGCTCCTACTCCTTGCTCCCACTGCAGCCCATACCCCATGCAGCTCCTACCCCCTGCTCCCACTGCAGCCCATACCCCCACCTCCCTGCTCCCTCTGCAGCACCTACCCCTGCTCCCTCTGCAGCCCCTACCCTCTGCAGCCCCTTCCCTCTGCAGCCCCTAGCGCCTGCTCCCTCTGCAGCCCCTACCCCCTGCTCCCTCTGCTGCTCCTGGTAGTCACTCAGACGGTGTGCAACACTGGCATTCACAGGCTCCACACTGTGCTTGGGGGCATTGAATGTTCCCCAAAGAGATGTATTGATTCAATGCATGTACAATAGCCAGATAATGCTCTCCTATGGTAAAAGAAGTGAATCTTGAAAGCATCAAGTTTGCCGCCTGCCTCTATAATCCTCCAGCATGCCGCATGCTTGCACAATCTCCCAGCCTGTCGCACACTGAACCCCACAGGTATTAAAACAAGCAATAATGTGTGAATGTGTATGTCTGTCAGTGTGAGTGTTTGTCTGTCATGGTGTGTGTGCGTGTGTTTCATGGGGTGTGTGTGCGTGTGTGTCTGCCATGGTGTGTGTGTGTCTGTCATAGTGTGTGTGTGTGTCATAGTGTGTGTGTCTGTCATGGTGTGTGTATGTGTGTGTCTGTCATGGTGTGTGTGTGTCTCTGTCAGGGTGTGTGTGTGTGTGTGTGTCTCCGTCAGGGTGTGTGTGTGTCTCCGTCAGGGTGTGTGTGTCTGTCACGGTGTCTGTCTGTCATGGTATGCATGTGTGTGTTTCTGTTTGTCATTGTATGTGTGTGTGTGTGTTTCTGTCTTTCATGGTGTGTGCATGTCTGTTTGTCATGGTTATGTGTGTGTGTCTAGCAAGAGAATGGTCTTTTTATTCAAACGTGATGATATCAGCTAATCCAATGTTTTCCCATAGGATTGGTTACAAAATGCTGCACCAATCAGCATCTCGATGGGGAGCATTCAATGCCTCCACACAGAGCGTGGAGACGCAGAATGTAGGACGGTCATTAGAGGTGTCACTAGGAAGCAATGTAAACACTGCCTTTTCTCTGAAATGGTATTGTTTACATTGTAACATAGGCAGGGACACACTATAGACACCAGAACCACTACATTAAGCTGTAGTGGTCCTAGTGATTATAGTGTCCCTTTAAGAATTGTATTTTTGTCGCTGAATACAAAGGTTTGTAAATTTAAAAATATCTGACTCCTAACTTTATTAGCTGGCTCCTAAATTCAAAGAAAATGTGTTAAGCCCTGAGTTACAAGATAGTGTAAGAAATACATGTTTGTTCCTTTAATCAGCTATACAAACGTCTTTTCATCCAGTTTTGAAGAGTAAACATGTTTTAAAGTAGGTTAATTAAAGCATGAGACATGTTTTAGGACAGGTCTGAGGTTATCTTGAAGAACAATGTCTGAGGAAATTATAAAAGCTAATGAATCACCAGAAAAAACATATAATATGTAATATTTTTTTTTTCCCATTGCAGAGAAGCATGGCACGTGAAGGAAGACAAAACAAGACAGGCAATTAAAGGAGTAATACAATGGGATATTTCTAACGACGATCAGGTCCCTGTCGATTTACCCCAAGCGGACTGCGTTCTCAGTCTATATCTATTGGAAGTTACCAGCAAAGACAGAGACACCTACCAGAGAAACCTGAAAAAACTTACATCCCGCCTAAAACCTGGGGGGCACCTGATACTGTTTACAGTCCTAAACATGACATTTTATAAGGTTGATGAGGAGAAATTCTTTATTCTCTCGGTTGATAAAGAGTTTGTAAAACAGGCTGTCATTAATGCTGGGCTTGTCCTTGAAAAAGTGAATGTACTACCTAGCAAAAAAAACTGTGATCTGGTTGATTACGATGCAGTAATGCATATTAGAGCTTGCATGAAGGCTGTTTAACTAGTTCATTCATAAAGCGGCACTGTCACCCCCCTGCAAAATCAGCATTTTATAGAGATAAAATCTTTATGAAATATTAATATTGACTGAATTCACTGAAATTCCAAACCAGTCAAAGGATATACTGACACAAAGTAGTGACTACTTTGTCTCTGTATTTTTCCTGTGCCTGACTCGTCTTGAAAGTGGGCAGAGCTACTGCCCTCTAAAAGTGTCCAGCCCTCAGCCATCACCAGTGACGACTGCAAGGAATTGGCTCCATCTGTGGAGGTTCCCATGGTCTCCTCCACAGACTGCAATTTTGTATTCTCATGCACACACACGAGTACAGCAGTGACAATGGTTGGGGCAGAAGAGAATGGGTAGGAAAAAGATGACAGTATCAACAAGGGATAGGATCAAGTAAGTAAAACTTACCTTTTCCTCCACCCTTCTCCTCTCCAACATCGGGGGTCTTTATATTTTATGCGAAGTCCCCAAAAGGTGACAGTGCCACTTTAACATGTGACTAGTTATACATGTGCCACAGCATTTCATATTAGAGTAAAAAACTAAATGGTTGCTCTCTGGAATTACTTGCCAATGATTACTAGATTATATAAGTAGTAATATAGAACTGAATGTGTAGAATGTGTAGAAATGTATTCACCAAGACATAAATCAGATAAATCAAATTCTCGCTCTATGTTAATATTCAAATATATAATAAAGTATTTAAAGCAAACTTCATAGACTTTGTCTCTTCTGAGTTCCTAACCACAGTTACCTTCTTTCATCTATTGATACAGAATAATTCTGAACCCCCAGAAGTTTAAGGATTCCAACGCTTTTACTTTCTGTTACACTTAGGAACAAGAAAAAAGTTAAATGAAGTTGATTTTTAACATTTTGATTTTATGTGTTTCTGCACCATCGCAAGGTAGGGGTTTAGCATGGAAAGCAAGATATCCTGCCCCCCACTACTGTCCTTGTCACCCTCACATCATGCTCCCACACTGTCACTGTCACACACTGCTACCCACCACTCTCACCCTCACACCCTGCCCCCCACACTCTGCCCCCACACTGTCACACTCACACTCTGCCCCCCCACAATGTCACCACCACACCCTGCCACCACACCGTCACCACAGCTATCCTACACACTGCCCCCCAACACTGTCACCTTCCTACGCACTGCCCCCCTATACTGTCACCTTCCTACACACTGCCCCCTATACTGTCACTTCCTACACATATGAGAATAAGCCCAATTTAATGTAAACTGCTCACCCCCAAGCATTTATCTAATATTACATGCACTACACAGATACTACATCCACTACACATATACTACACCCACTACACATATACTACATCCACTACACAGACACGGCATCCACTAGACACACACAGAAAATATATTTAAAACACACAATGCATACAATAGACACTACATCCATGGCACAAAACCAGACACTGCCTCCTAGACACACAGACATTGCATCCACTACACACACACATATTGCATTCACTACACACACACATACACATAACGCATTCACTACATACACTGCATACACTGCATACAATACACATACTTCATCCACTACACAAGCAGACATTGCATTCACTACACATAACATAATGGATATTGGCGAGCTTTTGGTGCGGGGTGTGGGGAGAGGGACAGCATGTCATCCTTGGACCCAGGCAGCACAATGGGCACAATGAGAGTCTTATTCTGGTCCTGACTCACAGGATATTAAAATGTCACTTTTGAATTTATCACGAAAACAGATTTCACTGAATTTCAAGGCAAAGTAATGACTTTTAAGCAAAATGTAACAAAGGTCTGAGTTTCTGACACCACACTTAGCCACAAAAACATTTGCTGATGGGAATAGACATAATTTCAGGCGATGTTAGTTGAAGCTGAGCTGTCACATCTAGACAAGTGACATATCCTTGTTCCCTCAACCCAGCAAATATTAAAGTATAGTGGAGGTAAGTGAAAGTCTTACCTTTGTTGCACAACACCCATCCTGAGAGGACCACTAACTCTGATTACATACAATATACATGATAGGAATGAGCATCCATAAACGAGTAAAGTATAAACCTTTGTTGTTGCTTGTTTCTCATACAATTCACAACATTTAGGTCCAGACCTTAATCCACAAAAGTAACAGTTCCTTGTTCCCTCAATCAGTAAATGCTAGAGCAGTGAAGGTAAGTGAAAATCTTAACTCAACCGCACACATCACTGGGGGCTAAAAAAATGTATATGCCATGTCTGGTGTACACAGAAATTAAAGCTAAAATAATTGAGATGATTTATTTATTTTTTACAAGGGAGAAAATTTTAACCCCTTAATGACAGAGGCAAATGTACAAGTTCCAAACAAAACCTAGGATTTGAGCTATATGTTTGTTCGAACATAATTTATCTCTTTCATATTAAGTGCACTCACACTTTTATATAATTTTGTTCAGAAAAAATAGGGCAACAATTAAGAAATGTTATTTTCCAAGTTCTGCATGGCATTTTAACCGTGAATGTCATAATACAATTGTTAGCTTTTACTGCAATAAAACACACATTTGTACGCGGTGATGCCAACTAGTACAATTATGACCCCCATGTACAGGTTTCATAGTGTTTTGCATAGTTATAGGGTCAAATAAAGAGCTTCCCCATTTCAGTTTCTACGCATTGAAATTTGCCAGATTGATTTGCACCTATGTTGCTTTTGAGACAGTATGACAGCTTAGGAGTGACAATTACCCCATCATTGCATACAATTTTCAAAAGTAGACAACCCAGGGTCAAAATTGGGTACTTCCAGTCTTTTATAGTAGCCACTTAGTCACAAACACTTCAGATTTGTTATTTGCATTGTTCAAACAAAAACTGCACTTTCACTGATTATATAATCATCATTGTATGTTTTATTGCTCTAAGACACTCATATTTGTGTTCAGCGATGTTTCACGAATACAACAGAACCCCCCCCGTGTACCGGTTTTTATGGGGTTTTGGAAAGTTACAGGGACAAATATAGGGCATGCAAATTAGATTCTCTGATATTTCTACCTGTGTGTTCAGGCTGGTCCCCCAATATATAATTAATAAAGCAACATAATTATATGTAACTAATATGTATATAGGAATATATATAATATAATATAATTTCAACACTGTGCAGCACTGACCCAGCAAGCACCTCTAGTGGCCGTCTGCGTCATTGCCATTGGAGGTGTCCCTAGGGAGCAATCTACACACTGCCTCTTCTCTGAAAAGGCAGTGTTTACAGCAAAAATCCTGAAAGGACAGGCAGCAGACACCAGAACAATTTCTCTTTAAACCAGAAATTTTATGAATGCAGACAAGTGGGACACAGCCAGTTTAAACCCATTAAAATAGTTGGTAAAAGACAGTATCGGGATTATTCAGTAAAGTGAGAAATGCTAAAGTTAATTCCAATATTAAGACCAAGTTAAAAAGTAAAACTGGAAATGTTCTTCAAGTCAGCTATGCTTCCAGTTCAGCTATATTGCCCTGAGATATGAAATTCTTTTGGATTCCCAACAATTCTCATTTTAGTGAATAACCCGGTGAGATATGTTGTATCTCACAAACAGAATGAGTGTCCAGCACAGTCTGCCTCATTTTACCATAATGGCTGGATCCATATCCCACATATAACCATCTATAAACTTTTTATTTCATAAACCAGCACTTAGCCTGCACTAAGGAACCCCGGGGACAGAACTCTTATTATTGAATCAGCGGATTAATTATAATAATTTTTTTAAAACATCATATTTTATGCAGCTGTTTTTCACATGGGCATAATCATCTGATGGTGTTTGCCCTGAATGTGTCATATTTCCCACAATTATTTAATTTTTATAAGGGATCATTTCATCAGGTAGACAAAGCAGAACTGATCACAGCACCTCGGCTATTCAACATGAGTTCCAACGGCCACAAGCATTATCATGATAAGAATTACCCGGCAAAAAGATTTGTTGAAGTTTACCTTTGTGATGATCGTTACCCATTAATAAAAGAAAGCATTGACTTTCCAATGGAACAAATACATAAAGACATTGATTCAGGTCTGTATAGATTGATATATTTATTATTAAACAGGTGAGTCTGAGTGTTGTATGAATAGATACATTTTTAGAGGAAGGTAATATAAAATACATTGGAGAGATTTGTTCCACGTATTACTACACCTCTGCCGACTTGTCGATGGTATCTCATATTAAAAAAAAAAAAAAGTTGTTTGTGGTTTTCATCCAAGTGGTGTTTTGCACGCAAAGTTCAGCTGAATCACGATATTCAGACTTTCAGATGAATTGACAATCAGTCGAAATTCGAACCAAATGCCCAAGTCTCGAAAACACTCATTTAGCGAATGAAATAAAATATGAAGTTGAATATGTTATTTCTCTTTACACAACTGCTAAGGCTTCGATTAAATATGTGAATGAAATTGCTAGTATTCATATCAACCAATATACCCACACCACACCACACCATAATTTATTACGTGAATTCACCCACACCACACCACACCATATTTATTACACTTTTGCATTTTCAATTTTTTTTATATCTTCTGTTTTATTGTAATCTTATTTTCAGATTCATTTTCGAATAAATCAGTAATAAATCCAACTTTGTCAAGGATATTTACAAGAACATATACAGGATATTTTAATCTAAGATTAAAAAATCCTGTAAGATTTGTTTTCTACTTTGAGGACAAAGGCAACTTTCAAATTGTTATATGTGTTTCTTTAATGGCAATTTTCTTAAAGCAGTACATTCCGGTTTCACGGCTAAATGTTTTCAGATTTTGATATGCGAAGTATCTGAGTTTTATAGTGGTTTGTGAAATCCAAATTTATATAAATAATATTATATAAATAGTGCGCAAGTGACTTTTTATTGTATGTGTTGAGACTCGTGTACTGGAGTCATTGCTGCTGGCCAGGAGTCGTGGGATTTGAGTGCAGCATTTGCTTTTGTATGACACAGCCATGTTACAGTGCTACCATCCACCCCATGTCCCTAGAGTTCCTAAGTGTAGGGGTATTGGAGTTTAGAAAAACACCACTTTCTGTTTCATTAGATCTTTTTGCTAAAAGCAGCAAGTTGGATTGTTAATGTAGGACTCACTTAAGTGGTTTTGCTTTAACGTGACAGGTGAGCTTACATTTGGATGGTTATTGGAGTGATATTAAAAATAACTCCAGTTATTTAAATGTACATAGGGATTTGTGATGGTGCACAAGTAACTTATTTCTTTGGTTTTTTAATGTATGTGTTGGGGCTGATGTGTACTGGGGTCATTGCTGCCGCCCAGGAATAGTGGGAGTTTGAGCTCAGGGCTTAATGTTTTCTATGCTTCACGTTATTAATGTGTGATTTTATGAACCACCAACATTTCAGGTAATATTTATTGTTAGCATTAGCATTAGCAAATGTGCTTTTTTTTTGGCAATAGCTGCAGTCTGTTTAAAAAGGCAAGTTTGCTAATGCCAAAACATTGGAGGGGGGAAGGTGGGGGACTTTTGATACATGCCCAGCTCATATAGGCTCAATGTAAGTTATTACTAGGATTATTTGTTTAAGTTAGACTTGGTCACTCTTTTTGTACAGCTTTTGTATTTAGGTAATATTGTTAAATTGCATGCTGTCCCTTTAAAATATAAAGAATTACTGTTTCATTTGATTATTCATTATTCTGTATGGCTTTAAAACACAACACAGAGTAATGTGCATTTTGTATGACAGGGCTCCACTGTAATACATCTTACAATAATGTGATGAAATGTTTGTTTCTGTTGACTGTGTGTGATATGTGCGTGAAATGTATGCAATGTGTGTGTGTTGGTTGTATATGATGGGTGGTTAATTCACACAAAAAAATGCATGTAGGCAATTGACAGCAGCCACTGACAAGCTAGGAGTGTCACTAGGTAGGTATGTGGGTGTTAATGAATTGGTGGCCAGGTGTGGGTGTGTAACTAGGTAGGTAAGTGGGTGTTAATGAATTGGTGGTCATGTGTGAGTATATTTGACTAGGTAGGTAACTGGGTGTTAATGCATTGGTGGTCAGGTGGGGGTGTATGACAAGGTAGGTTAGTGGGTGTTAATTAATCTGTGGTCAGGTGGGGGTGTATTTGACAATGTAGGTAAGTGGGTGTTAATGAACTGGTGGTCAGGTGGGGGTGTATGACAAGGTGTGTAAGTGGGTGTTAATTAATTGGTGGTCAGGTGGGGATGTATTTGACAAGGTAGGTAAGTGGGTGTTAATGAACTGGTGGTCAGGTGGGGATGTATGACAAGGTGTGTAAGTGGGTGTTAATGAATTGGTGGTCAGGTGGGGATGTATGACAAGGTAGGTAAGTGGGTGTTAATGAATTGGTGGCCAGTTAGGTTAACACAGTAAAGGAGTTTAAGCATGCGTGGGATAGGCATAAGGCTATCCTAACTATAAGATAAGGCTAGGGACTAATGAAAATATTTATTAAATTGGGCAGACTAGATGGGCCGAATGGTTCTTATCTGCCGTCACATTCTATGTTTCTATGTTTCTATGTTAGGGGTGTATTTGACAAGGTAGGTAATGGACTATGTAACAGCTTTTCTTTAAGAGCTTTAAAAAGAGTACCCACATCAGGTAAAGTCTCTTTTTCGAGGTGGTAGACTAGAAGCAAGTGGTCCTGACTCTTTAGAGGTGGCAGAATGGGGTTTACAACTAAACACAAGATCTGCACTCTCCACCTGCATAGTGATGTTGGTGCAACACAACCAATATTGAGCTGCTTTACTGCCAACCAATGAAATACTTGAGGAGTGCCTAAGGTCATTCAGCCAACCAATCACAGACTAGAGGAGTAGCTGAGTTCACTTTGAAGCAGCCACTCACTCTACTGAATTGCCCATGGGGGGACCTGACCTCATGGGAGAACTTATTATAGTCTTATTATAGCTCCCTACTGGTGCTCAACATTGCTGGACCCAGGGCCGATCCTGGGCTGGGTGGCGCCGCACGAAGCAGGCAGATGGCCTCTCAGTGGGAGCCAGCTCGTGGCCAGTTAGCCACCTAAAGGCACCCCTGGAGGGGCATTTATTTAGCAAGACAGAGTAGGCACCTGCTGATCCCAGAGGGCAGGTGCCTACTCTGCAGCAATATACCGGGCCGGAGTGGGAAGAATCCAGGCGGCGTTGGAGCGCTGACTGTACTTTTGATATTTCTGCTCCTCTCTGCTCCCTCACACGCCCTCTGTGGTGATGCCGGGAGCAGGAATATAACATAATTCCGGCCTCGCATCACTAAACAGTGCGAGGGAGGAGAGAGGAGCAGGAAGATCATGAAAGCCACTGGACCCAAGTGAGAGGACCCAGAGGACTCCTAAAGGTAGGAGCAACAAGCAATAAAATTAATTTGTGAGTGTGTGTGCATAACTTTAACTATGTATGTGTCTGTCAGTAAGTGTGTCTGTCATTAAGTGTGAGTGTCTGTCATTAAGTATGAGTGTCTGTCAGTGAGTGTGTGTGTCTGTCAGTGAGTGTGTGTCTGTCAGTGAGTGTGTGCCTATATGGAGAGGTGGAGTTGTTGCATCGGGGAGGGGTTAGTAAGATGACCACACCCATATGGGGGCACCAAAAAACATCTGTACCCAGGCGGCTGTAACCCTATGATTAGCCCTGGCTGGACACCCAGGGAATCACTTGTATTTAATATATTGCTAACCTGGTAATATATCAAATAAAAATTACATTGCTTAATCTCATGAGGAGTGGCAAAATCCTTGGATACTGTTCCCTTGCTGGGATGCCATGAGGTGACCACCCATGCTGCTCCGGACAGTATCCCTACTAACTGTCTCCTTCTCTTCAGTTGAACATGCAAGCTATGTCAGCTGCCTGGTGCCTCTGTTGCCAGGGCTCCCTGTGCTGCTGCACAGCTTGCACATCCCAAAGGCCAGCACTCCCTATAATCCACATTCACTGCAATTCAGTGAGCCAACACAAAACATTTCTAATGTATATGTGCCTGTAAGCATTTTCCAACATACAATAATTCTGTGAGAACAATCGCATGTTGGGAAACCACATTAAATATCTGATACTGAGACTAAAACATTTACAACAGGACAAGTATAACTCCTCACCATTTCTGTCACATAATTATATCCTAACTGGGATAATCATTGTGTAGAATGTACATAAACAAACCTTGTCTTCTATTGTTTACAGGAGTCCTGAAGGGAGAAGCGTTGATTGATTTTAGCGTTGGAGCCTCAGCAAACCATCTTATACCAGCCTGCAATGGATTCAAAGATATATACGTGGTAGAAGTTAATGATCTCAACATCAATGAATTTGAGAAATGGCGACAAAATAGACAAGACGCTGTTAACTTCTCATATGGAGCGAAGGTTCATTACACATTAGAAGGAGGCAGGTAATGTATGATCTAGACCAGTGGTCAGCAACCTATGGCACATGTGCCATGCATAGCACTCAAGGTGCCTTTGAACAGCACTCAAGGCTGCCAGAGACAAAGAGGCTCTGGCCTATCAGCAGTTCCATTAGGACTTCAGTTATCTGCTAGTGCAAACCGAGTGGTGATTGATATTGATATTGATATACAGAGCTGCAGAAGATGCCTCTCCCTCATAAAAATAATACAAACAGCTCGTAAACATACACACACTCATTCCCTACGACCACAACACCACTGACAATCCACATACACGAACACAATCATACAAGAAGCCTGTCACATGCAATAACCCAAGCAGCACCACAGATACACACACACAACACACACAATGTGACACACCATTCACACACACAGTTACAAAAGCAGCCCCCATACACAGCCCACTTTCATAGATATCATACACAATACCACAAGGACTACTCATGAACATATACTGTACAATGTAATAGCCCACATACGCAAAGCAACTGCAACACCCATAAATAACACAATATCTTATCACAAAGGGACCATACCATGCTAAGATTTCGACTGTTTAACATATTCTCATTAGTTCTTTACTATACTTTAATCAACATTCTGTCATCCCATATACTAATTTCATCTAGTATTGTTACATATGCTAGCACACAGCTAATGTCCCACTTTACTAAAACAAAAACAACACTCTGACCATTACTCTTTTATTGTACTGAAATGAAAATCTTTGTCTGAATAAATAAATCATTTAAAAAAAATTAAGGGGACACTATAGTCAACATAACCACAACAGCCTAATATAGTGGTTCTGGTGTCTATAGCATGTCCCCGCAGGCTTTTTAGTGTAAACAGTGCCTTTTCAGAGAAAATATACACCTTTAGTGGTAGTCACTGGCAAGTTACACCTCTAATGGTAGTCACTAAGACAGCAACTTAAGGTGCTTCCTGTGTCAGTGCTGCACAGTGTGCATGGAGACCTTGAATGTTCCCCATAGAGATACATTGATTGGATTGGCTGGTATCATCAAGTTTGGGGACAGCCACAGTGGGACCAGCACGGCTTGAGATACAAGTTGAGTAAAATCACATTTTCAATGAGCCCTAGGGGCTAACTAAATAGTTAGTCTAACCCAGCGGTTCCTAAACTGTGTGCCGTTATGTCCCAGGATATTTTCATGTGCCTCCCCCGCTGATATTTTCATGTGCCTCCCCCGCTGTGCCTCCCTGTCCCATGCTGGCTCTGCAGGACCAGAGGGGAGATCAGAGATCTCCCTCTCCGGCCTGCTAGCAATGTAATGCTGGCAGCCGGCAGGTCGGGAGAGAGGACCCGGGGAGCTCTAACTCGCAGCTCCACCCAGTTTTCTTCTCGCAACCTCTGAGTGTTGCCACAATTACCACGGGAACGCTCCAAATCTTGCGAGAGTAAACTCTAGCCTGAGCTGCAGGCTAGAGTTCACTTTCACCACTAAAACCACCAGGGCCTCTCCACCGGACCACCAGGGATTAGTACTGTCCCCCCTCCAAGGCAAAGGTAAGCAGGGAGGGGGGGTTATGAAAATAATTATTTGTAATTGAATTTTTTTTTTTGTATATTTAAATATTTTCCCTCCTACCCCCCAGAGACACACTAACTCCCTCCATACACACACAATGCTCCCCCATACACACACTGCACCCATTCACACACACTTCCCCCCCATACACACACATTACCCCCCATACACACACATTACTTCCCCATAGACACACACTGCCCCTCCATACACAAACTGTACCCCTCACAAACACTGTACCCATCACACACACTGTGCCCCCACACACACACTGCCCACCCACACACTGCCCCCACACACACTGCCCTGCCACACACACTGCACCCCTCCACACACTGCCCCACACACACATACACTGCCCTCCCCACACACACACACACTGTACTTCTCACATAATCTGCCCCCCACACACACTGTAGCCCTCACACACACACTGTACCCTTCATACAACCTTCCACCTACACACACTACCCCTACACACACACACTGTACTCCTTATGCACAAACTCCCCCACATACACAAACTGCACCCCTCACACACACACACACACTACATCCTTCACAAACACAATGCACCCCTGTACACTCACTTCATCACTCACATGCACAACCTGCAACCCTGACACGCGCATGCAGATCCCTTAAACAGTTTGACTACGTACTCTGGGAGGGCACTACTGGCACCATAACTACTACAAAGTGCTGTAGTGAGTATTGTGCCTGGATTGTTTCTTTAAATATCAGTGTCCCTCCCAAGATTAGGTTCTGGATCTGTGCTTGAATGGCAAGCATTTCTTCCGAACAGGGGCCCAATATATGCCGCGTTACTGTACATATACACAACTTAGAATTTTTTTTGACTTGGGTCGCCTTGGAAAAATATTGAAATATTAAGGGTGGTTTGAACCTAAAAAAGCTTGGGAGGCAAAGGTACAAGTTCTAATCAAAACAAAACTTGGAACTTGGGTTATAATTTACCTTTTTTATATTAAGTGCACCCACACTTATTATACATCATATTCCGGTGAAACAGGGCTTTCATTTGACATCAAATATTTATATATGAAACATAATTTAATACTGTTAGATTTTACTTCTGTAAAATACACATATTTGTGTTCAGCAATATCTGCGTGGTACACCCGTACCCCCATGTACAGGTTTGATGAGGTTTCAGAAAGTGACAGGGTTAAATATAGGGCCTTTCATGTTTTCAGTTTTTACACATTGAAATTTGCCAGATTGGTTTATTGTTTTTGAGAACATATGGCAGCCCAGGAGTGAAAATGAACCCCATAATTGCATGCTAGTTGCAAAAGTAGAAAACCCAGGGTATTCAAAATGGGGTATGTGGAGATATGACCAGCCTTGTTTAGTAGCCACTTAGTCACAAACCCTGGTCAAAGTTAGCGTCCATATTAATTTTTTTGCATTTTTCACAAATTAACTGCCCTTTCACCAATGATATCATCAGTGCTATATGGTTTACTGTTTTAAAACTCTCATATTTGTGTTTAGTAATGTCTCTCAAGTACATCAATACCTCCGATGTACAGGGTTTCATGGTGTTTTGGAAACTTACAGGATCAAACATAAGAATACCCATTTCTGTTTGTACACTTTGAAATTTACCAAATTGGTTATGTTGCCTTTGAGACTGTATGGCAGCCCAGGATAAGAATTACCCCAAATTTGTATAGCTATATTAATATGTATTCATTCTAAGTGTATATTGATACAGATGTCCTGATGAAAGTTCCAAGGAGGAACTGAAACGTTGACTGATATTTGACAATAAAACAACTAATTCATTACAAAGCCAGGAGTGACAGTATTTTCTACACAAGGTATTTAAATATATATATATTGTGATAAAGTGAAGGCAGAGAGGCCTATAACTTTCAACCCCAGGGGGAGTACGTGTTGTATGTATGGTGTACAACACAAACCTAAGTTTAGTTATGGGCCCCTGGGGTGGAGCATTTGGAGAGCAGGCTGAGCCAATGCCCCACTCCGCAGTTTACATACTACTGGGAGAAATAAGGTCCAGGCCAGAGTTTTACACTGTCTCCAACCCACTGCTCAGCTGCAGATAATCAGCTGCAGCAGTGGGAATAAACCCCTCCCTGCTAGGCAGGTAAAGGGGGATTGCTGGCTTCCTCTCTGGAAGCAGGTAGGAGAGATGCTGTTCTCTCCTGTGAGATAGAGAGAGTCAAGAAGACTGAGCACTGGGAGTGCAGAAGGAAAGCAGTCAAGGCTGGCTTGGAGCACTGGGAGTGCAAAAAGGAAAGAAGTTAAGGCTGGCTTGGAGCACTGGGAGTGCAGAAGGAAGCAGTCACGGCTGGCTTGGAGCACTGGGAGTGCAGAAAGGAAAGCAGTCAGGGTGACTGAGTGCTGGAGTGCAGAGTGTTGTTATCTAATAGGGCTGGTGCAACCCAATGATAGAGAGGGATATTAAAAGTCAGTCATTGCTCAGACGAGGTAGGTTTTTGTTTAACCCCTTAAGGACACATGACATGTGTGACATGTCATGATTCCCTTTTATTCCAGAAGTTTGGTCCTTAAGGGGTTAAAGGAAAACTTGTTATATTATTGTTTCTTTAGTTGTGTTGCTGTCACCTCACCTGTGTGGACTTACAAATAAAGTGCCTGGATTATGTGAAAACCAAAGGACTGTGCCTGTTGTTTACCCTAAACGACCGTGCTAACTACAAACAAGGATCACAATAAATATATATATATATACTTAAAATACACTTAGAATGAAATGACATTAGTATTTAGCAGTCCCCCTTCAGGAGGCTACGTAGCCTGCTATGCCGGCCATGTGATCACTCTGTCAGAGCAATCACATGGCCCAGAGGGGCCTAATTTGCCAGAGGGGGACTGGTTGCTAGAAGCAGATTGCTAAGAAGAAGAGTTTCCCGGAGCTGCTGGGGCTGAAAGCCGTTATAGCTGTCTATAAGACTGCAATGGCTAGAAACCCCATTAAAATGCGGACGTTATAGAGCACCGTAACGGTGTTACATTACAGTGTAGTGTCAGGAATACATGTTTGTGTTCCTGACACTATAGTATTACTTTGAACAGCTATAGAAAATGTATTTTCATACAGTTTGGAAGAGCAAACTTGTCTTAAAGCAGGAAAGGAAACCCCTGGCGGACCAGAAGAGTAAAGGGCAAACTGCCGTTCCTCTAATGTTCCACCCAGGGAATACCCACAGCAGTAAGGGCACACTATAAGATCAAAAAAATTAAAAAAATTATAATAATAATAATACAAAATTGGTCAAAAAATCTTTATTAGATAAATAAATAGTGGTGCAACACACAAACGTGCTAGTGAAATTAAAAAAGAAAAGCTTGATGCAGCCTCAATTCACCCTCGCTATTATAGACATAAATGGCTATAGGTTAATAGAGATAAGT
>OW240921.1:115090640-115115001 GCA_933207985.1 Pelobates cultripes
TAAACCTACACTGTCAGAGTGATAATAATGTGGTCACTAAATGGGGGTATACCTTTAAAGGTTAGTAACCAGTCACTAATCTGTTGTGTTCTGGATAGTGAATATAGAAGTATTACAATATATTTAGCTTGAGGTATGAAGTGAGAAATTCAAACCATATCTCTATCCTGTTTGAGAGATATAGAGTTGGTAAATTAAAGGTTGTATTATTAAGGTAGTCGCAGCTAAAATACAACACAAGGGGGGGTTTAAAGTAAATTCAGTTACCATATGCTGAATAGATCCCCCAATGTTACTGCATGCGATAACCCAATACTTAATCCTAAAAAATCCCCAAGATTTAAAAAATATATATATATGTATGTATATCTTCAATAGATCTCTTTCTGCTACTAGAAAAAAGTAGAAACTGGGTAGCCTGAGACAGTCTCCTATATTTTTAGAGAGATAGTAGAGCCCTTCAAAGGGGTAGATTAACTAAGCAGACCGTAGCTTGACATAGGAATAAAAGTTATTTGTAACATTATAATATTGAAAAAGTATCCTAGTCTTTGTTGCATACGGTGGATCCAAAATGCAATCCTAATTGATACTTTAGGAAAAGCACTCCTTTAGTATATAGTCTAATGATTAGACCTCAAAAGCTCTGGGATCAGTCTCTAAGTCTGATTAAACAACCAGACAGGAAACCCCCCCAGAAAAGAGTCTGAATTACCTCTAAATAACTTAATACATGACGGTCATAATTTGTAGCAAATAAACTGCTGACACTATCTAAATGTATGCAAAAGGGAGTAACTGTCAGAGAGTCAAGATAGTACAGCCACCTAAGTGCAATCCTAAAAGGGAGTGAATAGTGCATAAGGCAAGACTCTAGAAATAAATAGATAAAAAGCTTCCCTACTGCAGACGTTATAAGGGAGAAGAAAGAGATCTCCAAAAACTGCTATTGAATGAACTACTGAGTGAACTAGCTACAGCTACAGACTGCTAATATATAATCATCCCCGGACCAGCTAAGGGTAACTGTGCTGCAAACAAGACTTCTACCTAATAAAAAACCCTGTCTAACACGACGCGCGTTTCTGCGCACTAAGGCGCCTTTTTCAAGAGTGTCTCCGTGCCGGGTATCCCCCCGGTCTTTTAAATGAGTAAGACCCGCCTCCATATTACTGCGTCATCTAGCCCGCCCTGTCTTGGAACGTCAAGGGGACGGAGGCTGTACAGGGACAATAGTAGAAGATCAAAGTCTAAGTGCCGATCTTTGAAAGTAATCAAACTCTACTTAAGGTAGGGTTAACCCTTGTAAGGCAAAAAGCTCAACATCCAAATATCAATCGTTGATAAGCAGGTAAACCAAAGTGTGAGACACATTTTAGAACATGTTTGATATTATCTTCTGAGGAAATTTATAGAAGGTAAGGCATCACCATGGAAATCATTGGAAAAATTTAGCTTATTGCTTCACTTTCAAGACTTTTCCCAGAACTGTACTGCTTTTTTCGCTGAGCACCAATATATCGCTATACCTCTTTCAAGGTACGAATGATGAATCTACTATGAGTGTTGTAATATCTGTGTTTTTCCAATTGCAGAGAAGCATGGCACGTGAAGGAAGACAAAACAAGACAAGCAATTAAAGGAGTAATAAAATGGGATATTTCTAACGACGATCAGATCCCTGCCGATTTACCCCAAGCAGATTGCATTCTCAGTCTGTTTCTACTGGACGTTATCAGCAAAGACAAAGAAGTCTTCCAGAACAATCTGAAAAAACTTACATCTCAACTAAAACCTGGGGGGCACCTGATACTGTTTACAGCCTTAAACATGACATTCTATAAGGTTGATGGGGAGAAATTCTTTATTCTACCACTTGATGAACAGTTTGTAAAACAGGCTGTAATTAATGCTGGGCTTGTCATCGAAAAGGTGAATGTATTGCCGAGCAAAAAAAACTGCGACTTGATTGACTTTGACGCTATACTGCACATAAGAGCTTGCATGAAGACTTTTTAACTAGTTCATTCTTAAAACGGCAATGTCACCCCACCTGCAAAATGAGTATTTTATAAAGAAGGGACAGGCTCAGTTAAGTAAAACTCACCTATTCCTGCCCCCTAGCCACCGTTGGGGACCTTTTAAAATTACGCAAAGTTCTCAGAAGGTGACCGTGCCACTTTAACATGTGACTAGTTATACATGAGCCGCCACATTTCAAATTACAGTAAAAATCAAAACATTTGCTTTACAGAATAAATTAGCAATAGATAATTAGATTCTATAAATAGGAATATAGAACTGAATGTGTAGATGTGTATTTACCGAGAATGTAATTCAATAAATCAGATTTTCACTTTATGTTAATGTTAAAACACTTAATAAAGCATTTAAAGCAAATTTCAGACTCTGTCTTATTTGAATTCATAACCAAAGTTACCTTCTTTGATCTATGGATACAGAATACTTCTGAACAATCAGTAGATTAAGGACTGCAAAGCTCATCACCTGCAGCCAATAAAGGCAAACTAGAAGACATATGCAATTTGTTAGGGTCCGAATTCGAATTTGGACAAATTTCCGGCAATTCGGACATTCGGGTACATCCGAATGTCCGAATTGCCGAGTTCCTGAAGTTACAAAGTTCCAAAGTTTTGAAGTGCCGAAGTTCCGAAGCACAGTATTGCCTAAGTACTAATATACTTACCCAGTGCAAGAATGAAGAATATTACACTATATACAATTTTAAATAAAAAGTATGCAAACATATCCAGGATTCAACTGTAAACATTTGCAACACTTACAACAATCAAGTAACACACATTCATATAAAATGTAAGTTACTTGGCCAGTCAGTGTAATGACAAGAATGAATAAGTAGATAACTCCCTAATTCCCATGGTATTAGGGAGCTATCTACTAAAAGGCTGAAAGATCTGAATTGGTCTTTCAGACAAATTTACTAATACTAAGTAAAGATTACTTAGTATTAGTAAATTATGCCCCTACTCACTATGCCGCGAGTAGGGGCATGTCTATTAAACAGTGAGCAGCCTGTGGCTGCTCACTGTAAAAAAAACCTACAAAAAAATAAATATATATATTCCCCCCCCCTGCCCCCACCCCTGAACGGCGGGTGGGGGCCCTAAAGAAGAATAAGGGGGGGACCTATTGTCCTCCACCCGGCACCCACCCATGAGCGGTGGGTGGGGGCCCTAAAGAAGAATTAGGGGGGGACCTATTGTCCTCCCCCCAGCCCCCACCCTTGAACGGCAGGTGTGGCCTCTAAAGAATAATAAGGGGGAGGGACTTGTTGTCCTCCCCCCGGCCCCCACCTATGAGCGGCGGGTGGGGGCCTTAAGTTAGAATAAGGGGGGGCTTATTGTCCTCCCCCCGACCCCCACCCATGAGCAGCGCGTGGGGGCCCTAAGTTAGAATAAGGGGGGAACCTATTGTCCTCCCCCCGGCCCCCACCCATGAGCGGCAGATGGGGGCCCTAAAGAAGAATTAGGTGGGGACCTATTGTCCTCCCCCATGGCCACCACCCCTGAGCAGTGGGTGGGGGCCCTAAATATCAATAAGGGGGGACCTATTGCCCTCCCCCTCGGCCTCCACCCCTGAGCGGTGGGTGGGGGCCCTAAATATCAATAAGGGGGGGATCTATTGTGCTCCTCTCTGGCCCCTACCCCTGGATGGTGGGTGGGGGCCCTAAATAAAAATGTAACACCCTCCCCCCAAAAAATAACCCCTACCTACCACCCTCACCCTAAAAATAATGAGGGGGTACCTTTCTCTAAATACTCTAAATACCTGTAAAAAAAAAAATTAACTTATCATTTGATGTCTTCTTTCTTCTAAACCCCAAAAAAGGCCAAATAAAAATCTATAATATCCAACGCACTTTAAAAAAAAAAAAAAACGAGCGCAAAAGTTTTTTATCCATCTTCACCCATGCAGGGCTCCACGCAGACTGAGCTCTGCAGGGCGGGGGAAGGCTTATAAAGCCTTGCCCCGCCCTGCAATTAGGCTCAGAGCACTCTGATTGGCGGGTTTAAGCCATCCAATCAGAGTGCTCTGACAGGTAAATGAAGAGACTGACAGTTAAGTCTCTACATTTACCTGTCACATCACTCTGATTGGTTGGCTTGAAATCCACCAATCAGAGTGCTATGTGTCATTTTATACAGCGTGGGAAAGTTCTTTGGAATTTTCTCACGCTGTGTAATTTGACTCATAACATATCAGTAACTCTGATTGGTTACTTTGAATGGGGGGGGACCTATTGTCCTCCCCCCGGTCCCCACCCAGAAGTGGCGGGTGGGGGCCCTATGTTAGAATTAGGGGGGGACGATTGTCCACCCCCCCATTCCCCACCCCTGAGTGGCGGAGGGGGGCCCTAAATATCAATAAGGGGGGGGGGACCTATTGTCCTTCCCCTTGGCCCCCACCCCTGAGCGGAGCCCTCCATGGGTGAAGATGGATTATTATTTATTTTTTTTTAAAGTACTTTTTATTTGGCCTTTTTTGGGGCACAAGAGTTTAGAAGAAAGAAGACATCAAAATGTCAGGTATTTAGATAAGGGCGCCTCCCTCATTATTTTTAGGATGAGAGTGGTAGGAAGGGGTTTTTTTTTTTTTGGGAGTGGGGTGACTAGGGGTTTGGAGACCACTAGTCACCTGGGGGGTTAAATTTTTATTTAGGGCCCCACCCACTGCTCAGGGGTGGGGGCCGGGGGGAGGACAATAGGTCCCCCCCCTTATTGGTATTTAGGGCCCCCACCCACCGCTCAGGGGTGGGGGCCATGGGGGAGGACAATAGGTCCCCCTTTATTGATATTCAGGGCCCCCATCTGCCGCTCAGGGTTGGGGACCGGGTGGGGAGGACAATAGGTCCCCCCCCCTAATCCTAACTTAGGAACCCCACCCGCCACTCATGGGTAGGGCCAGGTGGGAGGACAATAGGTCCCCCCCATTAGTTTACTTTACGGCCCCCACCCGCCTCTCAGGGAGCTGGGGGCTGGGGGGACATGGGACAATAGGACCCCCCATATTATACTTTAGGGCCCCCACCCTCCCTTCAGGGGTGGAGGTCGGGGGGGGAATGTTTTACTTTTAGGTTGTTTTTTTTTACAGTGAGCAGCCACAGGCTGTTTAATAGATATGCCCCTACTCGCGGTATAGCGAGTAGGGGCAAAATTTACTAATACTAAGTAATTTTTACATAGTATTAGTACATTTGTCTGAAAGATCAATTTAGATCTTTCAGCCTTTTGTACCGTGGGAATTAGGGAGTTATCTACTTAGCGACTGCAAGAAAAGTCCCGAAGTGCCGAAGTCCCGAAATGCCAAAGTGCCGAAGTTCCGAAGTTGCAGAAGTTCCGAATTTGCCGAAATTCCGAAATGTCGAAGTGCCGAAGTTCTGAAGTATCGAAGTGTCAAAGTGCCGAGGTGCCGAACCGAATGGCCAAAGTCCCGAATGGCCGAAGTCCCGAATTGCAGAATGCCGAACCGAAATTTTTCCCCATGCACATCCCTACAAACTAGTATTATAGAAAATAACACTGCGCATGCACAAAAAACAAACAAACAAGGAGCGAGTCGGCAGCACCACCACTTCCCTCCTTGTAATAATATTAATTCCTACCCCCTCCCTTTATAAAACCTATGGGGGTCACTATGACCCCCATATTAATAAAAGGGGGGTTAAATCCTTCCACATGCCCTACTCACGGGCATGTCACCTAAACAAATTTAAAAGTACTAGTGACTGGGCAGCTATTGCTGCCCAGGCACTAGTGCAATAAGGGAGGACCTGGCACAGTGGGGAACCCAAATAACTAAAATGGGGGGGACATAGTGCCCCTCTAACCCCTACCTGTGATCCACAGGTAGGGGCTATTAATATAAACAGGGGGACCTAGTGTCCCTCCCAGGTTCCCACCCATGAATGGCGGGTGGGGACCTTGATTAAATAAATAATGGGGGACCTAATGTTCCCACCCATGAGCAGCGGGTGGGGACCCTAATTAATTAAAAGGGGGGACCTAATGTCCCCCCTGGTCCCCACGCATGAGCGGCGGGTGGGGATCGTAAATAAATCAATAATGGGGGGACCTAATGCCCCCCCTGGTCCTCACCCATGAGCACGAGTGGGGACCCTAAATAAAAAAATGATTGGGGGGATCTAATGTCCCCCCCAGGTCCCCACCCATGAGCAGCGGGTGGGGACCCTAGTTAAAGGGGGGACCTAATGTGGCCGGTGGCGACCCTAATTAATTAAAGGGGGGACCTAATGTCCCTCCTGGTCCCCACCCATGAGCAGTGGATGGGGACCCTAAATAAATAAATAATGGGGGGTACGTCATGTCCAGCCCAGGTCTCTAACTATGACCGGTGAGTGGGGACCCTAATTAAATAAAGGAGGGACCTAATGTCCCTCCTGGTCCCCACCCATGAGCGGTGGGTGGGGACCCTAAATAAATAAATAATGGGAGGAGACCTAATGTTCCCCCCATGTCCACACTCATGACCGGCAAGTGGGGACCACAAATAATAAAGGGACTAGGGGTCCCCAAGCCCCTAATCACTCCCCCCTAATAAATATACCCTACTTACTCCCCTCACCCTAATAATAGTGAGGGGACAATAAACAAATGCTGTAAAATAAAATTTCATACTTACCATTAGATGTCTTCTTTTCTTTTCTTTCTTCAGCCCCAAAAAAGGGCAAATAAAAATCCATAATACACGTTGCAACTGTTTAAAAAAAAAAAAAAACGCTTGAAAAAATAAAAAATATGCCGGAAAAAAAATAATCCTTCTTCACCCAGCGAGGGCACCATGCAGAATGAGCTCTGCAGGGCAGAGAAAGGCTTATAAAGCCTACCCACGTCCTGCAATTTGACTTAGAGCACTCTGATTGGTTGATTCCAAACCAACCAATCAGAGTGCTCTGACAGATAAATGAAGAGACTGATAGGTAAGTCTCTACATTTACCTGTCACATCACTCTGATTGGTTGGCTTGGAATCCAACCAATCAGAATGTTCTGAGTCATTTTACACAATGTGGGGAAGTTCTTTGGAATTTTCCCATGCTGTGTAATTTGACTTATAACACTCTGATTGGTTGCTTTCAATCAACCAATCAGAGAGTCCGTTTACACAGTGTGGGGAAGTTCTTTGGAATTCTGTGTCATGCCTTTGCTGAGTAAAGAAGGATAATTTTTTTAGCGTTGGGATTTATTTATTTTTCATCGTAATTTTTTTGTGCTCAGGCTTTTTTTATTTAAACAGTTGCGACGGGTATTTTGGATTTTTATTTGGCCTTTTTTGGGGCTGAAAAAGAATAGCAAATAAGAAAGAAGACATCTAATGGTATGTATGACATTTTATTTTACAGGGTTAGTTTATCAGTCCCCCCCTCACTATTATTAGTGTGAGGGGGGAAGGTAGGGTATTTTTATTGGGGGGGGACTAGGGGCTTGGGGATCCGTAGTCACTATATTATTTGTGGTCCCCACCCGCCGCTCATGGGTGGCGACCTGGGGAGGACATTAGGTCCCCGCATTATTTATTTATTTAGGGTCCCCACCCACCGCTCATGAGTGGGGACCAGGGGGGACATTAGGTCCCCCCTTTAATTAATTAGGGTCCACACCTGCTGCTCATGGGTGGGGACTTGGGGGGAATTTAAGTCCACCCTTTAATTAATTAGAGTCCCCACCTGCCGTTCATGGGTGGGGACTAGGGCGGACATTAGGTCCCCCCTTTAATTAATTAGGGTCCTCACCCGCCGCTCATGGGTGGGGACCTGGCAGGAACATTAGGTCATTAGGTCCCCCCCATTATTTATTTATTCAGGGTCCCCACCTGCCATTTATGGGTGGAGACTAGGGGGGACATTAGGTTCCACCTTGAATTAATTAGGGTCCCCCAGGGCCGGACTGGGAAAAAAATTTGGCCCGGGCATTTTTTTATCACAGCGGCCCACTAAGAAGGGGGCGGGGCAGAGAGGGTGTGTTTTGTCATCACTCATGACAAACACGCCCCCTCTCAAAGTGAGCATGGTGGTTCAATGCTCTTCCAGGGCAGACCATGCACAGAGTTCTGCTGAAGAGCTCTAGCATGAGAAAAAAGCCCTGTATTTGTTCTGCGCAGTGCAAGCAAATTTAATAACATGCTTGCACTGTGTTTCTTTGCAACTTGTCTCTGGTGTCTCTATAAATGGATACCAGGAGACAAAAGGGTCAGGAAAGAGTATTGTGCATGTGTTTTGGAGCCTGCTTGGGGTATTGCGTGTGTGCAGAGTGAGCTGGTCGTGGTGTGGTATTGTGTAATAAGGTCGGTTTTAGCCGTGTTGTGTTTGTGGTGTAATGTAATGCATATGTGGCTAGGGGCTTTAGAGAATGTGTGTTTAGGGGATGTAGCAAGTGTGTGTATACAGGCTATAGTGTGTGTGTGTAGGTGATGTAGTGTTTGTAGAGAGTGTGTGTTCAGGGAATGTAGTATGTGTTTGCTTACAAGGAATCTAGTGTGCGTATAGGGGATCCAGAGTGTGTGTGTGTGTGTGTTTGAAGGACCCAGAATATGTATAGGAGATCTAGTGAGCGTGCGTATATAATGGATTCAGAGTGTATATAGAGATCTAGTGTGTGTATGTGTGTAGATGATCCAGAGTTGGGTAGAGGATCTAATGTGTGTCTGGAATGAAATGTGTTTAGGGGTGCTGTGTGTGTGTGTGTGTGTGTGTGTGTTTGTGTGAGGGGTGCTGTGTGTGTGTGTGAGGGGTGCTGTGTGTATATTTATATGTGTATATATATTATATAAATATGTTTGGAAGTATTGTGTATGTGTGTTAGGCAGTGTATCGGGGGGTTGTGTGTGTATGTGAGGAGTGCAGTATGTGTGTGTGATGGATCCTGTGTGTGTGGTGTGGGTGCTGTGTGTGGGTGCTGTATGTGATTGATTTGTGTGAGGGTGCTGTGTGTGTGGGTGCTGTGTATGATGTGTGTGAGAGTGCAGAGTGTGATGTGTGTGAGAATGCTGTGTGTGAGAGTGCTGTGTATGATGTGTGTGAGAGTGCTGTGTATGATGCATGTGAGAGTGCTGAGTGTGAGAGTGCTGTGTATGATGTGTGTATGAGAGTGCGGTGTATGATGTGTGTGAGAGTGCTGAGTGTGAGAGTGCTGTGTATGATGCATGTGAGAGTGCTGAGTGTGAGAGTGCTGTGTATGATGTGTGTGAGAGTGCGGTGTATGAGTGTGAGAGTGCTGTGTATGATGTGTGTGAGAGTGCTGTGTGAGTGTGATGTGTGTGAGAGTGCTGTGTATGAGAGTGCTGTGTATGATGAGTGTGAGAGTGCTGTGTATGAGAGTGCTGTGTATGATGTGTGTGAGAGTGCTGTGTATGAGAGTGCTGTGTATGATGTGTGTGAGAGTGCAGAGTGTGAGAGTGCTGTGTATGAGAGTGCTGTGTATGATGTGTGAGAGTGCAGAGTGTGATGAGTGTAAGAGTGCTGTGTATGATGTGTGTAAGAGTGCAGAGTGTGTGAGTGTGAGTGCTGTGTGTGAGAGTGCAGAGTGTGATGAGTGTGAGAGTGCTGTGTGTGAGAGTGCAGAGTGTGATGAGTGTGAGAGTGCTGTGTGTGAGTGCAGAGTGTGATGAGTGTGAGAGTGCTGTGTATGAGAGTGCTGTGTATGATGTGTGTGAGAGTGCAGAGTGTGATGTGTGTGAGAGTGCAGAGTGTGATGAGTGCAGAGTGTGATGAGTGTGAGAGTGCTGTGTGTAAGAGTGCAGAGTGTGATGAGTGTGAGAGTGCTGTGATGAGTGTGAGAGTGCTGTGTGTAAATGTGTGTTGGGGGGGTAAATAAAAAACTAAGGGGGGGGGGTAAATAAAGAAATTAAAAAAAACCTAAGTAGGCATTAAATCCCCCCTCCCTCTTACCTTTAGCCTGGGAGGGGGGACCGGCATGGTGGTAGCTGGGAGGAGGGGGGACCGGCACACTCACATCATCCCTGGTGGTCCAGTGGTGAGTGAACTCTAGCCTGAGGGCTAGAGTTCACTCTCGCGAGATCCGGTCGTTGCCATGGCAACGCGCCGGATCTCGCGAGAGGAACCCGGCGGAGCTGCAAGATAGAGCTCCGCCGGGTCCTCTCCCTCCCTCCCCAGCCGCAGGTCTATTTAAATGGGCCGGTGAGGGAGCTCTTTGATCTCCCCACCGGCCCTCCGTGGAAGACAGCGGGGCCGGCGCTCGGATAGTGCCGGCCCTGCATAGACCGGCAGGGGAGATCCTGGGACCTCCCCTGCCGGCCTCGGCCCCACGGCCACCGCGGCCCACCGGGCATTTGCCCGGTGTGCCCGATGGCCAGTCCGGGCCTGGGGTCCCCACCCGCCGATCATAGGTGGGGACCTGGAGGGATCATTAGGTCCTCCTCATTATTTATTTAATTAAGGGCCCCACCCACCAGTCATGGGTGGGGCCTGAGGGGGACACAAGGTCCCCCCATTTATATTAATAGCCCCACGAGTGGAGACGCACAGGGGGCACTATTTTAGTTATTTGTGTTTCCCACCATGGTTCCCCTTATTGCACTAGCGACTGGGCAGCAATAGCTGCCCAGTCACTAGTATTTTTTAATTTGTTTAGGTGACATGCCCCTACTAACAGCATGCCGTGAGAAGGAGCATGCGGGAGGATTTAACCTCCCGTCTATTAATATGGGTGTTATAGGACCCCCACAGGTTTTAATGGGGGGGACTAATATTATTATAAGGAGGGAGCTGGTAGCCTCCTTGTTTTGTTTTTTTAAAGCATGCACAGTGTTATTTTCTCCCTGCTGTGGGGGTTAATTCCCCTGCAGCACAGAGTCTATTAAATGAATGAAACTAAACGAAAAGGTAATGCATTCGTTATTTGTCCTTTCGTTTCGTTTATATTTCGAATGTAGGGCTTTTTGTTTACGTTGTAGTAAACAAATACGAAAAAACCAGAATTTTCGGATGAAATCGTATTCGTACGAAAACGCATGCACATGTCTACTATATACTATACTATATATGTAACAGAGGAACATGGGGAGATGCAAGGTGTAGGAGTGATTCTGTAAGTTCTATAATTTGACCCGTTCATGTGTCTAGACAGTGGATGTACCCATAATAACTTAATCACTGAATCCCTAAATGCAGGAAATTACAATCAGTTAATTTTTTTCATTGCACCGCACATTTTTTTAGACCAATTCTATTTGGTTATATTTTAGAGAAGCAGGGCATATAAATTAAAACAATTTAAGCAATTAAACAAATCCTAATGGCTCATTCTATGAACAATCATCGAGGTGTTCCCAATTTATCACAAGCAGACTACGTTACTTTACCAACAATTAGTTAATTGAACCCCTCAGTGGGGAGGTGTGTCCAAATATTAAGCACTTAAAAACTTTTAGGTGATTGGAAGCACCTATAACAACACTCGTGTGGGGATTCCCTCTACCCCACACTAAACCAAAATTGTGCAAAATGTGTCATATAGGTAAAAATACCATTTAAAATAGTGGATCCAGGATACTCTAGTGCCAGGGAAATGTGTTTGTTTTCCTGGCACTGAAGAATCCCTTTAACAGAGATTTCAATGTTTAGCTCACCTTGAACAGAGCCTTAAAATCCCAGCTTTTCACTTTTTTGAAAATAGACGAATGACTTGCTGAAATGGAAAAATCAATCAAGGTATTGATTATTTCTTTGTGTATCTGCCCCTGGCCAAATCAATGAAACAATGCGTGCACGCTCCCTGAAGTAATTCACACCAGACACAGGTTCCAGGTTGTTGAATAACTTGAGGAAAGTTTATTCAGAGGGGACGGCAGGTCCCTTTTAAAGCAGAATTACATCATAAGCATTGTCAGAGATAACATGGAATAATACATCAATAATTGGTTAGGTGTTAAGTGGTCTTCCTAATGCTCTGCCTACTATGGGTGATGTCACCAGGACCATGAGGGTCTCCCACGGTTTCCCGGCCCATCTTGCTGCACGAGGTAGTTAGTCGGTGTTAAAGGGGAGGGGAGGAGGGGTTAGAAGCTTCTAGCAGCCATCTTGATTAAAACACGTGTGTATAGCTGTATATTGTGGAATGAGTAAATAGAAATTTTTACTAACTAGGAAATATGTGCAGACCTTATTTCCACAACAGTTGCACTAATATTGATTATTTGTTAACAATTAAGGAAAGCGTTTTTAATAAAATTGACCAATTGGAAGAGGAGTCTATATATGTATGTCAATGAATTTTAGAGAAGTTTCTGGGTAAAGAAATAAGAATCAAATGGGAGATGGCCATTTTAGAGAAATATGTAAAGGAGAATATAACACCAAGGGGCCTTTGATTTATTTATTTATTTTTTAAAACCCTGCATTTGAACAGGACAATGAATATTTTACGCAAGAATGGGAAACTACGTTAGACTCCTTCTCTGAATTTAATAATTAAAACGGAAGATATATACTTTAGGAACACTTGACCAGGAAATAAATAAGGCACAAAATTTCCTTCTGAACCACACAAATGCAGAAGAGTAATAATTATAACAATGGAGTGTATACAACTAGCATAGATATTTTTACAATGCTATATTCATACTTTGAGGTGATTCGAAGGACAGAGATGTCAGTAACTAAATTACAACTATATTTGGAAACATCATGTCTACCAAAAGCTTCAGAACCTTGACTGGTCTCCATGATTAAATGGCCATAAACGCATCCGGTTTTTACGTAATTTTCATCATGATTTTGAATTAACTTCTTAAGAGATGGTAGCTTTTGGAGTTGATGATGAAAATAATCATGGTACAATTACGCCATCTATTGGCCAGATTGGAAAGTTTAACTATAAGGATGAGGTCATAATAGGTTATAACAGTGCACATCCATCCAATTCCATTGGTCACTTAAAAAGTTTGGGTTTGAAAATAGGAGATTAGAATTTGCTTACAATTAAGCTACAGAGGGAGCAGAGGAAGACATTATCTCTTGGGACAGATTCTCAAACAAATCTCCTTTCCTCTGGGATTCTAGACACACAGTTAAAGTTTTTTGTTAGCCAGATCAATTCTGGGACTTAGAATATTTCCAGAACTTATAGAATCATATCTAGCCTAAAGGGAATAATATAATTCAGGATTTCAGACTGTAGTTGAAATTATTAAATTATATTGAATTACTGGAAAATTGCCAAGTTTAGCATATCAAGGTTTTATCCAGAGATATTAGACATTCTTAATTATTACCAGCTCCTGAAAGAGATTGCATTTAGTTGTGATAACCAGTTATTTAATTTCTGATTAACTGTTAAATACTGTAGTAGTAAGTGAATATAAACTACTTAGCATTTTCTTGGTCACTGGATGGTAAAGAAAGTGAGACAAACTAATTGTGTGAAATTGTTCAAAGGTATTGAAACTCTGCTTTTCAATGTTAAGTACTTGCTCAGGGAGACCTACAGCCAGCAGTGAGATAGTTAAATAGCCTAACTGTTGTTTAGCTTATCTGCATATCAGCATATCTGTTTGTACATATCTACGTGCTGCATATTCTGATTGTCAGTTGCTTTTCTGATTTGATAAATCTGTGATATAAAAGATTCCCTTAGCATTTTTGTAATATCTGTATCTATCTTTGTTGATCAAATGTATGGCAATATCTGTTGAGTTCTGGAGGAGATATACATACGTTTAACTTGTATAATTTCTTTAGAGATTAACTAAGTGTTGCTGGAGACTGTTTTACTAATAGCAAGCTGATTGCTTCATGTGTACTAAAACCTTTACTATTACTTGCTATGTATACTGACCCCTACTGGTAGATAATTTATTTAGTTGACTACTAACCCCGTCACTCTAAGACATTATGATTTAGTCAATTTAGTGATTTAGTAAAGTTATCTTGTTGTGGTTATTGTAATCATTATATTGCCATATTCTACCTCATATTGTTATTGACGATTCACTAATTATCACTGATGTTTATATTATTGTCACAATAAATTATATAATTTTATAATCGGTTGTGAATTAATTGTGTGAAATATAAATTATCTCTTAAACATGCTTTATGATCTAAAAGAGTTAAAAATAGCAAGCTAACTCTTAGCTTAAATTAATGAGGGGATACAGTGCCATAATATTGATAGTATTAAAAATTATATATTTTTTATAATAATCTTTATAAAATATTATTTTTAATACTATTACCCCATAAACATTCTCACTATGTAAAGTGTAATTATATATTAAACCTACCCGAGTGCATAACAAAAACCACTAAGTGCCACCTACAAATCAATAAAGTCTAACGTATCCTCCTGCAGACAAACCAGTATGACTAAAACTTGATACAATTATATTTTTTGTAAACTATCGCTGATAGATTGAGTTAAAAAAAAATAAGAATAAGAGCACCTGGTCTAAAGTCATTAAGGTCCTTTGCAGCAGCATGTTTTGGCACAGGTATGATATTAGCTGTTTTAAAGCGGGATGGCATAATAGCTTGAGATAAAGATAGATAAAAAATACTTGTAAATACATCTGCCAGTTGTTCTGCACAGGCATTGATCACCCACCCAGGAATCCTATCAGGACCAGCAGCGTTTTGTCTATTTACTCTACTCAGGGCATCATACACACTACTGACAGGAAAGGAAAGTAAGGCCTCATCCGTTGAGAACCCTGCCTTTACAAGGCACTGTATGATTATTTTGATCAAAAATTAAAAGTTATTTAATTTGTCAGGGATGGAAACATTGCATGGATCAGGTTGAGAGCCAGATGGTCTATAATCAGTCAGGATATGGATTCCGTGCCACATCTGACAAGGATCATTGTTCATAAAATTCTCCTTCACTTGCTACTTATCAATGTATTTAGCTTTTGTAACGGACCGTTAAGCATAAAAGGGGTTAAAAATCGTTTAGGCGATATTCCCCTTCCAGATACACAGGCAGCTACTGCAAGCACCAATCTCCCAAACAGGAAACACACGAATTCCCCAACTCCCGAACTGGAACTATGCGAATGCTGTAAACAGCCGAACAGGAAAAACCATACGAACAGTTTACACTCCTGGCAGTCACACTGTAACAGCATACAATCCAATTCCCCCCAAGAACGAGACAACACTTCGTTTGAGGGTCAAGCAAAACTGATTTACTGGGCTGCCTGCCCGGCTTTTATGCAGGTCTTCCACCTGGTGGACACTCCCTTAGGACCAGATGGAAAACTGGGATACATAGTGGACATTGACCAATCACAAGCTTACACATTTAAATACTCCCGCAATGCATTATAATCCCTCCTCTCTGTTCTGGAGATAATTGGGAAGTAATTCAATTATCTCCAAGGACAGAGGCAAAACTCCATTAGCCATATGATAGTAAAAAGACATAAAATTACACTGTGTTACCATTACTACATAAAACATGTACATTCAACATATCCCCAGATAGCTTAGATCTGAGCGCACATTATTACTGAATGGCGCTCAGATCACATACATACAGTTCAATCGCCATGGAGCCAAAGTCTTTCCCATAGTCTTTCGGTATACGAATGGGCTCCACGGCTTACCTATCTGGGGTAGCGCTGTTCATACATTAAAATTACGAATGGACCAGATTTCGGTTAAATGACCGAACGCAGGAGAAGGGAGGTCGGCTGCTCAGCGGTGTTTGTGCAAATAAGTGTCCGTTTTCAGCTCCATTTTGTAGCTGAATACCACTGGCCATTCGGGAGTTTAAGATAACCGCTGCCACGTGTTCGATTATATGAACAGCAACCACCCAGCGTTCACCAATTAAGCTGCGGTTAACCGCAGCTTCTGGGAGGTAAATCCCTGGCACACTCCTTGCCCAGGTGGTCCCTTCATTCGTGCTTTGGTTCGGTAGATTCAATCTACCGAACGCCCAGGCAGAAAGGCATGAACAAGCCTTACTGCAGGTAAAATAAAAGTTTTTTAATGCGGGGCCATAGTACAAAGGCCGCAGGTGAGCAATCAGGCTTCTCCAGTCCTTCGTGGCGAGGTTGGTTCAGCCACAGCTTTTTATATTCCTTTTCTCAGATTTGCCATGGCTAATCGTTAAACATCCCGGTCTCCCCCTCTGAAAGCAATGTCCGGCTCATGTAATAAAGATCTTACTTCTTTATTCATCCATGGCTTCTGGTTTGGAAAGAGTTTTCTTTTTCTTTAATGACGTTGCTGTATCCACACAGTTGTTAATATGATCCAATACAGCATTAGTGTATAAAACAATATTATTATTATTATTATGCTATTTATATAGCGCCATCAAATTCTGCAGCGCTTTACAATGGGTGGACGAACAGACATGTAGTTGTAACCAGACAAGTTGGACACACAAGAACAGAGGGGTTGAGGGCCCTGCTCAGTGAGCTTACATGCTAAAGGGAGTTTGGTAAAATGACACAAAAAGGTAAGGATAGTGTTAGACTAGTGACAGTTGCAGAAGAGGAGTCAGTCGGGAGCTAGTAACAGTTTAATTGATACGCTTTTATGAAGAAGTGGGTTTCTAACGATTTTTTTAAGGAGTGGAGACTGGGTGAGCATCTAAGGGAGGAGGGAAGCGAGTTCCACAGGAACGGTGCAGCCCTCAAGAAATCTTGAAGGCGAGCATCAGAGGTGGGAGTATGGACAGAAGATAGACGTAAATCTTCAGCAGACCGTAAGGGCCTAGACGGGACATACTTGTGTATAAGGGAGGATAGATAGGTGGGAGCAGCATTATGTAGAGATTTGAAAGCAAGAACCAGAATTTTAAAGCTCTATATCTTATAGGAAGCCAAGGTAGGGACTGACAGAAGGATGAGGCATGGGAGGTGCGGGCAGACAGGAAGATGAGCCTCGCCCCCGCATTCATTCATTGGACTGTAATGGTGCAAGTTGGGAGCACGTAAGGCCACTGAGAAGCGGATTACAGTAGTCAAGGCAAGAAAGGACAGTGGAATGGACCAGCACCTTAGCTGCATCTGGTGTTAAGTAGGGGCGGATGCGCGCAATATTTTTGAGATGGAAATGACAGGATTTATTGATAGACTAAACATGAGGCTTAAAGGAGAGGTCAGAGTCAAAGAGAACACCTAGGCTGCAAGCCTGCGTAGTGGAGCTGATGGTAGCACCGTTGACTTGGAGGGAGGGAGACACAGGAGTAACAACACTTGAGGGAGGAAAGACAAGAATTTCAGTTTTGGTCAAGTTTAGTTTAAGGAAGTGGGCAGCCATCTAGTTCGAAACAGCAGAGAGGCAGTCGGAGACACGGACAAGAGGGACGGGGAGAGATCAGGAGAAGACAGGTAGATTTGCATGTCATCTGCATAGAAATGATATTGGAAGCCAAAGGAGCTAATGAGTTTACCAAGTGAGGCAGTATAGATGGAGAATAGTAGGGGACCAAGGACTGAACCTTGGGGGACACCAACAGAGAGGAGTTGGGGAGAAGAAGCAGAGCCAGAGAAATAAACATTGAAAGAGTGCTGGGAGAGGTAGGAGGAGCACCAGGAGAGAGCAATATCTTATAGACCGATATTGTGGAGTATGAGGAGAAGCTGTTGTGATCAGCAGTGTCAAAAGCCGGAGACAGGTCAAGGAGAATTAGGATAGTGTAGTGACCACAAGATTTTGCAAGAGTAGATCATTGGATACTTTGGTCAGTTCCGTTTCCACAGAGTGCTTAGCGCGGAAACCAGACTGAAGCGGGTCTAGCAGAGAGTTGGACTCGAGGAAATCTGTCAATCTCGCATACAGTATCAGTGTGGGAGTCCTCAGTAGCTTGTGCATGAAATCCTGTCCAGTCAGTATATTATAATTGATGCTGTAATGGGACATCTGCTCCCTGTCCATACCGATAGCTTCACTCTTTTAATAAGTGAAATTTATTTAGGCAGCAGAAAAAAGTGATATTTAGTCTATCTTCCTAACATGATAAAAAGTGAATAGCTTTGTAAGACCCCTCTGACATTGGACTAACAGCAGAATTGGTTATGCGGTTTATCTTCACTCTTTATTCCCCTAAAAAATGGATTATACATTTCATTTATTATCTGATTCACTTCTTACATATTTGATTTTATCTTGTTTATATAAGAAATGTTTTTCCCATCTCAGATTTTAATATTTTATATATACATTTCATATACAAATGTTTAGTTTAAAGACTGATAAGACAATACATGCTATATTTTATAGTGTTAATTTATACTAATTTCTGTTTATTTCCCATTAAGGGATGATTGCCCATATAAGAGACTTTGGAGTAATCGAGACTTTTGGAACAAAGTGTGGAGGTGACATATCTGCTACTCAATACAGGAGGAGGAACTCAGGCGCAAAGGCACGGAAGTGGCGTATCGCTAGGGATCACAACGCCACTTCCACCAGACCGTGAACAATATGGTGAGTCTCTAAAGGTCAGTCCATTAAGGGATGTGACGTATTACGGTACCCACAACGTCATGGGCCGCCCGGTAGAGGAGGCTCGGCACGCGGATTCTAATACATGATGACAGTCTACATCAAGGACAGCCAACTGAGGAAGCTTGTAAAAGTTAAACGCGCTTTGGCATCTAGCAGGAACTATCCAGGAAATTGTGGAGTAGTGTGATTATTTTTTTTTAACTATTTATTGTTTTAAAAATATTAATACATTTTTCTCATTTTGGTGCACTCTGTGTCAAGCCTGGTTCTGCAGTTTTTACTGTCCATCCATGGGGAAGAGTCACCCAAAAAGTTGAAACTAAGCCTCCTAGCCTCAGAGCCAAGATTTTAGGCTCTATTCAAGGTGGGCTTAACATTGAAATCTCTGATAAATAGACCAGCCCATACATATTTCACTATTGTGTTTTTCTCTCTTACCTTTTTTTCCCTGAGATCTACATTTCTATCAAAGAGGAGGTGTGATGCTGCCTTATGAACCTAAAGGTGCAATCTACTGACCAAGTACTCACAGGCTCTTATCCATGGTAAGCAATTGCATGTTTTATTGTATTTAAAGCACTCCACTATTTTATATGGGCTTTTTACCTATATAACACTTTTTGCACAATTTTTAGACTATGTGACTGCTAACCAAGCCATGCCACTCTTACTACCATCCGTGTTGGTCAGAACTGACATAGTCTAGATTACTGGCAGCATCTGGGTCGGCCCAGGCCTTCATGTGCCCTGTGTAAATCTAGTGATGTCTGTGTATATCTCCTAACTGACAATGTTGGACATTTGAGGGTGACCCATAAGTGTTCACTCTCACTATCTAAGCTGACTAACAGCTATCCTAGTCAGGGGAGAATATGTATTGTATTAAGGACAATACAGTATGTTATAATTACAATACCATTAGACTCTTCCATGCAGAACAGTATGTTGTTCAGTTCTATAAATACTCAGGGTGGTTGTTTATCAAGTCTCCAGAGGTAATTCTCAAGTCCAAGGGTAGAAGTTATGTTTTCTTCACAATCAGACTTTGATCAGTTTTCAGTGACTTCAGTCTTGAGACAGAGACACCAAATGCAAAAAATAATACAATCAAGTAGGAGGTACTACAGCCCTAAAGGGACAGTCATTATTATGGTAGTTCACTTCATCAGAATGAATGACCAATCAAATTTGGCTCTTCTTATCAGAAGTGGCTGGATACAAAATTGCGTACAACCATCGGAAAACATTTTCTCTGAGATAGCAGAACTTAGCCTGCACTAAGGTAACCTGTGAGCTGAACTACTGAATAAAGTAAATTAATTTTAATATAAATTATAATTAATATACAATTTAATTAAAAAACCATTTGATTCACATCCTAGATGTCTCCTAGATATGTGTTAATCATATGATCAGAATGATACGATATTG
This sequence comes from Pelobates cultripes, assembly GCA_933207985.1. Classification (NCBI taxonomy): domain Eukaryota; kingdom Metazoa; phylum Chordata; class Amphibia; order Anura; family Pelobatidae; genus Pelobates; species Pelobates cultripes. The sequence continues at coordinate 115,110,555 of OW240921.1, forward strand.
TTTGCATTTTGGATATGTTTGAGGTTGCCATGATTAGTTACTATTTATAAGGGATCATTTCACCAGGTAGACTTAGCAGAGCTGATCACAGCACTTCAGCAATTCACCATGAGTTCCACCGGCCACAAGCATTATCATGATAAGAATTACCCGGCAAAAAGATTTGTTGAAGTTTACTTTTCTGATGATCGTTTCCCATTAATAGATGAAAACACGGAGTTTCCAATGGAACACATTCATAAAGACATTGATTCAGGTCTGTAAAATGTACTATTTATTAACATGTGTAAGAGCTCTAATTTTTTACATTGATTCTATGGAATGAAATATGCAATAGAAAACTGTCTTTTTTTTCTGCATATCAATTACTTTCAGAATGGCTTTAACCCCTTAAGGACCAAACTTCTGGAATAAAAGGGAATCATGACATGTCACACATGTCATGTGTCCTTAAGGGGTTAATCAAATTAGTGAAGTATCAGTTGGATCAGTTTAAATATACCCACAGTAGTGAGTATTGAGTACTTAATTCATTAATTTCAATTCAGATTTCCTAATTCATCACAGAATACTAACATTCAATGTGGAGAGACAGTGACATTGTAAAAGACAGATGTGTGTGAAGTGGTTAGATGTATGGACACCTAAAAGAAAAATGTTTATAGGAAAGACTTCAAGGGAAATCCATCTGGGGTGAGAAACTTAAAAGAGGTGTCTATTGCAATCAGACCCTTCACTTCCTTGCACTTTTTTCTTGAAGAAAAGAAATTAGCATAACATTTGAAACAAACAATACATAACTAGCACATGAATGTATAAGTGATGTCTGATAGAATAAAAGCAAAAATACGATTCTCAAATATAAGAGGTGAGACAAAAATATATGAATAAATATGGTCAAGCGGAGCCTGATACCGTTACTAGCTTTAGATACTGAAAATTACAAGAGAATGTAAATAGAATGTCTGTCTTTCAATATAATATCCAAATATAGTATACAGTTCTAAATCCTATATTTCTAATATATGAGTATACAACCAGTGAAGGCTCCAACATTGATGTTTGCATCTATTTATAATATATAAGTTTTGGCCTGTTTGTACATATTGCCCTATGAGTATCTGCATCCTGTCTCTTGGAGGGAGTTGGACCATATCATTACTAAGAAGAATTTTATACCAGTATATACTGACACTTAGTGATTCTCTATACCATCACAGTGTAGATCGGTAACCATAACCAGTTTAAGGAGGCTATAAAAAAAAAAAAAAACTGGAATCAAATATAAGAATTGATTATTATCCCTTCCTTTCTATTGCAAATCAATATACAATTTTCTATTTATTATTTTTTATTATTATTGTTATTATTATTATTTTTTATTTTATTTTTTATATATTTCAGTGATGTCCTAGAAGACAGTTTGTGCCTTTGGGAAATCACTGAAATAGATTAGGGTATTTTTTTAACTGTTTGCCTGCTGGCTGCTAGTGCTTTTTGTTGGTGAAATGTCGAGGCCATTTGTCCCGAATGATGTCCAATATCCCTGGACATAATTGAAAACAAGAATAATCTCAATGTGTTCTTCCTGGTAAAATATTTTCTAAATAAATAAAATAATTTCAATTAATTTCAATGCTATTATCGATTCTCGTTACTTTTGAAAATCTATATTATTAAAAATTGTATTTCTCAGCTTTGGAGAAGCCATTAATGGTGGTAATGCAGTTGATTTAAATGAATAAAAGGATTATCAGGAGCTAACAGCCTGAACTGAACTAGTTTGTGATGTCAACTGCTACACCTTTAAATAACATTTTAAACAAAACACAATATCCATATGAAAAAGTAATAGCACAAATTCCAGAGAAGTGACAGCTACCTATTAATGCATATCAGATCGCTGTAAGATTTTGAACAGTTTCATCATCACCATTTCAGTCATATAACCATATCTGAGTTGCAAGAGGCATTGTATAGAATGTTCATATACAGCCCTTCCCTTTTATCATCTACAGGAGTCGTGAAGGGAGAAACATTGATTGATTTCAGTATTGGAGCCACAGCAAACCATCTTATACCAGTCTGTAATGGATTCAAAGATATTTACGTGGTAGAAGTTAATAAGGTCAACATCAATGAATTTGAGAAATGGCGTCAAAATAAACAAGACGCTGTTAACTTCTCATATGGAGCGAAGGTTCATCATAAGCTAGAAGGAGGCAGGTAATGTATGATTTAGACAATATATTATCACTTTTTGTCATTCTGTTAATGAGAGTCTGCATCTCTTCACAGCATTAATTTATATCTGGTAAACTGATGCCTTGTCTCTTGTTTCAACAATAAAATGCAGAGATGATTATGGAACTATAAAACGTCTATAAAAATGACTTTTTATCCAGTGCTGAAGAGTAAACTTGTTTTAAAGTAGGTAAACTGAAATATAAACCACATTATAGTTGTTTTTTTTTTTTCTAAATTAAATTTTTATAACAATATAAATGGACAGAACAACATCTGGGGGTAGGAACCATACAAAAAAAATAAGGACTCCTAACCCCAATAGACATACATAGGTATATTGACCTGTTTCAAATTACAGCAGAGATAAGCCATCTGGTACAAATTAATATACTAACAATAATATCCCAAAAAGGGAATATCAAGGTCCAAGAGCGGCCTTAAAACCTATCTAATTAAGACAAACAATAACAAAAACAAACTGGTCAAATATATTGCAGAGATATAGAAGATCAAAAAATTCCAATATTACATTAGGTAATATCAGATATGTGGTCAAGGAACCCGTATGATAGTGCCCGCTACGGTATTATCGGTTAGGCATAAGGTGGTCATAAAAAGTAACCCCACTGCCTCAAACTCATTAAAGCCCTTTAATTTTCTCAGCAAGACTGGAATAAAACATCAGAATATTAAGATTGGAATATTCTCTCAAATGAATCAACCCCTTTTCCATCTCAACTTGATATAAGAGTTGGGCTTTAACTTGATCTCTAGTAGGAATGTCAATGCTTTTCCAAAATCTAGCAATTAATATTTTGGTAGCCATTAAGCAATGTATAATTCCAATATCTAGATTATCTTTTATTTCGAAACCCATAAGATGGAGTACTTTGTAAAAGTTGAGAAATCACCATGGAAATAATTGGAATTACTTTCGCCTATTGCTTTGATTTCAGAACTTCACAACTTTTCTCCGAGAGACAATATTTTGTTAAATCTCCTTCAATGTATGAAAGACATGAGTATTGTAATATCTGTGTTTTTCCTATTACAGAGAAGCATGGCACTTGAAGGAAGACAAAACAAGACAAGCAATTAAAGGCGTAATACAATGGGATATTGCTAACGATGATCAGGTCCCTGTTGATTTACCCCAAGCAGACTGTGTTCTCAGTCTATATCTGTTGCATGTTATCAGCAAAGACAAAGAAGCCTTTCAGAGTAACCTGAAAAAAATGACATCCAGACTTAAAATAGGGGGGAGCCTGTTACTATTTTTAGGCACAAATATGACATTTTATAAGGTTGATGATCACAAGTTCTTTTTTTTAACAATCGATGAAGATTTTATAAAACAGGCTGTAATTAAAGCTGGTTTTGTCATTGAAAAGTGGAATGCATTGCCTAGCAAAAAAAACTGTGATCTGGTTGATTATGATTCCATAATTTATGTAAGATGTCGCAAGGAAAGAAATGTTTAACCATTTTATTACAAAAAACATGTGAGTGGTCAAACATGTACCATCACATGTTATACTATAGTAGAAATCAAAATGACTTCTATACATAAAATATCACCAGTGATTACCAGTGAAGATGATAAAAGTAGTCATGTTGAACAGATTGTGTACAACAGTAAATAATACTCACCAAGAATGTAATTCAAGATATAAGATTTTTGCTCTACATCCATTACTGCTGAAATATTTAATTCATAAATTAAAACATATGTTATAATGAATTCCTAGCCATGTATTTACATTGTTTGATTCATTGATATAGTTCATGGACCTCCAATTTTTGGAATATTACAACCGAACCAAATAAAATAAAATTTAAGATATATATTTTTTTAATTCTTTATTTTTCTCAAAACACATTAGTTGTCAACATATAGGATTGTATAGCGTAGTCTGGTTGAGTACCATTTTAACAGCATATTATCGAGTACATTAGGCATCAGAAGAGAAATAAGAGCCGCAATGCATTAAGTATGCTAGTGAAGTGAGGTGTTTTGGTGTTTTTTTGAGTTTCAAGTTATATCTTCGCCTCTGATCTTCCAGGGCATCGATTCTGTGGTCGATATTCAGCTTGATTTTGATTTTTCTTTTGGTTTTATATTTAATAGTTACAATAAATGTATTATTTTTTATACTAAATCCCATTGGCTTTTTACCTTAATTTGCTGCTAAAGAAGGGC
>OW240921.1:115115101-115161965 GCA_933207985.1 Pelobates cultripes
TCCATCTTAAAATGACAGAGAAGCTGACATGATGACATGTTCAGAAGGGTATGTTAACCTATTAATGATATTTGAGAGCATGTAATTTAAATCTTATAAACTCTGCTATAATGGATTTTATATTTTTATATAATAAATATCCAAAAGACAATCTTGCTTCCAAGACAATCCTTATTTTATATTGTATTCTCAATTATTTATATATGTTAAATAGAGGATCTCTTACACTATATAAAATTATGGCTAAGATATCTGTATGGTTTGCCCTACTAAGTTCTATGCTTTAAGACATTATAGTGGTAAATAAGGGAACCACACACGGTTACAATTGGCGACCACGAAGGGACTTTGTACTTGGAAGCTTTAAATATAAAATAAATACCTAGGTAACCTCTTATACGTAAGAGAAGACACGATACTTTGTCATGGCACAAGTCTTGAAATATCAAGAATCTATTGAGCTACTTGTAGCCCAGACTCAGAGAGAGATCTTCCTCATTAGAGATGATTTTAATGTGAACAAAGCACTGTGAGTTCAGGTGCCAGGTACAACGTAATCAACGTAATTAGCATACAATGCTGAAATTGTGGATCTTAATTAATATCATAATAGAACAAATATACATATTTGGTAAACTCCCTAATATGCCTAATACACCAGCACAGCACGGTCCATTAGTTCCATGACAGTGGATTACAGACAGGGGGATATGTTCTCTTTGTAGCTGCTTAGTATGCATGCGCAGGAAAAAGATTAATGCAAAATGTTGTCAAAAGAAAAGTGATAAGACAGAGCGATGAAATTTGAAGTCTAATTCCAAGAATGCAAAGAAAAATGCATTATGGCTTAATGAAAACATTCATGCAACAGACAGACAGGATTTTTAATTATTGCATTACTGCGTTCTGGATTCTAATGTCCACTATAAAGAGTAGGTTTTAAAAAGTCCACAGTCAACCACACATGAAGGGTGAAATAATTGCTTCTTTAAAAGCTATATGCTGCCGCAATTATGTATATAAATACTGATTAGGGCACAGAGTAGAAATAAAAATACAGTTTCAAATCTCATATATGGGGATTCAGGTCTACCACATATTCTACAATTCGGAAAGAGGCTAATTTTAATAATATGTTGTAAGAGCATTGTGAATATATATAATGCAAAATTAATTTGATATTGCAAAGCCTGCAATATTCTAAACAGACATTAAAATTTAAGAAAAAAAAGAAAAATAATAATGCATAAAGAGTAATGCATAAAAATGCAGTGTCTATTAAAGTGATAATACTCTGATATATTAAATCACATTGCAAATCACATATCTGCTATATGAAAAGTATAATTAAAGTGACATTACTGTCCAAAGCCCCCTCACATCTATTTTATAGAATCTATACTTTTTTGTGGTCACCTCCAAAGAAGCCTCTGAAATTGAGGGGCTCAGAGGGGTGCTCATCCCAAAAGAAATCAGATTCCAGACTTAATTTTTTTTTAAAATAAATAAATGATAGAAAAGGAAACACGGGAACACCCAGAACATGCATTTTTGTATACAATCTTAATTTGCAGATATTCCATGCCTTAAAGACATATAAAGGATATTTAATTAAATATGCAGGTATCTTTAAAAATTAAGCAAAGTTAAAATAAATAAATAAAAATAATACTAATAATAATAATAATAATAATAAAAAAATATATTTTACACCACAGTATAAACAGCTTTGTTAAACAGATTCAAGTACAAGTACTTATGTCAAGAAATATACAGAATACGTTTACAATAGGCAGGTTTAGCATAAATGCAAAGTTGTTTTGGGGGATTTATTATTGCCCAAGAAATCTCTGAACATATTCAGAATTTTTGAGAGCAGCAAGTGTAGATAGCAGATTGCAATGGACACCATTACAATATTGCTTTGCCGATTGATGTCAGAGATTTAAAGAATAAATTAAAAAAAATGTTCTATAGCTCACTAGACCGCTGGCTTTTAATGAACAGTTTGCACAACACTTATAAATAGTTTATTATACTGCACATTATAGCTGTGACAACATGAAATACAGTGTAAAAATGCTATTTCACTGTTTAATAGACTTACCCAGTATTTAAGGACGACATGTTTCTTGCAAAGTCATCGGGACTTTGAGGGAGGTTCTAACTACATTTAATTAATTAACTTACTAAAGAAAAAGAAAGTTTTGTTTTTTCCCTGCAAGTGAGTTTTCAGCGCAAGGTCATCTTGTGTTCACAGACTATTTGGATTTTAAAAAGCTGTTCTTTATCTCACATTATGAACGGCCTTGTAATTCCTATGCACACTAAAAGTTGGCTTTTAAATGTTATTGTTTTAACTTTAATATTTCATAGTTAATACAGAGGATAAAGTAATTTAAAGAAAGTATATTAATTGATAGGATTTCATTTATCTATTTTGGTCCACTGTTTACTGATCTCGAATCTCAGTCTGGTGTTCAAACTGTTTTTCTTACGATACGTCGTGAGTTTATACCCACAACTGCATTTTGCTTTGTGGAAACAAATTGAAAGCCTGGCATTGTAATACGTGTATGGACATGCTTATAACAAAGCATGGGCCCTCTCCTCATAAAGTTGGTCATTAACAGGCACTTTGATTCAATGTGTCTACCAACGCTTTTCTGTGGTCACTGGATCACATTGCATACCCTATCTCTCTGTCATGATGCAGAGTTTATGCTTGCAAGGATATCCAGACCTTATCCACCTGGTATCCGTATAAATACTCCTATCGTTTAGAGGGGTTAATTACATAATAACCATTGGAGGTAATATGTTGGTTGTTCTTCTTATAGAGGAAAGATAGACTTGCCCTAAAAGCTTTTTCATGGCTAGGACAAGCTCTTATAGAGAGAGGTAATGTACATCTGACTCCTGAAAAGGAATATTGGTGGTCCAATATGGGAAATACTGTAATTCATGTGTTTAGTAATCATAAGCATTTCCTTATTGCCACATTACTGATGTACTGTTTATTGAAATATTAATATCCAACATACTTTTTGGATTACTATATATTGGAAGTTTGCCAACATCTCATGGTTATAAGTATGTTTTTGTATGTGTTGATGCATGTACCAGGTTTACTTGGATATATCCTGTGCGAAGTGCAACCTCTGATGCCACGTTTTCTAGTCTCACTTCCTTAGTATGCATTTGGTAATCCCAGGACCATCCATTTGGATGGTGGTCCTGCAGTTACTGCAAAGGAAACCTAAAACTGGGCAACCACATTTGGGTTACTTTGGGATTTCAGTGCCCCAACCACCCCCAAAGAAGTGGGGTTGTGGTCTGGGAGAATGCTGAGGTTAAATGAGTATTAACCAAGTTACTAGTTGCTTGCCCCACACAGTGGTATCTATTTATTCCTATGGTACAGATGAGCATTCACAACATGCCTGATGATACAAATGGTGAGACACCATATGAAATGTTACATGTTTTTCACTGACAAACATATTTCTGCACCAGGGAGAGCTTAGAACCATTGGTTCTATTAGAGAAATTTAGGGAATTTTTTTTTCCAGCCCACCTCGCCTTGCACCACCACCTATTTCCTTCTGTTGGCCAGTTTGTCCTGGAGAGGGTGACTCAGATAACTTTTACTACAGAGAACAATCAGAGCCAACAGAGAACAGTGAATTTGATATTTTACAACCTGCTAAATATTAACAGGACATTCACAGAACCACTGACTGACACAATGGATGCTGTTAAAGATGGCAAAATAAACAAACAGAGGAGGACAGAAATGCCACCAGAACACAGCCACGTAACAGACTGAATCATGATCTGACATCTGAACCTGCAAATGTGAAGGAGAAGGATGAACAGACAGTCGTGATACATTCACAGTTAACATGGAATGTATGAAAAATGGATCATCAACATCATTATAAGAAAGACTCTGGAGAAAACAGACTGAACCTGAATTATCTTATACAGTAAGAAACAGGGCCGGAAAAAAATTTGTGCCAGCCCCATAAGTCACTCCGCCATATATTGTCGCGTGTAATATGTAAGGCTATGTCTTGCCAGGACAGATGATTGAGTAATATATATATATATTGCTTTTTCTAATAGCAAATATTGGTCCTTTCAGGGTAAAACGTTTAATTATACAGTAAGCATACGCACATGCAGACACAGGCAATTTCACTGACATTTCAGTGACACACACAAGCTCATTGATACACAGCCTCATAGACAAACAATCTTACTGATATACATCAGCTCATTGACATAAAAAACACAAGCTCACTCACTAGCAGGCACACGCATGCAAGCAAGCTCACTCACTAGCAGACGCACACACACAGCTTAATGTGGTGGTACTGGTGTCTATAGCATGTCCCTACAGGCTTTTCAACGTAAACACTGACTTTTCAGACAAAAGGCAGTGTTTACATTGCTTCAAAGTGACACTGCTAGTGACAGTCACTCAGACGGTCACTAGAGGTGCTTCCTGTGTTAGTGCCCTCCCGCCCTCGCGCGCTGCTGAATGAGACTGGCGCCGGAATATGACGTCATATTCCGGCGCCAGTCTCATTCAGCTGCGTGCTGGGGAGCAGAGCCAGCGCAGCTCACGCAGCTCCCTCCCTGCAAGGATTTTTGCCGCCCTAGACAAAATAAAAATTTGCTGCCCCCACATGTCACATCACAATGCCCCACCCATATGATCTGCCATATAAACTAACGCCAGTGCTGCACACAGTGTGTGTTTACATTAAAAAGCCTGCAGGGACCAGCTATAGACACCAGAACCACTTCATTAAGCTATAGTGTCCCTTTAATGTGAGGTAAATTATAGATTAGTGTCACTAATAATATACTAGATTGCCTACTTACAAGCAGATGAGGATGATGATGGGCTGCAGTTTGGCTCCACTGGTCTGGTGTAGAACAGGATCTCTGGAGGCTGTTTGCAACTGTGGTCACAAAATTCAATGTTCTGGGAGAATTGGAAGCAGCTCCATTTTTTGGGGGCCCCTTACACAGCTCAAGGTCTGGGCCCCAGGGCCTGACGGTGAGTATGCCCATAAGGCCCACTCATAAGTTCCACCACCCATGAGTTCGCTCACAGGGAGTGGAGTGTGTAGGGGATATGTTATGTGTTATTGTAGAGGATCTAATATGTGTGCTTATGGTATGTAGTGTTTAGGGTTACCAGTTTGTGCAGGTGATGCAGTGTGTTTGTGTGTAGTGGAAGCAGTGTGTATTTGTATATAAGGGATGTATTATGTGTTTCTGGTTGTGTGTAAGGGATGCATTGTGTGAATCTGTGTTTGTATGCATAAGGGATGCAAGGTGTGTGTCTGTATGTGTGTGCATGAGATGCATTGTGTTTCTGTATGTATGTAAGAAAAGAAGTGTGTGTGTTTGTGTACGGGTTTGCATTGTCTGTTTCTGTGTATGTGTGCAAAGGATGCATTGTCTTTGTGTGTAAGGGTTGCATTGTGTGTGTGTGTGTAATGGATGCATTGTGTGTTTCTCTGTGTGTAAGGGAAGCATGTTGTGTTTCTGTGTATGTATAGGGATGCACTGTGTGTGTGTGCGCGCGTAGTGTGAAAGAGCTCCCTGTCTTGGCCCCTGTCCTATAGAGCTGCCCCTTCTTCTTATTCCCCTCCCTCTTCTTATTCCCTCCCTCCCTCTCTTATTTCCCCCTCTTTTTTATCCCCCCATCTTATTCCCCCTCCTCTTCTTATTCCCTCCCTCCCTCTTCTCTTATTCCCCCCCTCCCCTCATCTTATTCCCCCCTCCCTCTTTTATTCCCCCCTCCCCCTCTTCTTATCCCTCCCTCCCCTCATCTTATTCCCCCCCCTCTTCTTATTCCCCTCCCTCCCTCTTTTGTTCCCCCCTCCCTCTTCTTATCCCTCCCTCCCTCTTCTTATTCCCCAATACCCATTCCCCTCCTCCCCTCTTCTTATTCCCCCCCCTCCCTCATCTTATTCCCCCTTTATTCCCCCTCCCTTCTTAGCCCTCCTCTCCCTCTTCTTATTCCCCTCATCTTATTCCCCCTCCTCTTCTTATCCCTCCCTCCCCTCTTCTTATTCCCCTCCCTCCCTCTTCTTATTCCCTCCCTCCCCTCTTTTTATTCACCTCCCTCCCTCATCTTATTCCCCCCTCCCTCTTCTTATCCCTCCCTCCCCTCTTCTTATTCCCCTAACTTCTTGTTCCCCTCCTTCCCTCTTCCTTTATTCCCCTCCTCCCTCTTTTTTATTCCCCCCTCCCTCTTCTTCATTTCCCCCTCATCTCTTATTCTCCCCCCCTCCCTCTTCTTGTCCTCCCTCCTCTTCTTATCCTCCTCCTCCCTCTCTTCTTACCCCTCCTGTAGGCGTGGCGGAGCTGCACTCGGTCCTTGGTGGCCTGACACCGGCGGATGATAGGAGGTGCACGCAGTGTGCACTTCCTGTCAGTCGGCTGGTTACAGGCTCTGCCAAACCAGCGGAACAGGGTTTCTGTTTCACTGTAACACCCGACGCGGACTGACAGGAAGTGCACACTCAGTGTGCACCTTCCTATCACTCCGGCCAGCCACCGCGGACCGGAGTGCAGCTCGGCCACGCTACAGGGGATAAGCTGCAGCCGCCTGACCGCTCTTCACAGAGCGCTCAGGCGGCTGCAGTATTTAAAGGGCCGGCCCCAGGTGCCGCGGCCCACCGGGAAATTTCCCGGTATCCCGGTGGGCCAGTCCGGCCCTGGTAAGAAAGAAAGGCAAAGATGGAAGCAAAAGGATGCTAGAAAATTGGAGTCTCCTTCTTACAGTCTGCAGCATTATCATAACATCAACCCTAGCTGTTGTTTTAAAACTGCATTGGAATTATGTTAACAAGCAGGAAGCACCTGAACTGAATTGGACTGCACACTATACAAGTTCTATGATCGTGAGGACTACCTCCAAGAACCGTCCCAAAAGGAGAGACACAGCTCACAGTGAAATGATTGCTAATGTGACCTACACTGGTATTTCACAAGGAACCTATTGAGATTATTCCAAAAAACGATTATACATGAGAAAGATGTGATTGGACTATTACAAATCCTAATAATGGACTCAACGATGATGGCAAAGCATGCTGAAAACAGGAAAAGACGGGAAAGATGCTTATGAAAGACTTTGGATGCACCTATGAAGGTGATGCAAGAAAAGACTTTGCCATATAGTTTATCATTGAGTGACTACTGCAAACAGCCTTCTTATGCTGAAAAGAAGTGCTATGCTAATTCTGGACATTGTTATTATGTCTCCAGACAGAAGATGACCGGAAAAATAAATAAAGGCTGATAGCTGTCAACACCCAGCTGTTTTTCAAGATGGAACATGGTACTGACAAAACCAGATTGACCATCAAAGCACTTCACAGTACAAGACACAGATTGTTGCCTACAACTCAGAAAAAGTGGTTAATAGGAAGGAGCAGAAGAAGAGGAATATAGATTTCCTACTGGAGTGAAAAAAACATCCTGGAACAATATTCTGTAACAATGAACTTTACAATGACATTTGGTGGCATATGAATTTGAATTTGGTAGAAACACATCAATTAACGAAAGAAACCTTGATGCAATTAATAAATAATAACAATACCGGCCTACTAAGAGCAGATGCCCTGCAAAGAGAATGAAATATAAAAAGACCAGCAAAATCTTTCAGAAACCTGACATCACGGGACACTTGTACTAAAGCACGATTTGCAGCTTTTCTTAAACTCTACGTATTATGTACATACCTGCAAAGCAAGGAACTCCTGTAAACATAAACACAGAGACATTGATACAACAAGGAATCTGTAATGGTTCTGTTGCAGATGTGATCTACCGTCGTACTCCTTGCTCTTTTGGTATAACAATACCAATCAAAACGTTAAATGGCTCCATAAAATCAAACGACAAAGCATTCTTGCTATATTCTGGACTTCCAGGAATGTGGTGCATGGACCAAAAATTATAATTACTAAAGCAATCATGCTAATTTTTTCCCTGTATCAGAAATGTGTCAGTGACAATGTGTAATATAATACAGATACTATAATTAATGGTATAAGAAACACATAATGTGTTAATTACAAAGGTGGATAGACTTTGTGAATATCTGAAACGCAATTGAAGATGATTGCTAAAATGCCATATGCAGCTGCAGTCTGGCCTACAAACAAATATATTAGACAAAGTAACAGCATAACAGCTAATTACCCAGATGAATAATTGAATCATGATAGTTAAAGATCATATGATTGCAATAACAACTGCAATAATGAATAAGGTTTAAACTTTAGAAGAAAATATAAAATGTTTTTATTAAAACAGAAACTACTCGATATTCGTTTAAGTTTGCAGAGTGGTATAATTAATATAAGTGAAATACTTCAACAGTTAAAAACAGTTAAGACAGGCAGAAACTTTACTTCAACTATCATAAAGTTTATTTATAATGATAAAAATATTCAGTCTGCCAGAGCTAAGGCCAGTCCATGAAGAGTATTAGTGATTAACCCATCCAGGTGATATACATGATGATTTTGGAAATTGATCATTTAGGTCACCTGTTGCAAACTGGTGAAAAGATGTCAAAGATATAAATTCAACATCCATACCACTCTATGTACATATATTAAAATACACGTAATCAAATATTTTACCAGTTTTTCAAATACAAAGAAAATGTAATTTGGTTTGTAATGGTTAAAGGTACATAAACCACCTATACAAAGGTAGAGTTAAAATATAAATACCTTCAATATTGTATCTGAGTGCTTTCTTAACTCACTTTTAGAAATAATAATACATTCTAATCATCTTAAGCTACACCCAACAGCCACTGAAAAATATACTTAAACAATTAAGATTCACATTGTTAAGCAACCAATCTCATGAACGTAACATTCCAAAATGGCTGTCAGATCTTGGTTAAAAAAAAAAAAAGTTTTTAATGTAAATTTGTGGGTATTTCTGGTATTTTAAGCCACTAATAACTGTAGTTATTATATTTACTAATAATAACTAGAAAATAAGTTGTCTTCTCCCTAACAGGTCAAAAGAAAGATAATTAACGTCATATTTCCAATTAGCAACTATTCTAAATATATTGAGAGATTTTGAATAAAAAAGAGTAATTTTAACATTTAAAGAGGATGTAATTTTACATACCATTGTGAACAAAGGCGGTAAATACTTTGCTGCTTCAAATTATCCATTTATCTCTAAATCATATACAAGGGTGTTTATCTTTAAAACAAAACACTAGAAAGATTAACTATGTTACTATTTCATTTATCATCATTATACAAAGTATAACAAATGTAAGATTTTTCCACAGATTTTACCTGTTAACATTTTTAGCACAACAGCACCTGATGTCAGTGAGATGTCTATCACTGAGATGATACAAAGATTCCAATACAGCAAAAAGAGGCGTTCCTGAGAATCCACTTCGATTGCTGTATCAACATAACATTTACTATAATGGGATCCATGTCACTTAAGACAATGTCTTGGAAATGCTGTCAATTAATAGATTCCGTAAAAGAATATCGGAGAGTATCCAATCTATACACATCATAAACGGTGTAAAAATGTTTCATGGAAAAAACTAAATAAAAAAGACAAAGTCAAATACCAACGCCATCACCACGGTGATAACAGATGATGCTGATTCAATATCTGCAACCAATTCTATCCAAATACTTGGAAAGCTGGACTCTACAACCTATACTCTACAACAAATACCCGGGTATTCTACAAACACAACCTCCAGCAATGTATCTAAGGAATGTAAACTTCTACAGGCATTTAAGACTTTGGATTACAAATACAATTACTACTTTTAATTTTGGATTACAATTCGTATCCGGATCTATCCAAGAATATCTTACTCTGGAACTTGGTGTTCTTTTCAATTCTTTCCCAGACAAAAGCTTTGCTCATTTTAATCAACCACCTTTACAGGCAAAGATCACACTACGGATATTTTAATGATCAAAGATGCTGGGAGCACAAAAAACCTAAAGACAGTTGGAGAACTTTGGTTCACTAATTTAAGGAAGAAATGCGCTACAATGCCCACAGTTTAATGGAGAGGGTGTTACGGGCAAATACAAATATTACAAGTTTTAGAATGAAATGTTGTATTTCTTAAACTGTGTACTTTGTCTTTAAGAGATATTGCAAACTGACAAGGTGTTAGAAATGGAACATATTGTTTTTCATAGATGTTTCTTTAAGCAATAACCTCAGTGCATAATATGTTTGCGCCATTTTGTCCCAGACGAATTACAATAACAATAATGCATAAACAAGCTTCAAGGCTATGCTACGACTCTTGCAGTACACAATATACTGTGGTAACCCCAAGTTAATGGAACTTCCCCAAATCCGGGAATCTCCCACGACTGTACACTTACGACTTAGTATAAACAACAGATAACCTATTCAGACTTTAAGATGCCATCTTGAACTAAGTCAGGAAAATTTCCATGACGTATACACCCTTTAGTTATGGCCTTGTATGTTTGCCAAATTAAGGGAGGTCCTAAATTGAATAAAGTAAAAGAAGTGTTACTTTTTCATATTTGAACTACTTAACCTAAAATGGAGACACATAAGGTATAAATAGGTGTACTTTTAAATGTTAAGACACAGAGGAGAGACTTGGAGACAGACGCTGCTCCATCTTAAAATGACAGAGAGGCTGACATGATGACATGTTCAGAAGGGTATGTTAACCTATTAATGATATTTGCAAGCATGTAATTTAAATCTTATAAACTCTGCTATAATGGATTTTATATTTTTATATAATAAATATCCAAAAGACAATCTTGCTTCCAAGACAATCCTTATTTTATATTGTATTCTCAATTATTTATATATGTTAAATAGAGGATCTCTTACACTATATAAAATTATGGCTAAGATATCTGTATGGTTAGCCCTACTAAGTTCTATGCTTTAAGACATTATATTGGTAAATAAGGGAACCACACACGGTTACACCTTCACTTCCATTCGCTCAACAGAAAACCCACACTCTTTAAGAGCCTTCCACAGATCCTCTTGATTAAAATTCAAAACATGGTATTTATGCCCACCAGCAGTAAAAAATTATGCATCAAAGACCCCAACCAATAAAAGACGTCCTCCTAATTTAAGCATTGATGATTGTATCTTCAGATTTTGGTAGTAACTGTCTAGGTCTTTGGAAATCTGACCCAGCACATATAAATTAAACACACAATCTACTTTTGGCAACACAACAGGATCAGTTGGGTTTTCTTTGGTAAAATCACATTTCAAAATGCGAGTAACACATCTCCTTAGATCGTCTTCCTTTTCAAACCATTTTTCACTATTAAATATTAAAAATATAATAAGTATGTCAACTCTATATATGCGACAGACAGACAGACAGAATTAATAAATAGGTAGATAGACTAACTAATTTTTGGTATATAAGACACATCGCAATATAAGACATACCCATGTATTTTAGCACAGGAAAAGTTTAGCAAACTAGATACTTTACTTTCAATCCAGGCATGTAGCTGTGTCCCTCTGGCCAAGTGTAAAACTTTGCACTCAAAGAGTATTCATGTCTACTTTTACCCACACCCGGCCACATTCTGGTTGACACGCTGCTACAACACTGGCCTCTGACCTCGCAAATTAGCAGTCAGGAGAAAATTTTTTTCTAAGTGTCATAACCAAAAAAACAATAATTAGAATTCAGTATGTTGAGAGTTTTACTTACAAAAGTAGTCCAAACATGACTAGTGTATCTTAAGCTGTTTGTGGGAACTGGATAAGTCAGGTAAGTTGCAGATGGGTCTGGTAAGATGTCCTTGGAATTGATAAATTGTGTTGGTATCACAGGTGTAAAAATTATTTCTGTGCTAGGCATGCAGCAAGAGAAATATTTTTTTTTACAAACTAATATATATATATATATATATATATATATGTGTGTGTGTTTAAATTGGGGATGTAGCGAATACATGTGTGTACATAGTTCGTAAAATGTGCATGTGTATATGGGATGTAGTATGTGTGGGTATAGGAGACGGAAGAGCTTGTATTTATACAGAGGCTGTAGTGTGTGTGTTTGTATTGGGGATGTAGTATGTATATATAGGGAATATGGTGTGTGTTTACAGAATGTTTGCATACCCTTGGAGAATTGGTAATATATGTACCATTTTTAAAGAAAACATGAGTGACGAGACATATGCATATATACATGTATATATGTGTGTGGCTATATATACCTGGTATAGCTGGTGGAGGGGCAGGTTAGAGTCCCTCAACATCAGACCATGAGGAATTTTCATGTCCTCCCTCCCTTGCCTAAACTTAGAAACATGGAGGGGAGGGGAGACAAACTTAAAAAATAAATTAAATTTTCAAATGTGTTTTACAAGCAGTACATTGAATAATATTAAACTGGAATTTTATTTCAGTCTTGGAAAAAAATAGCAAAAATTAAGTATTTTTATCAGTTGAGTGTCTACATTATATATCATGTGGAATATAATAGTTTCAATAGTTATAAATGTTTGGTTTGATTGTTATTAATATTGTCAGAAATTGTGTTATTGCCTCCACTAATTTCTACGATTTTGTCCTGTCCTAATGTATTCCTTGCATTGATTTCTTATAGCTTTGTTTTTTGAATTATCTTACAATCTTCTACCAGAGTAACCTGGAATTTGGTGTTATCACAATGATATACTTAATATACGATTCGTTTAGAAAGAAAATGGATCCATGAAAATATCTCTCATCTGTTTCCTTCAAGATCAAAAATCTTTGCGGCATGAGACCAATCAAAAGTATTTTCTTCTTTATTTAGCCATTACTGCAGGTCCTTTAGATAGTGTTCATTAAACTCTAGAATAGTCATGTTTTTGAAATATTTATAGAGAGTCAACAAGTGGAAAACAATGGAACCAGTAGAAATGTCAATCAAGGTGCTTCCTCCAATAGGACCTGGAGAACAAGATTCAAGATATAAATGCATTTATGGTGTACTAGCAAAACCATTAACAGATTTATTTAACCAATCATTGTTAACAGGAGTAGTCCCAGAAGATTGGAACTTAGCGAATGTTGTGCCCATTTACAAGAAATGTAATAGGGAGGAGTCGGGCAACTGTAGGCCAGTAAGCCTTACGTCAGTAGTGGGGAAAGTGATGGAAACCATGTTAAAGGATAGGATTGATGAACATCTAAAAACACATGGATTTCAAGATCAGAGACAACATGGGTTTACTTCAGGGAGATCGTGCCAAACTAATCTTATTGATTTTTTTGATTGGGTAACTAAAATTATAGATCAGGATGGTGCAGTAGACATTGCTTACCTTTCAGTAAGGCTTTTGACACAGGCTTTTGGCACATAGAAGGCTTATCAATAAACTGCAATCTTTAAGTTTGGATTCCAATATTGTTGAATGGTTAAGGCAGTGGCTGAGTGACAGGCAATAGAGTGTTGTAGTCAATGGAATATATTCAAAGCTTGGACTTGTCACCAGTGAGGTACCTTTCCCATGTTAAGGATCTTAACATGTATAGCTTGGAGGAAAGACGAGACAGGGGGGATATGATAGAAACATTTAAATATATAAAGGGAATCAACACAGTAAAGGAGGAGACTATATTTAAAAGAAGAAAAACTACCACAACAAGAGGACATAGTCTTAAATTAGAGGGACAAAGGTTTAAAAATAATATCAGGAAGTATTACTTTACTGAGAGGGTAGTGGATTCATGGAATAGCCTTCCAGCTGAAGTGGTAGAGGTTAACACAGTAAAGGAGTTTAAGCATGCGTGGGATAGGCATAAGGCTATCCTAACTATAAGATAAGGCTAGGGACTAATGAAAGTATTTAGAAAATTGGGCAGACTAGATGGGCCGAATGGTTCTTATCTGCCGTCACATTCTATGTTTCTATGTTTCTATTCAACAATTCATGTGCGTTTCCATTTCCTACCTGTTGTCACCAGAAGAACCTCAAATGCAAAACTGTACAAGGTCAGTTCGGATTATAAAACACTAAACACGGTTTGTACATAAACCTGAATTAGCTCCTTATGGACAGAGTCAATAGTTCAAATTGTGAACAATAAACTATAATTTTTGATATGTAAGAGTATTTAAGAAATGGCTTTCTTTGTAACATATTCTTTAAAATGTATTTCTCATATCCTATGTGTATACTTGACGTAACATTAAAAAAGTGGCTATTGATAAAGTAGAGATCATTTTGCTGTACAAGTAATGGACTAGATGTGAATTAAAGGGCTTAACCTTAATTTTATAACATGACAGGAGGCTTTGTATTTGCTTTAGTCTCTCTTTACTAGAACTCCACAGCAGCACAGAAAAACAACCAATCAGAAAAAAAAGTTAGGTACTATAAAACCCCCTTTCCATTGCATCATTTCATCTTTCTTTGCTGCTCTGCAGTCAGTACAGGTCAGAGTACCACTGCCTCCTGCTTATAGTGGGTGGCTTTGGGATTTAGTGTGATTTATTTATGATTGTTATTAATTATGCTTGGTTGTGAGATTCATGTACCTTTCTGGCACTTTTCTTTTCTTTGGGGAATGTTTCCTTTACATTACTGATAGTTTTGCATGTGTTTATTTATACAGATTACTGGTAGTTTGCCATGTGTTTATTTATACAGATTACTGTTAGTTTGCCATGTGTTTATTTATACAGATTAGTGATAGTTTTCCATGTGTTTATTTATACACATTACTGGTAGTTTTCCATGTGTTTATTTATACAGATTACTGGTAGTTTTCCATGTGTTTATTTACACAGATTACTGGTAGTTTTCCATGTGTTTATTTACACAGATTACTGATAGTTTGCCATGTGTTTATTTATACAGATTACTGGTAGTTTGCCATGTGTTTATTTACACAGATTACTGATAGTTTGCCATGTATTTATTTATACAGATTACTGATAGTTTTCCATGTGTTTATTTATACAGATTACTGGTAGTTTGCCATGTGTTTATTTATACAGATTACTGATAGTTTTCCATGTGTTTATTTATACAGATTACTGATAGTTTTCCATGTGTTTATTTATACAGATTACTGGTAGTTTGCCATGTGTTTATTTATACAGATTACTGGTAGTTTGCCATGTGTTTATTTATACAGATTACTGGTAGTTTGCCATGTGTTTATTTATACAGATTACTGATAGTTTTGCCATGTGTTTATTTATACAGATTACTGATAGTTTTCCATGTGTTTATTTATACAGATTACTTGTAGTTTGCCATGTGTTTATTTATACAGATTACTGGTAGTTTGCCATGTGTTTATTTATACAGATTACTGATAGCTTTCCTTGTGTTTATTTATACAGATTACTGGTAGTTTGCCATGTGTTTATTTATACAGATTACTGATAGTTTTCCATGTGTTTATTTATACAAATTACTGGTAGTTTTTCCATGTGTTTATTTATACAGATTACTGATAGTTTGCCATGTGTTTATTTATACAGATTACTGGTAGTTTGCCATGTGTTTATTTATACAGATTACTGATAGTTTGCCATGTGTTTATTTGTACAGATTACTGGTAGTTTTTCCATGTGTTTATTTATACAGATTACTGTTAGTTTGCCATGTGTTTATTTATACAGATTACTGTTAGTTTGCCATGTGTTTATTTATACAGATTACTGGTAGTTTTCCATGTGTTTATTTATACAGATTACTGTTAGTTTGCCATGTGTTTATTTATACAGATTACTGGTAGTTTGCCATGTGTTTATTTATACAGATTACTGGTAGTTTGCCATGTGTTTATTTATACAGATTACTGGTAGCTTTCCTTGTGTTTATTTATACAGATTACTGGTAGTTTGCCATGTGTTTATTTATACAGATTTCTGTTAGCTTTCCATGTGTATATGTCACAGATTTCTGTTAGCTTTCCATGTGTATATGTCACAGATTTCTGTTAGCTTTCCATGTGTATATGTCACAGATTTCTGTGAGTTTCCATATGTAGATATATCACAGATTACTGTGAATTTCCAGGTCTATATATCACAGACTGCTGTGAGTTTCCATGAGTATATATTCCTCAGATTTCTGTTAGTGTCCATGTCTATATATCACATATTACTGTGAATTTCCATGTAGATATGTCACAGACTACGGTGAGTTTCCACCTAGATATATCACAGATTTCTCGGATTACTGTGAATTTCCAGGTCTATATATCACAGACTGCTGTGAGTTTCCATGAGTATATATTCCTCAGATTTCTGTTAGTGTCCATGTCTATATATCACATATTACTGTGAATTTCCATGTAGATATGTCACAGACTACGGTGAGTTTCCACCTAGATATATCACAGATTTCTCGGATTACTGTGAGTTTCCATGTGTATATATATCGCGGATTTCTGTGAGTCCTTGGGCAGTATATACTTATATCACGGATTCTGTGAGTTATAGGACAGTGTATACATAAATCACAGATTTCTGTGAGTTCTATGTCAGTGTATATAGCACGGCTTGCTGTGAGTCTTAGTGCTATAGATATCACGGATTGCTGTGAGTTTCACTGACGGTAGATGTCAGTCCTGTCTATGCCGATACTATTCTATCTTATCAGGCTTCTTGGGAAGATTCATTGAGTTGGCAATTGTTTTTGCCCTACTCCTGAAGAGACCATGAGTACAATACCCTTCAGGCAGTACGATGATGATGATGATGACCTACAATAAAGATAGGATATCTCATACGGATCTGTATGTACATGTGCATTACAATTTGCACTTTAAAGAAGGTATTGCTCAGCAGAGCTTGATTTTATGGACACTCACTAGAACATGTCCAGCTTAAACCCAATACAACTGGTTTTACCTCTATGTTGCCTGCTGGGCACTTAGGGACCGCCAGTCCCGGTTACGGTTTATTCACACAGTAGTACGCTGTCTAAGATTAGTGTCTAAGGGTACTAAGTCAGAGGATACCCGGAGGATTTACAGATATTTAGGGGACTCTGCCAAACTCAGAGGTCCCCATTACTCATCTAATATGAAACCCAGGATTGGCCTGCTATGTCTGTGCCCCATCGATTGGCCTGCTATGTCTGGCCCCATTGATTGGCCTGCTATGTCTGTGCCCATAAGATTGGCCTGCTTTGTCTGTGCCCATAAGATTGGCCTGCTATGTCTGTGCCCCATTGATTGGCCTGCTATGTCTGTGCCCCATTGATTGGCCTGCTATGTCTGTGCCCATAATATTGGCCTGCTTTGTCTGTGCCCATAAGATTGGCCTGCTTTGTCTGTGCCCATAAGATTGACCTGCTCGGTCTGTGCCATAAGATTGGCCTGCTCTACCTGTACCCGAACCCCCCTTTGGACCACAAACCTGGGGGAATATCACTGAAGTAAGCTCAGTACCCTCTAGGTGGGTGTCCGGACAGGCACTGCTGCCAGATTATCCAAGAGGACACCAGGATATGGACATCTAACTGTGATTGGAGGGGTGAAGGCCCTACACCTCATGCCCTGAAGGGCAAAGTTTTTATGAGAATTCCCGGGCACGCAATTACGGGTTATACCCAACGACGACACATCTCCAAGGGGAATTTCGCACAAGCAGAGAACAGCGCTCAGACGCCATATTAGGTATTGGTAGTGTTTTTCTATGTCATGTTTAGCTCCTTACCTTTTCAACTGGATTCACTTGATTCGTTTTTTCCAGTCTGCTATCCGACCTGCTTTCCGAGGTACGTATTTTCCATTTTCTACTTCATTGGTCGTTTCTTTGTTTTCGTGCCTTCTATTGTCCTATCGCTCGGGTCATCGAGAGGCCTGACTTGACCTCCTCCGACCTCCCGGGCACTTGTGGATTGCGGAGAACGTCTCCAGCTTTCCTCAGACTACCGACGGTCATCCTGGAGCCCGCGCGCACGCACGGGATCCGGGCGGTCTGTTGATAGTTACCATCTTCAGTTCCGAAACGTACTTTTCTCATCACCCCTTTCTCTTAAGGTCGGACACGACCCGAGGTTGTATACTTTGCTTATATTATAAGGGTGTAACCCCACGTTTGGTCATCCTGAGTCTCTACTGGACTCTGGTTTGGATTACAGAGGTTACGGCCCTCCTTCACCTCGGCCCGAGACTGATATTTTTATTTTCAAGAGTAGAGGGCGAACCCCTCTCATTTACCGAATCGGACACAGATTCATTATTAGAGGACGCGGCCCTCCCTCAACCTCGGCCCGATACTGAGCTGGATATAGAGGACATGCTCCGAGTGACTCATTCTCATAGAAGGAACTGGACACAGAGGTAGACTCTAAGTTTGACCTCTAACGGGTGCGGCCCGCTCATACCACCAACCGTGCGCGGACTCTGAGTGCGATCACATTTTACAGAGTGCGATTCTTTCATACACTCAACGCACTATGGTGCCGTCTATTTGTTCCTCACACAGGCTTGTACCTGTACAGGTCAACTATGACCGCATAGAGGGGCGCCCCTCCTACATCCAATTTAAATATGATGACCGCGCTACTGATTTTGTTCTAGAGGGCTACCTGATCGGGCAAGGTATATATAGTTTGACTGGATCCATCTTGTAATCCACAAGAGAAATGCCCTCAGAGGTATTAGTGGGGGAGGTCTCCCACTTATGTACACACATTCCGAGAGACAGTACGGCTAAGGAGGAGCCTCGGTTCTTACAAGAGTACAGGTTTTGGTATAACCTGTGCTATATCAACAGACATTGCACTCTGTTTCAGATATTCATTTTGTACAAACTGTGCAGACTATTCTCCCGTGTCAGGGTGACATGAGATCCTGAGACCTGCATAGGGCAAACGGGCACTGCCTTGCTCGAGTAACAAGACTGGAAAATCCACATAAACGGTCTTCAGGTGCACCGTATGCATGGATCGCATGGAGAAACCGAAATTCTCAGGACTTGGCTTCCCTGGTCCTTACAATCTTGAGATAAAGTTGGCAGGACTGCTCCTACAACTCTGAACACACCTTGAGAACAGTGTTCGGACTCTATATCCATCACGGGAACCATCTTGGTTTGGGTTCTCACTAGCCTTCCTATTCAACTACCATCAAGGAAACCTACACTGGGAGATACATGCTTGGACAGTCTATGAGACAGGAACCTAGGGTTCTCACTATATTATTCCCTATCTTGTAGGTGGCGTGTAGGCCAGGAACCCCTACGCGAATATTGACAGGTCGGGCATGGAACAGGATTGTACAAATGGTAATCAGAGTATCTCACACTCTCACTGCAACACGTAAGGGCTCTTCTGTGTTATACGGGTCCTAAACTCTATTGGATCTGGCCATCTTAGCACCCTTAGAGGATGATGTATTTGGATGGAAGTATCAACCCCGGTTTCCGGTCCCATCCTTTTGTGCTTTCCAGGATCCGCAATTCCCAGAATAGTTGACCACCGTTTACCACACAAATTCAGTTTGAGACCTTGATTGGACGCCCTTTGGATGTCTTTTCTAGACCGCAGCCGTGGATTACGCAGTCCAGTTGGTAGACTGGAGTCTCTTAGGATACGGCTAGTATTGTCCACACTATTATCTGTATATAACTTTATTTCGGAGGAGACAATTCACCAGGTAGGTCATAAAGGAACGAATAGACACTATGCGGTTCTATTCGGCACTTTACACCTACAGGAATATGGCTAATAGGTCAACTTGGCAGCCCTTGGACCGACTGCTAGGGAACAGGTCGTAACCCCACGTACAATGGATCTATCAACGGAGGTCACTTCTCGCAGTTGGAAGGTCCATTTAGGATTGCTCTAATATTCTCGGAATGGGTACCAGCGAAACAAGCAGCATTGGATTTGTTGGCTGAACAGCAAAACAGCAAATACGAAGCCTCCTGTCATGTTATAAAATTGTAGATTATGCTAGCTTTAGTGTACCTATAATCTTAATTTTATTAATGACAGGAGGCGAGTATTTCCCACCCATTCTTATCCCTCCCTGGTTTCATTTTATAGTTTGGATTTATCAGGTACGTATACAACTCTGCTTGTTGTTTCTGCTTCCTGTCACCTGTCCTTATGTCTGTTTTTCATAAGTAGGGTTGGGATATCTACATATTAAGGTAATTTTTTTTGCTACATTGGGTATCTACAAGTTTATTCAAAATACATTTCATTGGATAATCAACCTGTTCGATTCTGTTTTTCTCTCGTTTCAGTTTCCAGTCCTTCAGCACTATCTGGTGTGGCGCTTCTTCGTGGATGGTGGACATTGACCTATTTTCAGTCCATCAACACTATCCGGTTGACCGTTCTTCTCAGACGTTGGACATTGCTGTATACATCGTATCTGCACTTCGTTGCTTCCCATTATTTTTTCTGCCTTTGTTCTGTTTCTTCGCAGCTTGAAAGAGGAAATGATGCAATGGGAAGTGGGTTTTATAGTACCTAACTTTTTTTTCTGATTGGTTGTTTTTCTGTGCTGCTGTAGAGTTCTAGTAAAGAGAGACTAAAGCAAATACTCGCCTCCTGTCATTAATAAAATTAAGATTATAGATACACTAAAGCTAGCATAATCTACAATTAAACTGTAAAGAAAAGAAAAGGCCAAACAGACCAGAAGGAATAAACTCACACCAAGTCTATTGTAAAAAGTTGCAGTACTGTTCTCAGTATAAATGACTACCTTTTTCCAAAGGGTATGTATGGCCAAACTGATTTTTTGTAACTTTTATTTGTTGTTGTAATTTTTCAAGTTTTAATACAGTTAGAATAGATGAAAAAAAGACAGCATATATTTGATCATTACAAGACAGGTTGTCATACAATATGTAGTTTATACATAGCAATCAAAAATGACAGCCAGGTAAGTTGAAGATTAACTTTAACAATGACTGAACAAGAAGAAAAAAGGGTACAGGCATGATGTCAATGTGGGGCTATTTGGATCAGACACTGTGTCAAGTAGCTCTATATATGCCTTGGTCGCAAGCCTAACAACCTTTACTTGGTCCACAGGTTATGGATGATCGTGGGGGTAACATTATACTAACGTTCTGTGACACTGAGGTGGCATCTGTCGTCTTGGGTGTTGGTTGTCCCAAGTCTTTAAGGAGGCCTTTAAGGTGGTGCCTGTGTCCTCTCAAGCAGTTTGGACACCCGCCATGACTCACTCCCACCAACAATCCCAGGTGGCGTTATTCATCAGTGTCCTGTGGTCTGAGTGGTGTCTCGTTGAGGTGCAAAGCTCATATCAGCCATAGGCCAGCAGGGTTATTATTTACAGCTTTACCAGTTTGATTAGTTCATTTTTAAATCTCTATTAACTCTAATTAAAAGCGGTCAACTCTGTGGATTAGTATGGACTAAGAGAGAAGTATAACTGAATTGTAAACACATGAATGATATCATAACCAGTAAACCTTGTAGAATACAAAGAAAAGAAAAACAATGACAGGAATACACATTTACAAAACAGATGCTTGCCCATACACATAAATATTGAAGTGCAGAGTATGAATAATTTCACAGAGATGTTGTAAAGAAATGTAATGGGGTATAGTCCTATATTAATCAAATTAATGAGAATCAGAGCTCATTTTTAACTCAAGTCCTAGCTTGGATAATTTCCTGTATGTGCAGAGTCCAGAAGTTAGGAACTGTGATCTTACCAGGAAAGGTTAAAGGATCTTAACATGTATAGCTTGGAGGAAAGATGAGACAGGGGGGATATGATAGAAACATTTAAATATATAAAGGGAATCAACACAGTAAAGGAGGAGACTATATTTAAAAGAAGAAAAACTACCACAACAAGAGGACATAGTCTTAAATTAGAGGGACAAGGTTTAAAAATAATATCAGGAAGTATTACTTTACTGAGAGGGTAGTGGATGCATGGAATAGCCTTCCAGCTGAAGTGGTAGAGGCTAACACAGTAAAGGAGTTTAAGCATGCGTGGGATAGGCATAAGGCTATCCTAACTATAAGATAAGAATAGGGACTAATGAAAGTATTTAGAAAATTGGGCAGACTAGATGGGCCGAATGGTTCTTATCTGCCGTCACATTCTATGTTTCTATGTTTCTATCTTATGCTAGTCTCTGGGGCTGCGGGGTTCTGCTTTTTGCAGTGGTCAGGTATGTAGAAGAGGGTGAAAAGAGATTAGAGAGAATAATGGTGCGTTACGTTCCAAGAGGTGACAATATAGAAGAAAAGGTAGAATTCTTACTCACATTTGATAGAGGTTAATCCAGCTCTGGTGTGTATGGCTTGCAGCGGTATAATCCCTGTTTATGGGATATGTAGTGAGTGTCCTCTTGGTGCAATACCGTAGATGCATGGGGGAGATAGTAAAAATGGAAACAATAATGGTGCAGTATGTTCCACAGTAAATAAAAGATAATAAAATATAGAAATAACACTCACATTTAGTAGAGCTTATACTAGCTCTAGTGTGGTAGGCATACAGTGGTACAATCCCCACCTCTGGGATATATGCTGGCTAGAGCTCCCTGGGTCCTCTCCTGCCTCCCTCAATGCTGCTGTGGGCCAGTGAGGTAGATCTTTGATCTCCCCACTGGCCCATGGATGCTTAGAGCAGAGCCAGCACTCAGATAGCCCCGGCTGCATGGACAGACAGGGGAGATCATGTGATCTCCCATGCCGGTCTCAATCCATAGTCGTGCCGCGGGAATTAGGGTGTACCCAGGCACACCCGGCACACCCCGTGTGCACGCCTATGTCTGGCTGTTTAGAAATAAAACCTAGCAACAAAATAGAAGTGTGGAATACTTTTCAGGGGTTGAACAGAATTTTAATTAAATGTTAAAGCACACTCTATTTATGATTTTTGTGATATTTTATATAGCAGTGATATGTGAGAAGAAAATTACAAATCTTTGAGAAAACAAATTAAAAAGATTTTGAAATGTGATTTACCAAAGACAACCCAACAGATCCCATTTCATTGGTAAAAGCAGACTGTATACTGAGTTTATGTTATGTTACGGTTGCCTCCAGGCTGGCTGGAAGTTGGACCATAGAAAGGATGCTCCTAGCGCTCACCAAAGGACCATCAGCACCGTAGACCCCATAACTACTGCATAGACACCATAAGTACTGTAGACTCCATGAACCACCGCTGCTGGGCTGGTATCTCGCCGTCTGCTGTCCACCCTGGACCTACGACCAGGCTCCAGGTTCTAGTAGGTGAAACTTTTCCTTCCATAGAGCGAAGCAGGATCAGGAACAAGAGCTCTTACAAGAGCTCAGTGGCTAAGGGAGTATGAAGAGCATAGCAATCCCTGTAGTGATTATAGCTGTCCCCTACAAACATGAGTCAAGGCTGCAAGTTAGAGGGTCAAGTCATTCTGTTTTAATGGCACCCAAAGGGCTTTCTTTTATGCAGGTTTCCCTTAGATAGGCCCACCCACAGGGTTTTACAGAACAACCAATAACACACGTACATTACAGAAAACACTCCCAGCAATTACACACAAAATCCTCCCCCTCTGCCTGTGATATAATTATGGTACACAATGCTTAACATAATTATCACAGGCAGGAAAAATACAGTTTTATACATACACTGTAACTTTAAAAATATATGTCCAATCTTCATATTCAGAATCAGCACAATTTAAATATAAGCATAACCAAAAATCACACAAATCCCTCCAGTGGATAAAAGGTTAGACGGAAGTCCTTTATGAACGACCGCAAGCACATTTTCCTGCTCAAAACAGCTCCATAGTTTTGGGCTGTGTGGCCGGTAAATTTTGCGTTCGAATTGCCGAACGTGACTTAGTCTCTGCAGCTGAAAATTCAGTGTCGGAGAAGGTTAGGGTCAGCGGTGTTTGGTGAAATGTATAGCCGATTTCAGTTCCATGAATTTGGCTACACACACCGCTGACCTCGTTCGAATGAACAAAGATGGCCGCCGCCACGTGTTGGTTTGCACAAACTGCGGCCACCCAGCGGTTGGCAATTTACCTACAGCAGGCTCCCAGCCTGGGAGGTAAATTGCCTGCACACTTCCACTTCTGGGTGGTCTGCCTGTGTGGTACTTGGTTCAGTAAGCCCCATTTACT
The DNA here is from genome assembly GCA_933207985.1 of Pelobates cultripes. Lineage (NCBI taxonomy): Eukaryota > Metazoa > Chordata > Amphibia > Anura > Pelobatidae > Pelobates > Pelobates cultripes. The sequence continues at coordinate 115,139,274 of OW240921.1, forward strand.
GAACCAAGTGGGAAAAAGCCAGGAACAAGTTATTTTACAGGTCTGGGGACATAGTCTTAAAGGGGCATTGTTCACCAAAGTCACAATATGTCCCCAGACGGTTCTTAAAGGGCCGTACACATCCAATAAAAGTCCATAAGTTTTCAGGGGTACAATCTCCCAGGGGACATAGTCATGAGGAAGGAGGCTGGCAAATAGGCTTCTCCACAATCCAGGGAAGCAGGGCAATTTGTCATTTAAAGGGCCAGTTACAAATGGCAGCTTGTAACATGTTATAAATTTTGTTTGCCAAGATCCAGGCACAACTATCTAAAAAAACTGTCCTTGATGATGAAATTAGGTTGTCATTTATTATTTGGATCATGTAATGCATATTATTACACATTTTAGAGTGGCCTTTTATTGTGACCAGCCTAAGGCATGCCTGTGCAATAATCATGCTGTCTAACCAGCATTTTGATATGCCACACCTGGGAGGTGGATGGATTATCTAGACAAAGGAGAAGTGCTCACTAACACAGACGTAGACAGATTTGTGAATAATATTTGAGAGAAATAGGACTTTTGTGTACATAGAAAAAGTCTTAGATCTTTGAGTCCAGCTCATGAAATATGGGGGGAAAAACAAAATTACTTGTGGTCCATACAATACAATACCACTGCAAGCAATTTCTCCCAGAGCTGGTTATAGCTGTATTACATGCGAGTTGGCATTTGTATAACTTTTAAACGCACCCACTCTATTCTTCTATCAAATTGCAGTATTGGTCTCTTTGTTTTATGTTTTCCCATATGCTGCTACTGAACGTAATTGTCCCCCAAGCATTTTAAGAATATTTGAAGATGGATTACCTTCTATCCAAAGAGTGTATCTCATCTACTTGTATTTATTTTTGGACTTTATCATAGACTTTCTGTTACTGTATCTCCAGAGACTTTTTGGATTTATTTTCTGCATTTATTGCTTAATTTTAGCGCTACCTGTCTGCCTTAATGCCTATCTCCTCCTATGAGCATGTTGGGTAATGTGTTGTGTATTCCCCATTCTGCTCCAGGATCTCCTCAGGGTGACAAAGCCTTGGAGAATCCAGCTCAGCAAGCATGGAAACAGCATGGAGGTTTGCAAGTTAAATGAACAAACTGATATAGCATCCCACTCACGTAGGGAGGTGTGGACACCTAGTTACCCAGCAGAGCCTTCCACTTATATAGACCCTTAGACCCCTCCTCGTGGCAGGGCTCCCATGACCTCTTCCCTATTTAACCACAGATCACCCTAGCCTCTGTGCTCTGTTGTTTTGTTGTTTCCCTAGAGTACAGAGCCAAATTCTGCCTGAAGTAATTTGATCACCCTCACCTATGGATTTCCTGAATCAACTCTTGTCTGCCTGAATTCTGCCTTGGTTAACCCTGTTTCAGCCTCGGTTAACCCCTGCAACCCTGTTCCAGCCTCGGTTAATCCCTACAACCCTGTTCCAGCCTTGGTTAACCCCTGTGTAGCGGAGAGCTGATTTCCCACAGCTTAACTACACTGGTATATTAGAATAATTCAGAACAAGTATTAAATCCAATAGGGTAACAAGCACAATCAGCAAGGCAATCCAATAATATCCCATCACTTTTCCCAATCACTGAACGACACACAGGATCAGGAGTAGAACTGAAGTTTAATGACACAATTCCTGCTTTTATGGGATTCTCCCATGCAAGGGAGGCACCCACCATAATCATTACAGTAACCAATCACATAGACCTCCCACACATCTCCTCCCCTTAGCTTAACAGTTAACATAATTATAATGTGCATACTTTTCCCCAATTCTTGGATGTACCCCAAATATGGTAGGTACACCTTTAAATGTGGTACCCCCTGGTAACCCTGATCTGGGTGGAAAACCTATCCAAAAATCACCCAGATCAGACCAGGGGTTCGGGAGTTATGAGGACGCAAAGATTTGACCAACCGCACAGGAAAAGTAGCCGAAAATAGTTCCATGAGTTTTGGCCCTGCGGTCGGTCTCCTTTCGCGCATCAAATATCCTGAAAGTCTATGCCATCTATAGTTGAGTTCGCATTCGGATGAATCCCCTAGTTCGTGAGATTCATCCTACCGAATGATGGGTCGTTCATGTGTTTTGATCTGTACTTTCTGAAGTCCTGGAAGTCTTAGCGGTGTTCGGTTAGTCGAGTGTCCGATTTGAGTTCCAGACACTCGACGACCAAACTTCACTGTTCGGGAGTTTAAGATGGCCGCCGCCACGTGTTCGGCTGCTGAAATGGCGGCCACCCAGGGAATACAGCAGAGCGTTCATGTGTTTAAACCAAGGGAATGTAACGAGCATACAGGGAGGTAAATTACAGCCACACTCCACACCAGGGTGGTCTGGTTGTTCGGCACTTTCGTTCGTATGGTGAATATAGCGGTTCACATGCAGACTTGTATATCTTTCCACCGAACCCCTTGATGAATCCTAACATGGCCACATAAGGTTGTAGGCAAATCTGTATATTCCATGCACAGGAAAACTCTTAGGTTCCAACAATAATATCATACAGGGAATGTATGGGACAGCCAAAGGGGTTAGGCTACACCCTGCAACCCTGTTTCAGCTTTGGTTAACCCCTGCAACTCTGTTTCAGCCTTGGTTTAACTCCTGCAAATCTGCTACAACTTTAATCAAGTCTTTCATCATTTGCCCAGTGCTGAAACGCTGATAAAAGATGCTATTTTACTTAATGGACTTCTATTTCTTATGAAGATATTGCCTTATTTTCTATTTCTATTTTGCATTGGGACTTTTTCATTATACGTATTCGCTTGATAATAAAAACCTTAAATTCAGTGACTGTGTCTGTATAAAATCTCTGCACACCGAGCCCATTCATCCGAAACCCATGACAGGAACCTCTCCCTGGTGTCTAGTGATTTGCTGCTGGGATCTATATGCAATGATTCACATCACAACCAGGCCCCAACATTAGTACAGAGCACTCTGCAGTCAATTATAACAGCACCAGAGCAAGCACATGCCACATGTCACCCCTACCAGCATTGTGCTGGTAGACAAGTGCCTGCTCTGGTGACAGGTAAGTTCTTTGTGCCCACCTTAATCCTGTCCCACTCTGCTTTCTTAAAGGACTAAAATGTTTGGATTTAAGGTCTGGATTTAAAACAACCTAAACAATATGTCTGTTGGCAGCACTAGCAGCCAGTAGGCAAAAAGATAAGCAGGTAGAGGGTTAATTTAGTGACAGCTGCTTGGTGCTAAATTATTTTAATAATATAAAATAAATAAATAAAAGTCAATAGGACCTCCTTATTACAACCCTTCTTTAGATGGGCACGGGTTGTAGGAGTTCACAGGACTAAGAGAGTAAGGCTAATAAACTTGTATTAAAATAACAACATATAAAAATAAAACAAGCCAAATACTAACAAAGTAAAAAAATTTCAACAAGTCCTCCCAGTGCTCAAGACGCATTTCACAGATATCCTCAGCTTTTTCAAACTTTACTCTTTTAGTCCTGTGCACTACTACAACCTGCTTCCAAATAAAGAAGGTTGTGTCCCATCTACTGATACACTTGCTTTAACATCGAGAACCTAGTATTCCTGGTTTTCAGGTGAGGATTTATTTGTACTTTATATTTATTTGAGGATTTATTTGCACTTTATATTCACCTCACATTTGCATTACGGTTTTATACAAGAAGCTGTGCTTCTTTTTGCTTTATCCTTTCTCTGAGCTCTTCAATGTTTAAGACGGAGATCTTGATTTTGCCATAGTATGCCATCACTGGTGTGACATGAGCCTCTTTATTTTTATGAGGCTCTGATTTATGTGAGTGCATAACCTGTGTTATACACCCTCTAGTTTGAGTGTATCACACTATTTTGTCTATTTGTTTATTTCTAGTTATGGAAGTGTATACACATTTGGCGCTCCACTGGGTTTACGGGAGTGATGTACTTGTGTTAAGTGAACGGGCACCGACACTTGTGTTGAGCTGCTTTTTTACACTTTTTTTTTTATCACCTTGTAAGTACCTTGCATTGAATAGAGCATTTTGTCTGGAAATTTAATTGACACACATTCAATATGCTCAGATTCCTTGCTTAAAGAATACATAAACATAGAAAAAAAAAACATTATTTATCATGTCATCTTTATTTTTTGTGCTATAACAGCAACGTAACAATGCAATATCTCTCTACTATAATAATTAAGTGACATTATAGAGCATGATTTAAATGTAAATAATGTATAGGCAATTTATTTCTCTTCCTTTTTTGCAGCATTAACATAGAAAACATGATCATAGTGTGCAGCAACATGCCGTGTTTTGCATTCCTTCACTTCCATTCGCTCAACAGAAAACCCACAATCTTTCAGAGCCTTCCACAGATCCTCTTCATTAAAACGCAAAACATGGTATTTATGTCCACCAGCAAAATAAAATGATGAATTAAAAAATCCAAACAATAAAAGGCGTTCTCCTAATTTAAGCATCGAGGCTATTATCTTTAGGTTATAGCAGTAAAGGTCTAGGTCTTTGGAAATCTGACCGAGCACATATAAATTAATCACACAATCTACTTTTGCCAACACAACAGGGTCAGTTGGGTTTTCTTTGGTAAAATCACATTTCAAAATGTGAGTAACACATCTTAGATCATCTTCCTTTTCAAACCATTTTTCACTGTAAAATATAGATAACATAATAAGTATGTCTATGCTAGATATAAGATAGATAGATAAATAGATAGATAGACAGACACACTATTTTTAAGACTATAAGACACACCAGAATATAAGATGCACCCATACATTTTAACTAGAAATTTAGACAAAATAAATAAAACAGTCCATACAGTAATTATGCCAAATTTCAGCTTATGTGTATATAAAATGTGAGGTGTTGTGACTGCAAGAATTATTCATTATTTTGCTATAGATTTTTGTTAATAAATATAATGTTTATAGTGGATACATGAAATAGTTACCTAGTACAGATAGGATGCCTGATTAGCTGATTAGAGCACTGGGAGGGTTAAGTTGGCTTCATTGCTTTAGGAAATGTGCCGTAGTTGATTACAGCACTGTCAGGATTAATTTAGCTGTTGTAGGAATGTGGTAAGCCTGGTCTCTGACCTTTTGATATGCTAATCAAAAATTTGCAGTCAGGAGGCAATTTTCTTCGAAGGAACATAACAAAAAAACAACAATACTATCCAGAGGTGAATAATCTTGTCTCCTTTTGTACATATTCAGAATGTTGAGAGTATTATTTATCAAAGAAATGCAAACACGACTAGTGTATATTAAAGGGACACTGTAGGCACCCACACCACTTCTGCCCATTGGAGTGGTCTGGGTGCCAACTCCCACTACCCTTAACCCTGCAAGTGTAATTATTGCAATTATTGCAATTTTTTATAAACTGCAAAAATTACCTTGCAGGGTTAACTCCTCCTCTTGTGGCTGTCTTCTAGACAGCCACTAGAGGGCACTTCCGTGTCTATAGCACAGGTTTGTGGGTCTTCCCAGCATAAGTTTCATTTGTAATTTTTTTTTCTTGTGTTTACCTAAAAAAGTACTTTAGCTATTAGATACTATGGAAATATATAGCTGAGGATATTTGTGATTATCTCCCCACAAATCTTAGCTCTAAGCTAATTATTATAGTTGCAGTTTTTTTCCCCCTTCTTAAAATCCAATATTGAGTCCCCCCTTGATTGGGGTGTATTCACTTTTTATCTATACGTATTGTTTTAGGTTCAAGCCCACTTGGTGGATCTGGTACCACCATACTGACCTCTGTGTTCCTATCCTATCTGGTGGGATTAGATTACAAAGTTCTATCTTTGCTTTCCAAAGTATGATCATATACTGCAACAAAACCCACATTGTTTTGCCTTGGTAAGGTGTTTTAAAATAAAACTATAACATTCTGTGAGATTTGAAATTGCTGCTTAGTGAATAAGTGAGTGCGCTGGATCTTGATGATATATATGCACACACAACATCCCCTATACAAAGACACTCTTTACGTCACCTATAGCCACACATGTAATGTTTGTTTGCTTATTTGTTTAGATAACCTGCCCAGTGGAGGGGACGGTTAGAGTCTCCCACTATCAGACCATTATGACTTTTCATGTCCCCCTTCCCTTGTCTAAACTAAGAAGCAGAGAGGGGGGTGATAAACTTAAAAAAAATAATTTTAATAATAGCAAAAACTGCTCCTCTGTCAACCCTCATTATTCAATTAAAACTAAAATGTATTTAACAAGTAGTAAATTAAGTAATTTTAACATGGAAATTTATCTCAGTCTTGGAAAGAAAATAGTTGAAATTAAAAATATGTATTTTTAGCATTTGAGTGTCTGCATTATATTTAATGCAGAATATATTGACTTAAATAGTTATACAGGTTTTTATTGCATTATTAATATTGTCAGATATTGTGTTATTGCTTCCACTAATTTCTTTGATTTTTGTCCTGCCCTTATGTATTGCTTGCATTGATTTCTTATAGCGTTCTCTATTGAATTATCTTACAATCTTCTGCCAAAGTGACCTGAAATTTGGTGTTATCACAATTCTACACTTCATAAAAAAATTGGATCCATGAAAAGATTGCTCACCTGTTTCCTTCAAGATCAGCAACAATCTTTGCAGCATGAGACCAGTCGAAAGAATCTTCTTTATTTAGCCATTTCTGCAGGTCCTGTAGGCAGGGTTCATTAAACTCTAGAATAGTTATGTCTTTGAAACATTTACAGAGAGGCAACAAGTGGAAAAGAATGGCACCAGTAGAAATGTCAATCAAGGTGCTTCCTCTGATACGACGTGTAGAAAAAGATTCAAGATGTAAATGTATTTATGGAGTTATTCAATAAACCAAGTGCGTAAATCCATTCCCAATCTGGTGTCACCAGAAGATCCTCAAATGCAAAACTGTACAAGGTCAGTTTGGATTATAAAACACTAAACAAAGTCTGTACATATACTTGAAATGCTAAACATTAGCCCCTTAAGGACAGAAGCAATAGTTCACATTTTGAACCATAACCTATCATTTTTGCTATGTAAGAGTTCATAGATTGTGTTAAGACCTGCAGTGGTTATGGTACTGCAGTCTTCTATTCCTTTTCCAAGAGCTGAGCATAAGTGATTATAGCTACAGCAGGAAGTGGGGGAATAGTGTAGATGAATGCAGCTTTCAAGATGATTCTCCCCAGCAGATGAAATATCCCCCAAACATGAGCCTAGACTTCATGAAGGGTGTAACAGGACTGAAGTTTATTGATAACACACTGGCTTTTATGAGAAATCGCCCTGCAAGAGGACCTCCCACAGCAAACAAAGACAACAACCAATCAACATACAGATTTACAGTAACTCCCGCCCTCTCTCTGCCTGGGAGATATTGAGATAAGTTAAGGAATAAACCAATTATCTCCAGGCAGAGGGCACACAATTCCCTCAAAATGTAGAACACCCCTTTCCACACAAGGTATCCCCACAAATTACATATTATTATTATTATTATTTTATTATTTATATAGCGCCAACAAATTCCATAGCGCTGTACAATCCCCTGATAGCCCCGATCTGGGGGAACCAACATATCCAAATTTCACCCAGATCGGTTCAGGGGTTCTTAAAAAGCATGGAAGTCATATTTTTTTTTTAAGTTAATGAGCCAGGAGGGTGGTCGGTGTTCGGTAGTTTCAAAATACCGAACCAATAGAGTCAATATGCATGAAATACTGTACAAAAAGCTAGAACAAAAGTCTATTTTATTCACAGATTGTACGCTCATTTGAGCAGGGCTTTCTTTACATCTTGACTCTGTTATTATTCTGTATTACTTGTCCAATATCCCTGTTCTATCAGTTATTCACTATAGGGAGAATTCCAAGTAAATGCAAGGTGAATTTTCAATTTAAGGTCAAAATAGCCTGCATGGAGCATTCTCCAACTCAACAATGCTTCCAATTCAATTACGTCTACCTTAACCCCTTAAGGACACATGACATATGTGACATGTCATGATTCCCTTTTATTCCAGAAGTTTGGTCCTTAAGGGGTTAAACATGAAATTCCCTTTGGATTCACTTGGAATTCTCACTCTAGTGAATAACCCTGTCTAAAGAATATGTTGCACTATGAAAATGATGATAATAGTAACAATGATAATTAGACCTGGGCACAGACAGAAAAAGAAAAAACGTTAAAACTCCATCATAAAACATATAAAAACTTCAGTCGGACTCTGATTGGTTGGATTTTTCGATTCTGTCTTTTTTGTATTTTAATAGTTGCAACTTGACTTTAATGTTTTTTATTTGGCCTTTTTTGGGGGTTGGGGGCAGAGCTCCCCACAAAGCATCTATTGAAAAATAATCTAATTAAAAGGATGGAGCTGGTAGGTTTCTTATTGTATTTCAATGAATGTTGAATGGATGATGTGCATGGACACATTTTTGTTCATGTTAACGGTCATTTGGGCCATATTGAAATTCGTTAATTTGTGTTTCGTACAAATGAACGAATGCACAAAATTCAGAGGAATTTGCATTTGTTTGAAAATGAATACACAATTCTAATAAGTGCACCTATATGTATTATATATTGCTTTTAAAGGACAGAAACAGCTTTTACATCTGATGCTTTCAGAGGGGGAGCGCTCACCTTAACAGACACACACACTGACAGACAAACACACACTTACAGAAATAAACACACTCACAGACATACACACTCAACAGACACACAATCAATGACAGACACACTCACTGACACACAGACACACAAACTGACACACTCACACACATACACACTCATTGATTTGTCACACTGACAGACACACACTCACTGACAGACATACACATACTCTCTGACAAACACACACGCACACACTCAGACAGAAAGACAGACACACACACTCACTGACTGACATACTCACACACTCATAAATGATGTTTATGTCCACCCAGCCTTTCTTCCTTTCAGGAGAGCTGGAGTAGATCCCTTCCCTGGGTTCTAGTGTGGCTGCTGAAATATTCCTGCTCTTCTCACTCTGCTCCATTGCCCACTGTTTAGTGATGCTGGGACTGGAGTGATGTCATATCTCATTAGCATTGGTACAGAGCAATGTGCAGCCAATTATAAGAGCACCAGAGCAAGCACCTGCCACATGACACCTCCACCAGAAATGTGCTGGTAGACAGGGGCCTGCTCTGGCGAGAGATAAGTGTTATGTGCATACCTTAAGCCTGTCCACCATGCCCCCTTTAGCACATTTATGCCATGGTGCTATGAGACGAGGATGGCCTCTGAATAGAAAGGTTAATGGCATTCTTCTACTTCTGGGCAGATGGGTCTGCTGTCCAAATAGAAACTGAATGGGAGGTCCCTAAAATTCCTTCTTAAAGGAGACTAGGCATATACAAAAATAATCTTTCAACCACTAATCAGGGACATTGGATCTTACTTGGCACACACTTAGGCAATGCCTGGAAAATATTACCTGACGTTTATTAATATTTTCCTTCCCCCTTGAAAACAATCTTAGTTGTCTTCTATTAATGCAAATATTTGTTTTACACACACAAACCGGTGGGTTGCTGTATCAACTGTCTCTCTTAACAAGTCTCCACTGCTCAAATGATCTTAGATAAAATAATTAAACCCACTGCCATGAATCTTCTTGAGCATCTGAATGGCATTATATGTCTAATAAAAAAAACTATATATGTTTCCTTTGTTTTCTTTGCTGCAAGATAATAGTAATATTATACAATTGTATATTCTAAATATGTAGGTTCCGTAAATAGCTGAGTAAAAACAGTTATTGATAGAGCAAAAAAAATGTAGTGCTGAACTAAAGCAATGACGTGAATGACTGCATCATGAGTTAGTGTGTTAGTGATCTGAAAACAAAATTCAGAACAGCATCTTATCTTATTAAACTGGAGGTAGTTTGAGGTATTCTAGAGGACACAAAGAAAACAAGTTAAGATTTGTTTGATTTAAATTACTCACCTCATTAAAATGTCAGACTTATTTCAGTGTAATACATTTGTTTCATGTTCCACATTTTGGAGATTTGGATGCTGTCTAATCTGTAGACAGTTCTCTATCTTGCGGCAGGAGATTGTATTTTTGAAGTCTGAGATTTGTAAATTATCTGGTGAACAAACTCAGACTGGAACTGTTGCAAAGCCATTGCCGCAGAGACGTCGTATGAATGGCAGATGGATTACTGTAGGATCTGGTAGACTTAGAATTGTGGATAAAAGGCATGTTGCACAGTCTGTTGCTCTACATAATTCATTTTCAGAACTTTCAGAGTGTAATAGTGTTATGGAGAAGGCTCAAGCACCAAGTGTAGTGGTGTTAAGGAGACAAGCTCAGGTGCTGAGTGTAGTGGTGTTGTGGAGACAGGCTCAGGCAGTTAGTTATATTTTTCCACATGCTTATACATACATATTTTATTTAATTTATTTTTAACAGAAGGAAAGATAAGTTGTCAACGGACATGTGTATACATTTTTGCATCTATATACCATATTATAATTTTTATTAATATATATTTATGTTGTGCCATCCAGAGAGTTTTTTTAACTGTTCTCCCCCTCCCCCCCCGTTCATTTATCCACCCATATATTCTCGGAGCAATTGAAATTGTGTAATAAAACGGACGATCACAATTCACTTCCGGGTTCTTGGAATGCAAGATGGAACGCATGTGGCGCACGCAATGACGACACTGTGTTTTAAACACGCAGAAAATGCCGCCCAGGCAGAAACAGAACACCAGCCGGGAATTACTTAATAATTAACTTTATGGGGGATATAAAAGAACTGTGGGAGGGAAAAGTTTTTTATCATTGCTGCTATTGTCTTACCAAGTCCCTGAGGAAGTCCAATTGCAGGACGAAACGTGTAGGACGCCCCAATGGTGACATGCAAATTGTTTTATACTTATATGTAAGTTATTAAAATCTTTTTTATTATACTCTGGAAGTGCACTCCATCTCTTTTTGTATATATATTTTTCTCTTGAGCTACATATGCCAATCTACTGATGGGAGTGTGAGGATGAGAAAATACAGTGGATACTGAAGGAAAAGATCCTACTCAAGGCTGTTTTTACATCTGAGAATTTGTGAGTGACCAATTGTGATTGCACATTGTCACTAACTCCCACACAGTTAAACGCTATGTTTTTTCATTTTATTTGTATTTAGCAGATTATCCCCTATTCTATTTCTATTTCTCTATTATAGATGGAATATTTAATATATATATATATATATATATATATATATATATATATATATAATCCAGGAAAATGAGAGCACTCACTGGGTTTAGAAAAAGTATATATTAAATATTAGACAAAATACATCAACGTTTCGACCGTCAAGCGGTCTTTATCAAGATGTCCAAACAATGTAAAAACAGACAATATATAGCATGTCTACAGATAAACTTACCCTATCACCGTGTGAACCCCATTACTCCGACATGCCCCTGTGACAGACGCCGAAAATTGCGTCCTAGCGTGCGTGATGACGTCATGTCATGTGATCGCAAAACTAACAGTTGCCTAGTAACAGCAATACAATGTGTAATCATGTGATCGCAACTGATCTCAGTTGCTACAAAACTGTTCCGTGCGTGTGAAATATAAGACAGGAGAAATAGCAGAAATAGCAACATACATGGAGGAAGATAATATTGTTACATGCTGAGTACGATGTTGTAATATATTTAACAGAACATGTTGGAGGTATAAAGATAGAAAAATGATCAGAAAATAACTAAATAATGTGAAAAAATAAATCTACATCTAAATCTGAATCTAAGTGTGTATGGAGCTCGGCTGAGTGTAAGTGTAAAAGAATGAAAAGTGTAGAAGTGATGTAGTATGAGATGTGTGATGCTACTGATAACTAAAGTGAAGCTATAATGAGACTGTGTGAATCTGAAAATATATGGATCAAATGTGTAATCAGAACCTGTCAAATAAGTGCAAACAACCGAAAGAAATGAAAATAAATCTCTAAACAACACAAAAAGAAATGAGTATGACGTGACAAAATAAACTACCGTGAAAAAATGACCAGAAATACCTCCAAAAGAACTGCACCACTATGGCAAACCATCACCACACTGATATCTAACCTAATATATGATAACAATATTTTTGCAATATTTTATAATATATTGTTATCATATATTAGGTTAGATATCAGTGTGGTGATGGTTTGCCATAGTGGTGCAGTTCTTTTGGAGGTATTTCTGGTCATTTTTTCACGGTAGTTTATTTTGTCACGTCATACTCATCTCTTTTTGTGTTGTTTAGAGATTTATTTTCATTTCTTTCGGTTGTTTGCACTTATTTGACAGGTTCTGATTACACATTTGATCCATATATTTTCAGATTCACACAGTCTCATTATAGCTTCACTTTAGTTATCAGTAGCATCACACATCTCATATTACATCACTTCTACACTTTTCATTCTTTTACACTTACACTCAGCCGAGCTCCATACACACTTAGATTCAGATTTAGATGTAGATTTATTTTTTCACATTATTTAGTTATTTTCTGATCATTTTTTTATCTTTATACCTCCAACATGTTCTGTTAAATATATTACAACATCGTACTCAGCATGTAACAATATTATCTTCCTCCATGTATGTTGCTATTTCTGCTATTTCTCCTGTCTTATATTTCACACGCACGGAACAGTTTTGTAGCAACTGAGATCAGTTGCGATCACATGATTACACATTGTATTGCCGTTACTAGGCAACTGTTAGTTTTGCGATCACATGACATGACGTCATCACGCACGCTAGGACGCAATTTTCGGCGTCTGTCACAGGGACATGTCGGAGTAATGGGGTTCACACGGTGATAGGGTAAGTTTATCTGTAGACATGCTATATATTGTCTGTTTTTACATTGTTTGGACATCTTGATAAAGACCGCTTGACGGTCGAAACGTTGATGTATTTTGTCTAATATTTAATATATACTTTTTCTAAACCCAGTGAGTGCTCTCATTTTCCTGGATTATATATTTTGCACTGAGAAAGCACCTTGGTCCTAATTTTGTTTTTGAGATTTTGTTGGGGAAGAGTGCCAGAATTTGTAAATTTTTGTATATATATATATATATATATATATATATATGTATATATATATATATATATATATCTTTCTTACTGGGACTCTCTGCAATGCTAAGTTATATAGGGCCCTGGAATGAGGCACCTGGGAGGAAGTGTACTTCACTGCTCTCAGAGAGCAGGGCAGTGGAACAAAACAAAAGGCAGTAACAAAGCAACAGCGGCTGGCAAGAGGAATCAGTATGAGGTGGTGGGCTGTGTTTTAAAATGCTGTTTATGGGGTCTGAATAGAGGGTACTGGCGGTGGACTCAGATTGCAAGGAGTAGATACTTGTGGTGGGCAACCACCACCAAGTATCATGCCCACTGCTTATTTGTGTGTTTTCCCATTGTATTGTGTATATCTGTATGGATTTCATGTATTTTGTCTGTTTCCCATTCGGAAGAGCTCATACGAATGGAACCCAGTGGGGACCACCCTGATTTCCAATTTAGAAGGCTCTTTAGAAAGTTCGGAAACCACAAGGGAAATCATTAATGAGTGAACCCCCTGATGGCCGCCGGTTCATATAGCTGAAAACGAACAAGGGGAGGCATTCTGCCCGCACTGTCTCAGGTCCCCGTGTCAGGGATCACCATATCTGCTCCTAACAGAGCTGTAATCACTACTCCCCTACCAAGGAGGTGCGAGGCCAGGCTCAGAGCAGCCCAAGGAGCGCTCTTTCTGGTGCTACCTAAGCTACACAGCCACAGGGTTCCCGCTGGCTGCCTGGAATTCCATGCCAACTAATGGGAGAAGGCGCCCATTCAAACTGCGTTTGCACCATTCTCCTGATTGGTCAGCATGAGTGAGCGCTGATTGGTCTTTGAGGGGTGCAGGCGACCAATAAGAGAAGGAGCACCCTTTCAAATGGGGTTTCGCGCCCTTTCTCCTGATTGGGCGGCAAAACCTCTCTCCTCCCCGAGCACCAATTGGTGCAACCGAGTTTTGCACCCTTCCTTCTGATTGGACAGAAAACCTTTTCTCCCTGAGCGCTGATTTAGGCGCAAAGTTTGAATTCACCGGACTAAACCAAGCAACTCTATGGAACTAATTTCAGGGATGTACAAAGCCCCGAGACCCAGACTTTAGATGATGATTTCTTGGGCTCTGTACATACAATAGCCCCGCTATTTGCAGGGATTCAAGATGGGACCTGGGGCTATCCATTTTATGTGTGTACCCCATTCCCTTATCAGGGCGTGGAGCCCCTAAGTGTTTCCCCATATATGTATTGTGTTTTACGGTTTGTAATAGGTTTTAATGTATGCAACTGTGTCATGTTGGTATCTCCCAGAGCGGGAGATGGTTATCTGTAACCCATCTTCCTTCTCCTGCCTGGGACAAAGGAAAGTGTACTGAAAGTGGAAGACCCCCGCTGTGTTTTTAAAGCTGTGTGTACTAATTAAGGATTGTCAATGTTTTAACCTCCAGAGCTGTGTGGTGTCCAGTTACTGGAGGGAGAATGTATTCCAGCTTGTTGTAAGGGTTCCTGAATGGCTGAAGGAAGGGAATTAGTGGAGGAAACCGGTTGGGTTACCAGGGGATCCACTACAAGACTAGCATCTAATTCCTCACATTGACCAACATACTGCACCCATTAACAGAAATGTGACTGTGCAATAGTGTGTGTGACTATCTGTATGTGTAACAGTGTGTTTATATGTGTAACAGTGTGCATGCATATATATATATATGTGTATATATATATATATATATATATATATATATAAAACCAGGGGGCTGTACTGACCTGAACATGGGGTGCTGCTGGGGGCCAGTTTATACAATACACAAGATCCAGCGCACTTATCCACTAAACAGCAACTTCAATGTTGACAGATTGTTGTAACGAATCGCCTGGCACCCCGACTGGGTTGCAGGATGCTCCTAGCGTTTCCTGAGGACTCCAAGAACTCTGGCAGACACCACAATCACCGAACCGGAGTAGCGTCTACCTTCTCTCAAGCATATGAATGCTATAAACAGCTGAATAGGCAAAAACCATACGGATGGGTTTAGGCTCCTAGCAGTCAAACTGGAACAGCATACAATAAATCCTTCCGCAATAATGAGACGACACTTCACTTTGAGGGTTAAGCAGGAACTCTTGTGCTGGCACACACAGCCTGGTTTTTATTACAGTCTTTCACATACAGGACCGCCCACAGGGAGGTATAAAACAACCAATCACATATCAGTTACATCCCACATATTCCCTCCCCTTATCCTGAGAGGAAACTCAATTACACATACAATTAAAACATACTTTCTACCCAACTTTCATAACTTTAAAACCATACATCACATTCACATAAAATTACATATTCACAATCAATCCATTCAGGGGAACAACATATTAAAAAAATGGCATGAATCCGACCAGGGGTTCAAAAGTTAATAAAAGTATCTTTTGGGCCCAGTTGGAATAAGGAAAGACCTACACAATAAATGGTTGAGTTGAACATTATACCGATCCATTAAATGGGGTTGAGTTAATAACATTAAATGAAAAGAACTTGGGAATAATTATATTCAGCACCGGTTTTGCATATTTGTGCTGTTGTGAGGGATTCTATTCAGGGGGTTAAATAATATTGAGACTGGAGACAGCATTATAAGTTGCAATTTCAGTGGAATTTTGGGAATCCACTTACACCTTATATTCAATGGGGGTTGAAAAATGTTGATTACAACTGTATGCAAATAGATTGTTAATTTAAGGAGAAACCTTATTGCCACTATGGAGCCATGAAATAATGGTTTTCCCTTTATGTAGCATAATTGAAAATTTAAAAAATGTTTTCTTCTTTTGGATCAACAGCATAAAAGAATAGATTTTAAATATTGAATTTGATGGACGTTAGTCTTTTTTCAACCTGGATTACTATGTAACTATACACTTTAAGTGGATATTTTATTCTACCAGGAAGAAATCATGAGACGCAACCATCCTTGATAATCTCATTATTTAATACAATTTCTAATTCCTAAGAACATGGGCCCAGACTGACCATCTGGCAATTCACAGATTAGCAAATAATTTAGCACATGTAAGTGTACTAGACCTCTACTAACAGGTCAAACAGGAGATATAAAACACAAGAAAGCTTGTGGCTGTGTAAAATAGTGTTCCAGGTTTATATAATGCACATTTTTTTGTAAATCTGTTTTTATTGAAGTTTTTGACAGTATTTATACATAACAAAAAGGTATTTTAAATGAGACACGCAGGTCTCCAGCATGGTATGAACAGGAGTACATCGTTTGTGTGATATGCGTTACCTAGAGGGTCTTGGGTGCAGTTGGGGTCATGAGGTTAAGTTATTGCCACAAAATTTTCAGCTTATAAGCATGTTAATTACATTTCCCAGTTTCCCCATCCCCTCCAACAAGTATCATAGATTACATCCCCGTTTCATACGACCTGTCTCGCATGTTTGCCCAAGCCTTGGACTTGGGGTTAGCCTCATGTATAGGTGGAGCTGCGTCGTCCCCCATTATATGCGGTCTAATTATATCTTGTCTGGTGTCGGTATGCTTAGTTGGGGATGAGGTTATCATTGTCGTGTTATGAGATGTGTGGGTGTGTGGTTGGCTTTATGTGTGGGCGGTGGTGGTGTTTCAGTGTGAGCGTTAGTGTCTTGTCCTTGCTCAATGTTTCATGTTTTCCGGCTTTGCGTGCCATGTGTCTTATGAGGTTCTGAGATGTGTTGATGGGTCCGTGGTTAAGTGGATGTGTGTCATTTCTCGTGAGTGATAAGGATGCCTGTTGAGAACGCGTCCTCTGTTTCCGTGATAGTGGTCCCTCTGTGTTCCTGATGTAGGGTTGAAGGAGGGGGGGAGGAGAAGGAAATGAAAGGGAGGGTCAGTAGGGAGAAATGGGTAGGTTCTCTATGCGGAAGTGTGGTGTAGAATTGTTTCAGTTGCATGAAAAGTGTGCTTTAAGAGGTGCCTGGGTTTGCCCGCCCGGCCGCCTCCGCCCCGTAAGTGTCAAGCGATATAAACAAACCATGGCCTCCACATTTCCACATGTTTGGTGTCCCTACCCGTTAGGGAAGCCGGGAGTGCCTCTGCGCTCTGGATGTCCTCCACCTGTTGAATCCACTCTCTTTGTTGGGATGTCAGTTTTCTTCCAGTGGGCCAGTATGGATGCTTTGGCCGCGTTCTGTAGGTGTCGGAGGATTGATTTTTTTATAGCTCAAAATCGTTTGTTGAGAGATGTGTAGTAGAGCAAGTTTTGCCGACCAGTCTGGGACATCTCCCAGCACCAAGGTCACTTCGGTTTTCACCATGGCCTAGTATGAGCGTATGTCACGGCATTCCCACCATATATGTAGCATTGAGCCTCTCTCTTGACATCTCCAGCACGTCGGTGGCGTAGTCAGAAATATCCTGTGTATTATGGTCGGTGTTCTATACCAGCGGGCTATGAGTTTGTAGTTTACCTCCTGATAGTAGGAGCTCGTGGAACTTTTATGTTGCCACACTAGGGCCTTATCCCACTGTGGCGCTGTCAGTGTCTTACCTAGGGATTCCTCCCATTGTCTCTGGAAGGTATGATTGTTTGGTTGGTCGTCTGTTAATAGCTGTTGATACATTGCGGAAACGGCATGATCCGTCGTGGTGCCTTGGGCACACATTCCCTCAAACCACTTCAATTACCTGTGCACACGTTCTCTATGCGGAAGTGTGGTGTAGAATTGTTTCAGTTGCATATATCGGAGGGTGATCATGGCAGTCCGCGGTCTACCCTCCAGGAGCGAGTCTAGGTCTTGTAGTTCACCTGCTCGCCAGGCTCAGCTTATGGGGATGTAGTCCCCATTGTCCAGAATTCTCCACGCTCTGGCTGACAGGCCACCTCCTATTTTGCTGTTATATGTCACTGGGAGCAACGGACTAGGTGTAGGTGAAATGTGTGGCTTTTTTCTCAACTATTTCCATTCTCGTAGCGTCTGCGCTACCGGCCCCTCGTCCCTTCCCGGTTCTTGAGTTCTCAGATCTCCTCCCCAGATCATCGGTTCCATTGTCCCCTTGTTAGCTTTCCTGTCCAGCGTTACCCATTGTTTCTGTGGGGGGGTCAAAATGCCAGTCCAGGATGCGCTGCAGTACCATGGCCTGGTGTTTTTTTTTTGTTTTGGTTTTTTAAAATTCTTTATTTTTGTTGTGCATATTTGTAGTACGGGCAGGCAAGAGGTGCTCCGAGAGCAGTCCTCCAGCATTTCCCACGCTCAACATGCGGGGCACAAGATGAACAAGCACATTTTATATTAATGACAAGTATAAACAATCGATTGTAGAAGTAGCTATAGGGTAAATTTAGGCTGGGTCAATGCGTTGACTAAACTTTAAATGCTCTAAATAATGCTGGTGCAACATATATATTATGAAAGTAAACTAAAGCTTTATGATTAAATAATAATCGTGCATTGGTTAGCAACAGGCTACAGTTAGGTAAATCGCTTTAATGCTATTATCACCCCGGCCGACCGGGACCACTCATGCTGCCTCTGCGGGGAGCCATCTTCTTGGTGGTCCAGAGACCTCACACTCAGTGGGAGTCCCACTATCATTCGATACCTGCTCTGCCCTATCTGTGTAACATGGAGCGAGTGTCCACCAGAGCAGGCATCAGGCCACAGTCCACTCATGCTGCACTGTAAGGTTCTCGCTGGTTCCTCTGAGTCTGCAGCTGTGCTTCAGTATGCTTGTCCCTCTTGGTTCTCTGAGGGTCGGCGTCAGCCGTGAAGGGGAGCTTGGTGTAGCCTGGTGGTATTTTCTAAAGTCCGGCAGCGCCAGTCCTCCCCTGACCCTAGGTAGACACAGTATGTCATGCCGTAGACTGGATCGTTCACCTCACCACGTAAAGCGTATGACCGCAGATTTCAGAGAGGAGAAGAAGACCGCCGGCGGTGTTAGGGGTATTGTCTGCAGGAGGTATAGAACTCTGGGAAGCACGTTCATTTTGAGCACTGCTATGCACCCGTGCCATGTTATGTGGGGGTATCCCCACTTGGAGAGGTCCGCCACGATCGTGTGCAGCAGGGGTTGAAAGTTGTGCTCCTATAGCTTTCCGGGGTCTGTGGTTACCCATATGCCCAGGTATTTCATTTTGTGTTGGCACCATCTAAACTCAAACTGTGATTCTAGCGATATGTATTCGGCTGTGGGTATTGTAAGATTTAGCACCTTGCATTTTGATATGTTGAGCTTGAATCCCGAGATTTCGCCATAAAGTTTGAACTCCGCTAGAAGGTTTGGTAAGGTTATTCGGGGTTGCTTGATAAAGAAAAGCAAATCATCCGCGTTTGCCGCGACTTTATGGGTCGCTCCCCGTCCTTTATGTCCCTGTTTGTTCGGGTTCAGGGGAATCACAGGCAGGAGTGGTTCCAAGGACATAGCGAATAATAGAGGGGAGAGGGGGCACCCTTGTCTGGTTCCATTGCTAAATGTAAAGTCCGCAGTTCGGGCTCCGTTGACCTGCACGGAGGCTCTTGGTTTGCTGTATATGGCTATAATGCACATTTTATGTTCTTCTGATTAACGTGCATTTTTAGTAAAGCCACCAGAGGGCTCAGCTTGAGAATTTTGAATAACACCACCAATTTAATTTTAATCATATTCAAAAAGTCAAAGTCGTTTTCACTGCAGCGCTCCGCTCAGGAGAGCTTCGTAACTGCTGGCTCTCTGGTGTTAGTAGTAGAGTCTGGTTAGCAGCTGTTGAGAACCCAAAGTAAGAAGAATAATCATTTAAACAGTTTGACCACTTACAATGGGCGGGGGAGGGAGGGAAGCCAGGGCTCCTGGCACTGTAACCATTACAGCAAGCTGTTGTGGTTATGGTGCATCGAATATTCCTTTAATTGAACACCTCTGCACGCACACATAGAAGGACATCACATATATAATTAGGCCAGGTCAGTAAAATAAAGTATCCATTAGGACAGTGGTGCATTGGATAAGCTCTCTAGAATGTGGAATCCATATTAAAGGAACAGAATATTTTAAGAAAATTATTGTAAACTTCATGTAAAAGCTGCAAATTACTCACCAGCTGCCACCACTCTTGCATCTTCGTGAGCAAAATGTCTTCCAGCAGCTCGATTGTCCGGACTCTCATTCCACCACAGAACGTGAACTTTAATTACAAATGTATAGAAAATATTTAAAGGAATCATCCACCAACACAGTTACATAGAAATCGTTAATACAGCTATAGTTACACAGATATAAGGAAAACCAGCCTAATAAAAGTTCTGTTGCACAGACAGCATTTTGTAAGCAGTGCTGATAGTGTGATAATTATACAAAAAAATTATCAATTTGCCTGGTCAACAGAGACCTTGGTTTTAGAATCATATATTGCTCTTCAAGCTTATAATTGTCAAGAAACTAGATAATAATGTTATGCTAAACATACTGCTTATCTATACAAACCTGTTTTACCAAAATTCTACATCATTTGTTATACCTTTTGCATTACTAACAAGTAATGCTGCAGGACGGTGTGGTTAAATGGCGTTCTAGGTGTAATCCAGGCAAGCATAACAATAATGTCAGTTCAGAAGTGACTCTAGGAACAATATATTGGGAGGGCGCATAAGATACCACAGTCAAAACTGGGAAGGGGACACTAATCATTTCCACTGTGGGTGGCGTAACGTGCCGCTATTGGCTGTCTCGGGCCAGCATTCTGTACAAGCTGGAGTCAGACAACAAATTTGAACAGAATTCACATTAGCCTCCTGGAATTCTTGTTCTGGGCTGGCTAACACCTCGTCTTGATTTCGATCTTCAAACTGTTTAGCAGATAACTCCCCTATTTGCTATTTTGTCATATTTATTGACACCACCCTAATTTGATGTCCTTAACCCCTTAAGGACCAAACTTCTGGAATAAAAGGGAATCATGACATGTCACACAAGTCATGTGTCCTTAAGGGTTTAAATGGACACTGTACGCACCCAGACCACTTCAGATAATTTAAGTGGTCTCGGTGCTGTGACCCTTTTGCACTTCGTGCTGCAATGTAAAACATTGCAGTTCCAGAGTACTGCAATGTTTACATTGCAACTCCAAATCTGCCCTCTGTGGCTGTCTGACAGCCACTAGAGGGCTTCCGGAATCTAAACAGACTTCCGGTCCGTTATCTAACGCTGGACATCTTCTTGGACCTCCAGCGTCAGATTTTCCCCACAGGAAATCATTTAATAATGCTTTTCTACAGGGAGGTCTAATGGCATGCGCGTTAGGTCTCCCCCGCCGGATGACATGGGCGAGGAGGCGGGTGGGTGGAGCCTGACCCAGTGCTGGATTCAGGTAAGTTGCTGAAGGGGACCTATTAACCCTATAGTGCCAGAAAAAACGTGTTTTCCTGGAACTATAGGATCCCTTTAACTATGGAAATCCCACAATCCAATTTAAGGAATTATCTACTAAACAGCTGAAAGATCAACATTAAGAAAAACCCTTTAATTTTTATACTTCAATTGTATAGTAGATAACTCCTTTATTTGCTATCCTTATGTGAGATCGCCATATTGAAGGATACCAAATAAGGGAGCCATCTGCTAAACAGCACCATAATTTGCTATCTTTAAATATGGAAATCCCACATAAAGATAACAAGAGCGTCATCTACTACAACTGGAATATCAAAACTAAAAAAAAGTATTCTCTTAATTTAGATCTTTCAGTTGTTTAGTAGATAACTCATATTTGTTATCCTTATGTGGGATTGCTATATTCAAGGATATAAAATGAAGGAGCTATCTACTAAACACATGCGCACACACAGACATGCACACATAACCACAGACATACAAAAACAACCAGTACCTTTCATCCATCCCAATGACACCACATCAACCACTACTGGCATTGTACGGTAAAACTCTGACCATCAGTAAGTTCATGCTCTACGTAAGAACATTGTTAGTATGCTTGGGGCTAAACCCGGCCAAATATTCTGGTCATTCCTTTCGCATAGGAGCCGCTACTACCGCTTCAAAAAAGAATATCCCCGCACACATCATTAAGATCATGGGTCGCTGGAAGTCCACAGCTTATACACGATACATCCCCCAGCCAGTTCAGGAAGTACGCCTAGCCTTCAAGAATATGATTGTGTGATAATCTTATACTGTATTGTAGGCTGAATAAACTGGTTACATCTTTTTGCCCTCTTTTATTTCAGGCCTACTACGTCGTCAGTTACGGCACACCACAACTGACTTTTCATGTCCTAATTGTTTTTATTAACTCTACGGCTTTATGCCTTGACCACAAATGGAAGGCAGGGCCTGAAGTTGTGGGAGGGGCTTGGTTCCCCTTCTTAAGGAGCTCCAGCCCTTCACCTGCTACCGGCTCAGGTCTTGAGATTTGCCCCACCCACCACTCCTCCTTTTAACCATTTCTTGAGGTAGGCCCTCTTTTATTTCAGGCCTACTACGTCGTCAGTTACGGCACACCACAACTGACTTTTCATG